>JAODAL010002932.1:0-183940 GCA_025379985.1 Phyllomedusa bahiana
GGGTGAAATCCCCCAAAGCGAAAACCCAGCCTGAATAGGAAGGGGGAGCCTGAAGCTGTAGACGCACCCACAGCCTGAACAGGAAGTGGGAGCCTGAAGCTGTAGAACCACCCACAGCCTGAATAGGAAGTGTGAACCTGAAGACGTAGACCCACCCACAGCCTGAACAGGCAGTGGGAGCCTGAAGCTGTAAAACCGCCCTCAGCCTCACCAGGAAGTGTGAGCCTGAAGCTGTAGAACCACCCACAGTCTGAACAGGAAGTGTGAGCCTGAAGACTTAGACCCACCCACAGCCTGAACAGGAAGGGGGAGCCTGAAGCTGTAGACCAGCCCACTGCCTGAACAGGAAGTGTGAGCCTGAAGATGTAGGCCCACCAACAGCCTGAACAGGAAGAGGAAGCCAGAAGATGTAGATCCACCCACAGCCTGAACAGGAAATGGGAGCCTGAAGCTGTAGAACCACCCACAGTCTGACCAGGAAGTGTGAGCCTGAAGCTGTTGACCTGCCCACAGCCTGAACAGGAAGTGGGAGCCTGAAGCTGTTGACCTGCCCACAGCCTGAACAGGAAATGGGAGCCTGAAGCTGAAGAATTGCCCACAGCCTGAACAGGAAATGGGAGCCTTAAGCTGAAGAACTGCCCACAGCCTGAACAGGAATTGGGAGCCTGAAGCTGAAGACGTGCCCACAGCCTGAATAGGAAATGGGAGCCTGAAGCTGAAGAATTCCCCATAGCCTGAACAGGAAGTGGGCGCCTGAAACTATAGACCTGCCCACAGCCTGGACATGAAATGGGAGCCTGAAGCTGGCTGTGAAGAGCAGGCTCTGTGAAACATGGTGAGAACACTCCTTTAAGCATGGCTCTGAGACCTTTGGCTAACCACATTTTCCGTTATTTTAGACCAAAGCCTACCTCGATCCACAATCTTAAAGTAGTTGTCTCATTACAAGCTTTCAGCCTACTTCAATGTGTCTGGCAGCAAAGTTTTTTAATTCAGGGGCGTGCTTCTTGTCTGCCTCTTCTCCTCCCTCTTCCCCCCTCCCCTCAGCACACAGACAGCTCTCCTCCATAACTTCTATACAGCAGGGGGAGGGCGAGGGGGTTTGCTGCCAGAGTTAACCCTGTGTGTGCCTGCCTAGGTCTGCTGCAGGCTGCTGGATCAGCTGCACTGTCAGCTCCACGGAGACAGGAGAGGGCTGATCTATGAGTGTGGAGAGGTCTGTGAACCTGTGTATGCTAATAGCAGAGCAGGGGGATGTAAGTGTTCCTATACCCCCTGCTTAACAAAAGCAGAATAACCCAAAGAGTCATATAGGGGTTAGCGCCGCTCCCTAATTTCAGAATTCTAAACCAGATAGGGAAAAATATATTAAAAAATAACTTTTATTAAATATACCACTAAAATCTAACACAAGGCCAACCAAGACAAACAAAAAATGCACTACCAAAGACACCCTACAAAATCTACAATATACCCTAGCCTACCTGAATACGGGATGATCGTCCCTATAAGGACGCTCCCGTCCGGAACCTAGCCCTTACACTAATAAGACCCTAAAAAAACCCCTGTCCCAACATGTTTCAACCTTCCCCAGATAACACCACGATTTCCTCAGGGGACTTATTTTAAGGGGAAAACACTAGGGGTATACACAATAATACAGTAAGGGTACAAAATAAACAAATACTCAAAGGGATATAGGTGCTACTATAACACGGGTATAGACAAGAATGTGATAAATACACACCTTAAAGCAAAAACACATACCCAAAAGGTGAAGAGTGCACATAAATATTAAAATATGCAGCTATAGTCTGTACAATGACACATTTAGAGTGTGAGATAAATCAATAATGATCCTAGACAGATGACCAAAGGCCTATCCACCTAATAGAGTCAGTTATTCATACCACAAAAGGGGAGTATCCACCAATATATATGAGTGTCTCAATAACTCGACCACCCTCACATTACATATATACTAAGACACCTTACCAATAAGCGACACTATCGACTACAAAGGACAGGTAGTCTAAAAATAAAGAAAATATAGCTCACATCAGACTAAATAAAGACAATCAATATGCCTAAAAAGATGGAGAATAAGGTGGAAAATTACCTAAGAGGTGGATAGTAGATCATCTGTTCATACATCTAGGAACATTCGGTGACAGCGGTCAATGCGGCTAACAGCCAGGATACAAGGCGCGGATCACTGCGCCAGGACAACCCACGCTTGTCACCGGACACTCTCACGCCCGAGCCAACTTGGCTCTGCGCGCAGCACACCCCAAAGCTACAGCTGCTGAGGGACCTGAGCGCACTTTAGTCTCGCGCCCTTCCCCATCAGCATACGTCCATAACCGGCCCACGTTCCGAGACTCCGCCCTTAGCAGCGGCCAAGCCCATTTAGTGCGTCCCGGGCTCACAGCATGCAACACAATGAACGTATAGAGGCATTACTTAACCCCTTAAGGACCCAGCCTGTTTTGACCTTCCTGACACAGCCCTATTTTTTGAAATCTGACATGTGTCAATTTATGAGAATAACTTTTTTGACACTTTCACCTATCCATGTGATTCAGAGATTGTTTTCTCATGACACATTGTGCTTTAAGTTAGTAAGAAATTTTTATCCATACAATCCTTGTTTTTTTTGTGAAAAATATCAAAATTTCATGAAATTTGGAAAAATTTGCGATTTTGAAAGTTGCAAAATTTCTGCGTGCAAGACAGATAATTATTCCCAACAAAATAGTTTATAAATAGCATCTACCATATGTCCACTATAGGTTGGCATAATTTTTTAAATGTCTTTTTTTTTTTTTACGACATTAGAGGGCTTAGAAATTTAGTAGTAATTTCTCACATTTCAAGAAAATTTGCAATATACATTTTTTTAGGGGCCACTCCAGTTCTGACGTGGCTTTTAGGGGCCTGCATGTTTAGATACCCCCATAAGTGATGCCATCTGAGAAACTAAAAACCCTTAACATATTTACAACACTATTTAGGGAAATTTGATACCCTTTACATATTTCACAGAAATTAAAGCAAAGTGGAGGGAAATTTCAAAATTTCATTTTTTTTTGCAGATTTAAATTTTTATCCATTATTCACTAAAATACTGTAAATGGACGGGGTAAATGCAACTTAATATCAATTCCCCCAGGTCTGCCGTTTTCAGAGTACCCCAATATGTGGCCCAGGGCATTTTTTGGCTCAACCATAAGCCCCAGAATGGGGGGAGCACCTACTTACTCGGGGGCCCTTTTTCAATACTTTTTATTTAGGCGCCATTTCGGGTTTGGGGGGAAACACCCTAAGGTGCTAAAACTTAATAAACCCCTAAAAGACCCCCCAATTGGGAAAACCCAAAACCCCTTAAAGGAAAATCCGGGGGGTCCCTTTGAGTATATAGACCCCACGGGTGATTCACAAATTTTTTTTTAGCATAAGGCTGTAAAAATTTAAAAAAAAAAAATTTTTTTCCAATAATCTAAATTTTTTATTTTTAAAATGTTTCTATATACAAGGAATCCTGGAAAAAAAAACCCCTAAAACTTTTTAAAGCAATTTCTTCCAAGTTCGGCAATAGTACTGTGGGTGTAAAATGTGTTTGGGGGCATGGCAGGGCGTATAAAGGGGGGGAGCGCTATTTGGCTTTTTTGGGAAAGAGATTTTGGTGGGGCCAAGTCGCATTTGCAAAGCCCCCCAAAAGCAGAACGGCGAAACCTTCCCGAAATCGCCCCATTTTGGTTTCAACCCCCTCGGGGTCTCATCTAGGGATGATTCTGCATTTTTTTAGGGACACAGGTGTTCCCTAGTTTTTTTTTTAGCTTTTGGGGAATGAAAATGGGGGGAAAACGCAGTTTGGTCATTTTTTTTTGATTTCAATTTTACAGCATTCGCCGGGGAGGGAAAAGATTGTAACTTTAATGGGGGTCGGTACTTTAAAATGAATAGATTTATATGTTTTTTCTGTTTATTATTTTACACAGTAAAATAGTTATAAAAAATTCGTTTTTATTTGTCCTTTTTCTGACAGCCAAACTTTTTTATTTTGCTGTGTGCAGAGGTGAGGGGCTTGTTTTTTGCGGGTGAGTTAAAGTTTTTATTGGTACCATTATGGGGTGCATATGATGCTATTTTTTTTTGAGATTTTTGAACAAAATAAGCAATCTTGGGTTTGTGTTTTTTCTTTTTTTTGCGGTCACGTACTTTTTAAATGACATGGAGTTTTACCAGCAGGTCAAAAACATTACAACGAAACCCAAATTGTATATTTTTTTATTTTTTACATCTTTTATACAATAAAACACTTTTTTCAACCAGGAAAATAGTTTTTGCCTGCCATTTTCTGAGAGCCATAACTTTTAAATTTTTCTGTGTTTGGGGCTTGTAGGGGACTTGTTTTTTGCAAGATTTTTTGAGTTTTATTATATCATTTTTGGGGGGACAAGGCTTTTTGTCGCTTTTAAATCCATTTTTGGGGGCCCGGGGTGAAGAAAAAGCAATCCTGTAGTGTTTTTTATTTTTTTTTTTAACAGGCTCCCGTGCGATCCGTGATAAGTTTAGCTTTACTCTTTGGGCGCTACGTTATGGGATACCCTTTTTATTAGTTTTTTTTTTTTGAAGCATTTTAAAAAAAAAAAGAAAAGGGGTTTTTTAGTGTGTAAAACAATTTTTAGCCACAAATTTCGAGGCTATCATTTTTTTTTTTTTCCCGATACAAGCTTATAAGGACTTTTTTTTGCGGAAACTGACTTTTTTAATTTGGTAAAACTTTGGGCTTTCTAGGAGTTTTTGATCGCTTTTTATTCCATTTTATTTTCTGCGGTGAACGTAATTTTAATTTCGTGATTGTTTTTTTTTTTTTTTTTAAATTAACAGACAGATTAACAGGGGTTAAGGGGTTAATTAACATAAAAAATTTAAGGCAGGTCGTTACGCACGCCATCCAAAAGGGACTTTAAAAAAAAATTTTTTGGGGCGATTGGTTTTGTAAAGGGGGAAAGGGCGGTGTAAAAATTTTTTTATTTTATTTTTCATTTTGTGTTTTACTTGTTTTTTCACTTTTTTTAACTTTTCTCACTTTTTCACGTTATTTTTTTTCATTTTCCCCTAGGGGTTTGAAAGAAATCTTTAGATCTCTCATTCAATGGAAAAAAGTAATATTTTACTATGCTGGTTTCCCAAAGACAAATTCAGTCACGATTTCCCGGGGCATGCCCACAGGGCACGGCCCGGGGGTTGACGCACAGACAACCCAAGGCATTCTAGCCCCCCGTCTGTCTGTCAGCACACGCACCGCACGATTGGGACGCTTTCCGCCGCAGGACGCAGGAGGAGCGTCTCCCCCCCTGCTTCTTCTTAGTTTTCGACCGATGGTCGCTTATTAAGGGGTTAAATGTAGCCCCCCCCTCCCCCCCCCCGAGCACCCGGGGGCGGGGGCCGATGGTGCGGGATGTCACTGTAAATAAAAGCTGCACCCCCGTGCCCCATCGCGCGAAATCACTTTTGAGTTCGCGCATCCCCGGGCTTTTCATACGTCCAGGTCGTGAAACCCCCAAACGATGGACGTATGGGTAGCCCCCAAAGGGCATTAAAGGGTTTAAAAAAGCCAGGACACAAGCTAATGCAGCATTAAATAACGCTGCCCGACCAATGGCGAAAAAGCATATTTAGGCTGTTTTAAACCTTTAGACATGATGAAAAAATATGGTTAAAAGGGAAAAGAAACATTTCCAGAGTGAGTTATTTTTAAAAAGGAAGCAAATTTTCTCTGAAATTTAATTTTTTAATAAAAACAAACTAGTCTGAGAAAAAAACTATTTCCACCCGATCATTCAGCCCAAAAGGTGCCTGTGTTTTCGTGTAACTATCCAAAAAAGTTTCTCTTTTTTAGTGTTTTTTATTAATTCCCCCCTTGCGAATGGTGAGTTTTTAAAGCTTTTAATACCCGTCCATCTCAAAGTTTAGGGCACCCTATGGTCATCCAAACGTGTTGGCTACGGGGGGCTTTTGATGTCTTACATCGCCGAGATGTTCTCAAACCTCGGCGCATTTGACTTATAGTCTTGCTACGTTTTCATCCCACACACCAGTTGATGAGATAAACGCATTTGGTTTTAATGTGAAAATTCCGAATGTGAAACATTTTTTTCTTTTCAAATCCTCAAAAGTGGAGCATTTCTCCAGGGTTTTGAACAGCAACCAGTCTAAAACCAAAAAACCGCAGGTCTTTAAAGCCACTTTCAATTTTGTTGTCTTTCAAAATGACATCACGAGCCGATCGCGAAAACCCTGCCCCTCTGTAGGTGATTGGGATCTCGCCTATATGTCCCTTTAAAGTCCGCATCCATCTGAAGGATGTACCAATCGGGAATTTTCTCTCTACTTCTCTGCAGCATTATTAAAAGTGCCATAATTCGGGTTGTTCCTAAAGCTTTCTCCTCTACCCTATTCGGGGGAAATAGATCCCCGTCTTTCTTTTCCCAAGGGGATTTTTATATGCTTCTCCAGGGCATGATTGGATAGCCCTTTGCTTGAAACGTTCCCAAAAACTGCTGCTTGTGTGCAAACCTTTATTGTGGGAAAAATTCCTCCTAAGTCTAGTAATGACCACAGGTATCCCTCGCTTTGGGGAAAAGGATGGGGGTTCTGCCCACCCAAAACGAGTTGGTTTAAGTCGGCTTTTTAAAAATCTCGTGACCAGTTCAAAACGAAAAAGCTTAAAATTTTACATCCAAAAAGGAATACATTTGTGTTTATCCTGATGTAAAAACTAGGGGCCCAAAATTTTTGCGATCAAATTTTTTTTACCATCTCGCAAATTCCTTGCTGTCCCGTTCCTATGAAAAAATATCATCTAAAAAAAATGCCCAAAAGGCTATCTTTTCACAAAAAGGGGGGGGCTGCTCACCAAAAACAACGGGGTCTCCCCCACCGAGGGGACAGTTCACATAACTGGGGGGGGGACCCCCAAGCTGTACCCCGAGCTGGTGGAAACCTTAAAGTCAAAACAAATAATTCTGTTCATGGGGAAAAGCAAAAATCGACCCCAAATTTTATTTTGTGAGTCAAACTGACAGCCCGTGACCTGAAAGAAAAAAACCCCCTCAAGCCGAATCATGGTTAAGAAATTTTTAAGGACCCCACGTAATACTTTCCAAGTATGTGGTATTCTCCACAAAAATACCATCAAGACGTTTTAATGAGATCCTTGTTCTCTCCGTGTAGGATGGTAAAAATGCACAAAAGGAGACAGAATTTCCCAAAATACCCACATTCTGGGCAGGGCCCCATCCTGAAACATTTGGGGGCCCTTTTAGAGGGTTGGTACCCCTTTGGGCCTTTTGGGCATCGGGATTTGGGGAGGAGAAAGTTAAACACGAGAAATAAGTCATTTTTCTTTGCTTATTGAAAATTTTTTAATTCCTGGGTATAAGCCTCTGTAGGGTCGGCCTGTAGAATCTCGTAGCATGACCTATCTAAGAGAAGATTGTCACACATTTTGCAATACTGTATGCTATCCATGATGACAAATCCCCGACTGTAGCTACGTTTTACAGTCTTCCCAAATGTATTCCCTTTTTGGATGTGAGAATTTCTAAGTCTTCTACGGGTGAACTGGTCACGAGTATCTTTAGAAAGCCGACTTCAACCAACTCGCTATTGAGGTGGGACAGCAACCATCCTTTTCCTCTTAAGCGAGGGATACCTCGTGGTCAGTACCTGAGACTTAGGAGGAACTGTTCCACGAATAAAGAGTTTGTCACACAAGCAGCAGATTTGAGGATACGCTTTAAGCTAAGGGCTATCCAGATCATGTCCTGCGAGAAGCATATCAAAATGCCCTTGGTAAAGAAAGACAGGATCTATTATCCCCGAATAGGGTAGAGGAGAAAGCTTTAGGAACAACACGAATTATAGGCACTTTTAATAATGCTGCAGATGAAGTGAGAGAGATAATTCGCCGTCATTGGTACATCCTTCAGATGGATGCGGACATTAAGGGACATATAGGCGAGATCCCGCAGATCACCTACAGAAGGGGCAGGAATTTGCGCGATCGGCTCGTGCATAGTCATTTTGAAAGACAACAAATTGAAACGTGGCTTAAGAGACCTGCAGGTTTCTTTAGGTGTAGAGACTGTGTTGCATGTTCACACATGGAGAAATGCTCCACTTTTGAGGATTCTGAAATGAAAAACGTGTTTCACATTCGTGAATTTATCACATGTAAAACCACACATGTCGTTTATCTCATCAACTGCGTGTGTGGGATGAAATACGTAGGCAAGACTATACGTCAACTGCGCCGACGGGTTTGTGAACATCTCGGCGATGTAAGACATCAAAGAGACACACCTGTAGCCAAGCACGTTTGGATGCACCATAGTGGTGACATAAACTGCTTGAGATGGACGGGTATTGAAAGCATTAAACTCACCATTCGCAAGGGGGACATTAATAAAAAACTACTACAAAGAGAAACTTTTTGGATAGTTACACTGAAAACACAAGCACTTTTTGGGCTGAATGAATCGGTGGACTATAGTTGTTTCATCTAGACTAGTCTTGTTTTTATTATAAAATTAATTCAGAGTAATTGCTTCCTTTTTTCAAAATAACATCATCTCTGAGTAAGTGCTTCTTTTCCTCTTATCACCATACTTTTTTACATCATGTCTAAAGAGAATATAACTAGCCATAAATATTGCTTTTATCGCCATTAGGTCAGGCAGCGTTATTTAATGCTGCATTAGACTTGTGTCCTGGCTCTTTAAGTAATGCCTCTATACGTTCATTGTGTTGCAGCTGTGAGCTAGGGACGCACTAACTGACTTGGCCGTTGCTAAGGGCAGAGTCTCGGACACGTGGGCCGGTTATGACGTATGCTGATGAGAAGGGCGCGAGACTAAAGTGCGCTCAGCGTCCCTCAGCAGCTGTAGCTTGGAGTGTGCTGCGCGCAGAGCCAAGTTGGCTCGGGCGTGAGAGTGTCCGGTGACAAGCGCGGGTTGTCCTGCCGCAGTGATCCGCGCCTTGTATCCTGGCAGTTAGCGGCATTGACCGCTGTCACCGAATGTTCCTAGATGTATGAACAGATGATCTACTATCCACCTCTGAGGTAATTTTCCACCTTATTCTCCATCTTTTTAGGCATATTGATTGTCTTTATTTAGTCTGATGTGAGCTATATTTTCTTTATTTTTAGACTACCTGTCCTTTGTAGGCGATATTGCCGCTGATTGGTAAGGTGTCTTTGTATATATGTAATGTGAGGGTGGTCTTGTTATTGAGACACTCATATATATTGGTGGATATTCCCCTTTTGTGTCATAAAAACTGCCCTTTGGGGGAAAAGTTTCTCCCTTTTGATCCACTACTCCCCATCCCCTTTGATTTGCTTCACCTTTATCCACTACGCCCCCACCTCCATTTGATGTATGTTTCCACCTCTGATCCACTATTTTCCCCCCTCCATTTGAGCATGCCTCTCCTTTTGATGTTATCTGTATATAGTCAAAAACTTGCTATCACAATTGCAATCTTCGTACCCCAAATTCCCTGCGGTCATTGGTCCAATTTTCCCTTTGTAACCGTTTCGTTTTCCCTCCCCCCACCTGCAAATTACTTGCTCGACCCCTCCCATTTCTGTTCCCCAACTGATACTTCCCGCTTAGAAGGTAAGTTACATATAGACCAGCACGCAGTCACGGTTGGCCCCTGCCAAATGTGGAATTAACCCCGAATTGAACCGGGATTGCACAAGGATGCGAGGTAACAGCACTTTATCTTTTCCATTTACAACTTTTTTAAACTGCGGCACTATGGGTTTTTTCCCTTTCCCCCCTTTTTCCTTATCTCCACTTTCCTTTCACAACGCAAATCCCCCAAACACCCTCGCTGGGCAATGACTCTACATCCTCCTGCATTCTAACCCTCTCACCTGCTGCTGCCACCAACCTCTTCCCCCCCGTTAATGCCCTACGCACCCAAAAAAACCCGCTTAAACCTTTCTTTTTCCAACCCCACCTGCTCACCCTCTCTCTACGCCCTGGGTGCTGGGGGCTATCCCCTAACCCAGGGCCCCCCCCAGCACATTCCCACCATTTTCCCCCCTCTCTAACCGACACCACTACTAATTCGTAAACCCCACAAACCCGAACAATCCCTCTGACCCCCTGGGCCCCCCCTATCCCTCCCTTGGGGCCTCGAATGCAAGTTCTGTATTAATAAAACTTTTTCCCACATACATGACTTTTTTTTCCAAGAAATTTACTCTTCTTGGTCTGACCGAAAAGGGTGACCCCCCTACACAGCCTACCCCCTGCTCCCTCCTTTGGCGGGCCCCAACTTTCCCATACCCCCGCCCTGGGAACAAGCTTGCGGAGGTGTTGGCCTCCTCCTGTCTGACCTTGTTCCCTTTTCCCCTCTTCACCTCTGCCTTCCCCCCACACTCTCCCCTTTGGTCACTCTGTCCCAACTATCCCCCCACCCAACCTTCAAGTGGGTGTTGTCACCCACCCCCAGGCCCTGTCACCGCCTTCCTTTTACCACTTTGCTTCCTGGCTCGTCCATTTTCTTTTCCACTGACATCTCCCACTATTAACAGGAGACTTCAATATCCCAATTGACACCCCCCACTCTGCTTCCATCCAACAAACTCCTTTCACTCTGGTTTCTTCCTTTGACTCTCCCAGTGGACCTCTGAGTCAAATACAAAGATGGACACACACTGGACCCTTATCTTCACCCGCCACTCTGCCCCATATCTGACTTCTCAAACACCCATCCACCCCATATGTACTGAACCAATTCTGCAGCACCATCATCCACCATCATCCACCCCAACGGCTCCTCCTGTCCCCACATCTAGTGCACCCCCGCAGGAACTTACATAAACCTCACACCCTCACACACTCGTCTCTGATTTCTTACCTCTCGTCTACCATAATCCTCATTTAATGACCCCGGACGCAGCCACCACTTTTCTACAAACACACAATCACACCACCATCCTTGACTCAGTTCGCTCCCCTCACACACAACACAGAACCCGCAAAATCAACAGACAACCCTGGCAACACACACTCCACAAAACAGCTGAGGCCGAGCTCCAGAAGTGCAGAACGCCGCTGGAAAGAAAACTCGCACCACCGACGACTTTGCGCCTCAAACAACCAAACCACAACATAACATTTAAATCTGCACTACACCCTAGCCAAACAGGATTACTTCTCCAATCTCATATCCTCATCTTCCTCATAACCCCAGACAACTATTCAACACCTTTAACTCTCTCCTATCCTCCGCCCACCAGCACCCCCTCCACCCTCTCGCCTTTCAGCAGACGACATTGCCATTGACGTCCTAAACACGCTCAACCTTATCAGAGAAAGCTTCAGGCCCCGCAGGTCCCCAGCGCCTTCCTCTATATCTGCACAATGCACTTCCCGCCTTATACTTGTTTTCCCACTCTTACAACATGATAATCTTTCTTCTCTACTGTCCAAATCCAACCTTCACCACCATGGTAACCTTGACCGCACGTGCCATCCACACCTTATCCCAGACCTTAGTGCTGCTATATCATCCCAACCCTCACCCATCTTTTCCAACTTATCGCACACCACGGGCATCTTCCATCTCCTTTAACATGCTAATGTCACTCCATCCTTAAAAAACCATCCCTTTGATCCCTCAACTCTGTCCAACTATTGCCCATCTCACTGCTCCCTTTTGCCTCCAAACTCCTCGAGCAGCACGTCTACCTTCAACTTCCTCCCACCTCTCCACCAACTCTCTGTCATGACCCACTACAATCTGGATTTCCAACCCAACCACCTCTACCAGAAACAGCCCTAACCAAGGTCACCAATGACCTATCAACTGCCAAAGCCTCACCCAGTACTCTGTCCTTCTCCGTCGAGACTTGTCCGTCTGCCTTTTTGACACTGTCGACCACTCCTCCTGCACACATCCTCTCCTCCTCGGCATCACGGACTTGGCTCTTTCCTGGATCTCCTCGTACCTTTCTGATGCGTACATTCAGCGTCTCTCATTCAGCGCTCCACCTCCTCCCCCGGCCTCTCTCTGTTTGGTGTCCCCCCAGGGGTCATCCTGGGTCCTTTTACTCTTGTCTATCTACACCCTTGTCTGGGTTCAACTATAGCTTCACATTGTCTTCATTACCACCTTTAAGCTGAAGACACCCAGCTTTAAAATATCTCCGATCTCCTGCCATATTGTCACCCCTCTTCTAATAACGGATCCCAGACTGTCTATCGTCCATTACATCCTTTTTCTCCTCCCGTCTTCCTAAAACTAAATGTGGAGAAAAACAGAATTCATACATCTTTCCACAGTCCCACTCTACCACCTCCCTCCTGATCTCTCTATCCCTGTCAAAGGCTGTAGACACTCTATCACCTGTACCTCAAGTCCCGCTGTGCCTTGGGGAAATCCTCGACTCCGCTCTGTCCTTCAAACCACACGATCCAAAACTCCACACTTCTGCCTGGCCTTCTTCCACCTGAAAATATCTCACGCATCCGTCGTCTCCTCATCTTCGTACAACCGAACAAAAATGCTCTTCCATAGCCCGTGCCATCTCCCTCCTGACTACGCGAACTCCTTCTCTGATGCCTCCATCTAGCACTCTTGCTCCCTTCAAACATTTCTCAACTCTGCTGCCCTCTTATCCACCTCTCTCCTCACTACTGACCTCGGCTCTTCCCTCTGTCAATCCCTTCACTGGCTTCCAAAAGCTCAGCGAATTCATTTCAAGTTGCTAACCATGACCTACAAGGCTCTCCATAACCACTCCCCTCCATACATCTCGCCCCAACATCCCGAAAATCTCCCTTCATGCAATCTCCGCTCCTCACACGGACCTTCTTCTCTGTTCTCCTCTTATCAGCTCCTCAATAACCGTCTCCATGACTTTCTCACTACGCTTCCCCCACAATATATTGAATGCACTGCCCCAACACATCAACTCTCTTCCACTTCACCAGCTTCAAAAGACGAACCTGAAACCCATTTCTTCAGATTGCCTATAACCTACAATAACCCTGCTGCCACTGTACTACCCCACAAACTTTCTGCCCCCCATTTCCCCTCCTGTCTCTCCCTTCCCTCCTTGTATATTTGTCAGCCTTCGTAGGGGCAGGGTCCTCTCTTCCCTCTGCACCAGTTAAACGTCATTCATTGTCATTATTGTACTCACCGTTGACATATCATTATGTGACCCCGCCTCAAATGTACAGCGCCATGGAATCAATGGCGCTTTGACCATAAATGTTTAATAATAATAAAATAGGCCTTTGTCATCTGTCTAGGAGAACATTAATCTGATTTATCTCACACACTAAATGTTTCAATTGTACAGACCAGATAGCGCATATATTAATATTTATTTTAATGTGCACTCTTCACCTTTTGGGTATGTGTTTTTGATTTAATGTGTGTTCCAATCACATTCTTTGTCTAGACCCGTGTTATAGGTAGCACCTCTATCCCCTTTATATTTTTTATTTTTTTACCCTTACTGTATTATTGTGTATACCCCTAGGGTTTTCCCCCCAAAATAAGTCCCCCCCAGGGAAACGTTTGTTTTTCTGGGGAAGTTTAAACTGTTGGAAAGGGGTTTTTAGGGTCTTATTAAATGAAGGGCTAGGTTCCGGGCGGGCGTCCTTATAGGGGCTTTCCCCTATTGTAGAAGGGATTTTAAAATTTTTTTAGGGTGTCTTTGGGATGCATTTTTTGTTTGCTTGGTTGGGTTTTTTAGATTTTAGTGGTATATTTAATAAAAGTTATTTTTTAATATATTTTTCCCTATCTGGTTTAGTATACCCCCTGCTTAGCATACAAATCTCCACATCTCCAGCAACAACAAACAAACCCTATCAGAACAGACACAGGGCAGCTGTGAAGTGTTACTATACTCAGGATGTGTCACTAATACAGCAGAGCATGAAGCGTTCACATGCCCCCCATATCTGTTCTGTTAGTATAGTCAAAGCTCCACAGACAATCATGATTATAGTAACACACTTCCACTGCTGTCACATCTACTGACTACAGATCAGCCCACCTCTGCTCTCCTCAATCTGTGTAGAGAGCAGGAGGAGCAGGACACATGGGGTTTTAATCCAGCTACACAGACACAGAAGCCAGAGCCCTCCCTCCACTACAGAAGCATCACATACTGTGCAGGAGGGGCTCTCTGCTCTGACCTGTATTCAGAAGGTGATGAGTCATCAGACCTGACAGCCAGTGAGATAAAGATCAACAGGTCCACTGCTATAGGGATTTCAGGAGCTGATGCACTACTACTAACAGGAATAACTCAAAATCAGTAGGACATTTGTAATGAACATATATTGCAAAGCTGCTTGTTTTTTAAAGATCTTTTAATTAAAACCCAATCATTGTAGCGAGACAACCCCTTTAAGCTTTCAGCTTTGCATTCAGTTTCCATCCACCATCCATGCTCTCCACCACAACGGCATACAAGTTTTAGAAAGTGGAGATCTGGGCTGCTGTGTGGTGGTATCTTCATACTAGAGAGCTATCCCTGAGCAAGATTATCTCTAGTACAAAGATTCCCTACAGCACCATACATCCAGGACTCCTATGAGTATTACATTGTAGCCATTGTAGCAGGGATAGATTAGATCAGTAGCAAAACTTGAATTTTCTTGACATCTAAATGAGAGCCTTTATGAGGAGCATTTCTTCCAAAAGCGACCGTTCGGAAGATCCTTACCTCCTTTCAACCATCTTGCTAGATGACGGAAGAAAGAATCAGTCTCTGAGACTTACAAGAACTCGTGTAAAGGGCTGAGAGGGCGACTGTCAGATTGTATCTATCTGTGAAGAAATGGCAATACAGTATCTTCCTAAATTAAACGCCCCCTTCCTCCTCATCCCCGGGGAAGAATCAAGACAAGTTGATTGGATAATGTCCGTGATCTAATCACATCTCGTCGGTTGTGTTAATGTAACGTCGGAGCTGTGTTCTGTGGCCAGACCTCTGATTGTGTACACACAATGCATCCAGCTCCCTCCGCACTCTGTAAATCACTGTTCTTCTTCTGTCAGAGCCTAATAACCTCCCATAAATTGTTTGGTGTCCTTGTAGGCAGATAACGCATTGCCTGTGTTATCTGACTGGACTATAATAAGGTGCATTTATTGTTTGGGCTCTGATCTGTGATGTCACCTCTGATATCCATCGGCAAAGCATGAGTTCACCGCCGCGGCCGCCACCGAGCCCCGGATGGAAAATGCAAATCAGGAATTGTTTATTACAAATCATAACAAATGCCTTCGCACGCAGCTTCTCTCTCCTTTGTGTCCAGCGCAGAGGCACGCTCATACTCATTTACTATTTTGCTAAGTACTGGCGGCTTCAAATGCGTTAGCGCACTGTAGACTTTAAAGGGGTTTTGCCTTTAAATTGAGGTGGGAAGCTTGCAAATGAAATCAAACATTTTCACCATTCATTATTATTAAAAATTCTGCAGCGTTTTTATCTTAGCTGCTCCTTTAGTGATCCATTGTTTACAGCTCGTCTCCAGGGGATACGACCGGGGCTGAGAGCTTCTCAGTCCTGGTCGCACATGCTCAGACATCACCTCTCCCCTCAGGCAGCTAATGAGTGTTCAAACCTCAGGTGCTGTCATTCTACTCCCGTCCTCGGTGCTCCTTAGTAATTAGTCAAACAGTGCAAATAAAAAAAAAAGAAACCTCAATCAGGTTTGTGCATTGATAAAGAAAAAAAAAACACGTTTGGTTCCTGCAGGGATTTGAACCTAGGACCCTTGTGCCTGGAGGCAAAAACTTTACCTGTCAGCTACTCACAATGCTTTACATAAACAGACCTTTCTTTGACTAGAGAGAGGAAAGGCCTGGTGATGTCATCCTGCTGGGTCACATGATATTTTATTCAAACAAATCACACACGCCCCCTTCTGAGCACACAGAGCTGAAGAGCAGGATGCAGGAGGCATGAAATGAGATCGTGGCAAAACCACTTTAAGATAGAATCAGATTTGTGGCTCCTCAGGTATGTAGTCAAGAGAAACATTTATGAAATCTATGGGTCTTATGTATGAAAACTGTCTAGAAGTAAGACTGTCTTTATTGCCCATATCAACCAATCAGAGCTCAGCTTTCATTTGATATAGTACCCTGGAAAAATCAAAACTGAGTTCTAATTGGTTGCTATGGGCAACAAAGACAGTCTTACTTCTAGACAGTTTTCATACATAAGGCCAAATGGTTTTATATATCGAGATATAATAATAAAAAAACCTGCTCCTGAGAAGGTCTTAAAGGTGTATTCCCATTTCATTGATTAGCTTTATGAAGGCAACGGTAAATAAAGACCATTACCACATAGATTGCTTCTCTGATTTTGCTTCTCTTCAGAGTTAGGAATAGACTGTATCTCCTGCTTTTGCACAAAAATCTGCCTAGTTACCAGCCACCTCTCTCTGTTCTCATAGGCTGCAGCAGTGTTTGGGATGATGACTAACTTCCTGCTCTATTCCTTATTTTAAAATGCAGGATTGTTTACATTACCTACTGTAGCCTTGTGCACTACAGTTTACAAACCTCCTACACCAAGGTGACCAGACGCGCTTTTGGCCGCCGTGTCCCACGGCCCTGGCACTGTCATGGTGGGATGCCCAGTTGCCAGTTCGTCACCAGCTTCCATGCCGCTGCCATGGGCCCGACGATCTTTTCAGCTGTATGTGCCTCCTCTGGAAGCACATACACCTGAAAGCTATTGCGGAACAGAGAGTGAGCACTCCCTGCTCCTCTGAGTACTCCGGAAGGCCATTGCCTGTGCAGGGAGAAGACCTAGACCAGCGAGAGCGTCCGGGAATTGGGGGAGAGTACTGTTATTTTCTATTTTTAACTGGGGTCTGGACACCTGCCTACAAACTATGGGGGCCTATACCAGCCTATACTGCCTATGGGGGACCTATGGCTGCCTAAGGGGGTCCTGTAGTTGCCTATGAGGGAACTATATATGCCTACAAACAATGGGGGCCTATACCTGCCTACAGACTATGGGGACATATACCTGCCTACAGACTGGGGGACCCATGCCTGCCTATGGGGGACCTACGCCTGCCTATGGGGGACCTATAGTTGCCTATGAGGGATCTATATCTGCCTACAAACTATGGAGACCTATATCTGCCTACAAACAATGGGGGCCTATACCTGCCTACAGACTATGGGGACCTATACCTGCCTACAGACTATGGGGGACATATACCTGCCTACAGACTATGGGGACATATACCTGCCTACAGACTATGGGGACCTATACCTGCCTACAGACTATGGGGGACATATACCTGCCTACAGACTATGGGGACATATACCTGCCTACAGACTATGGGGACATATACCTGCCTACAGACTATGGGGACATATACCTGCCTACAGACTGGGGGCCCTATGTACCTATAACCTACTGGAGGGACTTATATACTTACCTACCTCATTGGGGCCTAAATAGGAACAATGGGTGACTCCCCATACCCGACAGCAGGCATCTGACTTTTCTATCACCAAGCTTTTCTATATAGTTCACCATTATAGATATATAACCCCCCAGTAGGTAGGTAGGTAGGTATATAGGTGTTGGAAAAGATGAAGATTCTAAAATATTTGTGTGGTAAATTCTGCAGGAATAAGTCGTGGTCAGGAAAAGACGTCATGATGGTCTGGGTCGGATAGAGAAGAATAAGGACAGTGAACGACTGATCAGAAAAGACATCACCTGTGAGTCCTTAAATGTAACTGCCCTGTAATCAGTTATGTGTCTGAAGATCCCATGTACACTGGTATATACCACTATATGGTCACTGAATGGTGGTAATAGTCATGTGGTAATTTATCCCATATGGTGAACACTGTAAAAAAAAACTAATGCTGAAATTGTGGGGTTTTTTTGGCCTCACCTTTCATTACAGAAATCATTCCACAGTCCAGTGTTAGAGTGCAAGGAAATCATTATTTGGTGTCTACAGGGTTCTTGCATAGTTCTCAGTCGTTTTTGCGAAACTCTCCTGGAAATGTCATTTTTTGTTGTCACCTTTGCGAGGAGTTGGCTGGTTTTGCAAACGGGGAAACCCCTGCAATGCCGGATTGAAGCTTATACCAGTGCAACACTCCCAGATGCTGCTGTTTATAGTAATGTGGCCTGGTGGTTTTAAGGAGGAAAACTCCTTTTTCAACCCTTGGCACCTAAGCCAGGTGGATTGCTGATGGTTGCCATGGCAGACAGAGGCCAAATAATGGCACCTGGGTCTGCCAAGTGCAGAAGCTTGTTGGGCTGACGCCTGCGCTCTTATTACTCCTCGTCATAACCTGTCTCTCATTCGGCGATTGGACGCCAAACTACACACTACTCCACGCTGCTCTGGGCTGCGGCCCCTTTTCCCTCTTCTAGTGGCATCTCTACTTTGGTAAGTGATATTAGGGTACAACAGGGTACACTAGGAATGCACTTGCATACTCTGCATACTATATTATAAACACCTGTGCTGGATTGCATTTATGTTATGTTCGTTCACAACGGTAATTTTTCTCTTTGGTTTGTATATTCTTTTTTGCCCTTTTTTGAATTCCAGTTCTTAACATTGTTTTTTACCTGTATCCTGGATTTTATATATTATAAAATCTTTTTTCACATTTCCCGTGTTAAACACACACACCACCATATATATTTTCTGTACCCCCAAACCCGGGTTGGCTGTAAATCTTTGTTTGAAGAAAAGTAGTTTGTTTTTTTTATTATCATACATTTGTAAAGTTTTTCTGTATAAATTTTTATTCTTGATTAATTTTTTTTTACGTGAAAAGTTTGAGAAAAGGCTCTGAAAGCCGAAACACACATTTTTTTGTCACTCTAATATTGTTCCCGCAAATTTTGGAAAATGATTTAAAAAACACAACTTTTTTTTGATCTTTAACCTTTTGGGGTGCTGTCCTTAATCCTTTTCCATTGCCTTTAATGGGGGCCAACCTGTGAAAAAAGCCTTCTCGTGATTATTAAAGGGGTTTTGCCACGAATTTAAAGTTGACATGGGATCCCCAAAATGGGTATTAATCACTTTTTAAATATTTGTGTTTTCAAAAGTGAAGATGTGAAGTCAGCTTACTAGTCCCCCCCTTAGTTTCCCGAAAATTTTCATTTTGACAGACCCGGACATGACAGGGGCTGATTGGCCTCCCTTGCTTTTTTCACTTCTTATTGGACGGGGAACATTAAGGATCTTGCAAGGGGCTGGGGAGAAATACAGTGTATGAGGGTTTGGGCTGCGTAGAGAGTCCATGGTTGTAATGTAATTATTTGAATTAAATTTCAGCGCTCCCCCTTTTTCCCCCCTCTCTCTTGCCCCGCAAACCCTTCATGACTCATCATGTTTTGTTTATATTCTCTCCTGATCATATAAGAGGTAAGGAACTCACTTCGTGGCAAAACCCCTTTAACCCTGGAGTGCCGCCCAAAGTAGCAATATTGTCGCTTGTTTTTTGGGCCATAGGCATAGACTTCCTATCACAAACATAATACATAGTAAAAAAAAAAAAAAAAAAAGTTTAAACATATAACATTGTTTCTCCAATAAAAAAAACTGATTTGGGTAAAAAAAAAAAAAAGTTACAAATAGTAACTATCACCTTGTTCGTAACAATCCAGTCCATAAAATCATGATGTTATTTAATCCACACAGTGAGTGCATCCATCCTAACAAAACAACACAGAATTCAGTGATCAAAAGGTTTTATGTACCCCAACATGCCACCAATAAAAATGTAAACTTAAGAAGCTTTAACACGGCTCTATCAACACCAAAAATTTGATTTATGGATGTGGGAAGGGGCCTGCAAAAAGTGGGGTGTGGTCTGTAAAAAAGTGGCACGAAAAGTGGCAGTATGTAGGATAGGGGGAGCATGAAGAGTAACAGATCGAAAGTTCTATGAGTACTTGAGCCTTGAGTAAAGCCTGCAAGATCTCTAAAGCTAAGAAGTTTTATGATTGATTTTGTTTCTGATGCCCACACTCCAGCAGGCCACAATGGGACCTGAAACCCACAACACATCCGCCACACCACATAGACGTGCCTGGCATGGGCAACGAGTCCAGTATAAAACACAACTGCGGCCTGATGTGGCTTCCTCATAATTGTCTATGTCATGTGACTGCATCATCCTGGAGGCGGCTATAGCGCCCGTCCTCCGTTACGTGCACTGGCAGGTATGAGTGATGCGAGCCAACAAATGAGAAGACGTTGCAGTTTGTTGCTAATATTCAGTGAACTTCATGCGGCGAGGGAGATTAATGTGTCATTATGTAATAAAACTACATCTGAAATGACAATTCTCACAGCTCCACGAGAGTCTGTGACAGCCAAATTCAGGGGAAGGAATGACAGCTGGAGGCTCATCAGAATACATCAGATTTACTCTGCCCAATACACAAGTACTATGGGAATACTAAATCTCCAGATACCAGTGAGGACTGGAATCTGTATGTAATGGCATAAGATAGAGAACAGGTCATCTCTATCATAAACGTCCAATACAGTGCAATGCATTTCATATAGTTTATGGGAGATATTGAAAGAGTCGAATAAGTGAGCAGAATCTCCCAAATTATTCCAACTGCGAAAGGGGACATGACATGAACATGCCATAAATATCTTAAAGGGGTCGTCTCGCTACAAAGAATAGCTTTCAAATTGTAGGGAACACAAAATAAAGACATTTTCCAAATATATTGCTTTGTTCCTCTGTTTTCCCTAAGGAGATACAAGTGAATTTAGACCTCCTTGGCTATTTAGTTCCCTCAGTAACTGACCTGTAAACAATTTCTCCCCTGCTGTTTTGTTCAATGAGATAAAAAGTGAGTGACTTCATCACACAGGTCATGGCAGTGTCCAGGCTGCTCAGCAGTAAAAAGCTTGTTTATGTAAAATAAACAGAACTGTAATTAGGGCTTTTTGTTTTGGGGGATTTAATAAGAAGTCCTGTTAGTAGTTTGAGAAGCTAAACTATCTAATTAGCATCTGAAAGCACGCATGGCATGGAGCTGTACAAGCAAGGAGCTTATTGCAATGGTCAGTCTGAACCAGGAAGTGACAGAGTATTTCATTTATGCATTCTCTGAAACTCTGAAGGTAGACAACTCCTTTAAGTCAGCATACAACTGTAAAGAGTAACTGAGACTGTATTATTGATGGCCCCTCCTTAGGCTACATAATCAATATCTGGATCTCACTTCAAGCCAAGAAAAGGGTTATTAGCTTTCACCTGAATAGCTGCTGTGAGCTGCAGTACCAGGCACAGCCACAAGCACATGAATGGCGCTATGTAAACAATGAATAGTAACCAATAAGTGTGGTGGCACTTTTATTCAGTGGTTTGCCAGGAGTAAGAGGATAGGATAAACCATTCATATCAGATATGGTATACCCATTCATACAGGGCTGTTATGATACGTTTTTGGTGTCTTTTCTCTGTTGCAGCAGAAAACTGCAGTAAAACTGCCTTTATTTTAAGAATAAGCTGCATTCATTTTCCTAAATTGTTTGCAAAGATGTAGTATAGTAATAACTAATAATATAGTAATAATTAATAAAGTAATAATAATATAATAACGATAATAATAATAATAATAATAATAATAATAATAATAATCTAACAATAGAAATATTGTTATAATAAAGTAATAATAATAATATCATAGTAATATTAATATTATAATAGTAATTAGTAATATGGTAATAGTAGTATAGTTATAGTAATAATAAAGTAATGTAATAATAGTAATTTAGCTATAGTAGTAATAATACTAATATCAAAAAAAAAACACAGTATCCTCATAAAACTAGCGCCTCCAAGGTAGTATTTTCAGAAATATTACCTGTTCCAGGGCCACACCAGAGAGGCAGAGGGAGATTAGAGAGGTGAATAAGTGGCTCAAAAATTGGTGTAGGAAAGAGGGATTTGGGTTTTTGGAGAACTGGGCTGACTTCTGTCTTGGCTACAGGCTCTATGCTAGGGATGGGCTGCACCTAAATGGGGAGGGTGCAGCTGTATTGGGGGATAAAATGGCCAGGAAGTTGGAGGAATATTTAAACTAGGGACTGGGGGGGAGGGCAACTACACATATAGCGTGCAAGATAGTGAAGATAGAGAGCTGGGACTTAGTAATAAATCCGGGGGTGGAGTGGAGGGAGGGGGTGTAGCAATAGTTAAAAAGAACAGGGAGAAAGGAATAAAAATGGAAAAATCTCTAAATTGCAGCTGACCAATGCCAGGAGTCTGACCAACAAAATAAATCAACTAGAATAATTAATTGCATAAGAAAAATATGACATAGTGGGGATAACTGAGACATGGCTGGACGAGAGCTCCGACTGGGCGGTTAACTTACAGGGTTACAGTCATTTTAGAAGAGATCGTAAGGACCGGAAGGGGGGAGGTGTCTGTCTCTATGTAAAATCCTGTCTGAAACCAACACTGCGGGAAGATATAGGTACAGGAAATGAACATGTGGAATCATTATGGGTAAATTTACATGGAGGTAACAACAAAAATATAATTCTGCTATAGGCCCCCAAATATAACAGAACCCATGGAAGATGTACTACTCAGGCAAATAGATGAGGGGGCTAATCAGAGTGTGGTTGTTATTTTGGGGGTCTTTAACTCCGCAGACATAATTTGGGAATCTGAAACCTGTAGTTCTCACAAAGGAAACAGGTTTTTATCAATAACTAAAGGTAATTACCTTTCCCAAATGGTGCAGGAAGCGACTAGGGGAAAGGTCCTTCTAGACTTAATATTCACTAATAGACCTGACAGAGTAACGAAGGTTCAAGTTAGGGGGCACCTAGGAAATAGTGACCATAATATAATAAACTTCCATTTATCCTTCAATAGAGCTTTTTGTCAAGGAGCCACAAAAATAGTGAATATTAGGAAAGCTAATTTTATTCTGCTTAGGGAGGCCCTAAACTGTATTGACCGGGACAAGGTGTTTAAAAATAGCAGAACAAATAATAATTGGGAAATTTTTAAAAACCTTTTAGGTGCCCACTGCGAGAGGTACAGACCTTATTGTAATAAAATAATTAGAAACAGGAAAAACCCAATGTGGATCAACAGAGATGTAAAGGAGGCAATAAAAATAAAGCGTTTCAGCTACTAAAACAGGAGGGCAGTGAAGAGGCACTAAAAAGTTATAAGGAAAAAAAATAAAATATGGTAAAATGAGTTATAAATGGCAGCAAAGCTGGAGACAGAAAGACATATTGCCATAGAAAGTAACATTAACCCCCAAATATTTTTTAACTATATAAATAGTAAAAAGATTAAAACAGAAAATGTTGGGCCTATGAAAAGTAGTGAGGGAGGTAATGCAGAGGGTGATGAGAAAAAAGCAAACCTATTAAACAATTTTTTCTCACTGTATTTCCCGAGGAGGGTGAGCTTCCTGTTGATGAGCAAAGGGAGGAGGTAAATTCCAACTTAAATGTTTCTGGTCTAACCCAGGAAGAAGTGCAGCTCCCCCTTAGGAAGATTAAAATAGACAAATCCCCAGGCCCTGACGGTATACACCCACGTGTCCTAAGGGTGTTAAGTAATAGATAGGCCCCTATTCTTAATATTTATGGACTGTCTAAAAACGGGGTATGGATTGGCGCATAGCAGATGTGGTGCTCATATTCAAAAAAGGGGTCAAAAAGTGATCCAGGAAACTATAGGCCGGTAAGCTTAACCTCTGTTGTAGGTAAAATGTTTGAAGGTTTTCTCAGAAATGCTATCCTGGAGTATCTCAACACTACACAACAACCCAAAACGTCTGTTTGACACCTTCCACTCCCTCCTCAGGCCCAAAGCTCAGGCCCCGGTCACTGCCCTCTGTGCTGAAGACCTGGCCACTCACTTCAAAGACAAAATTGATAGAGTCCGCCAAAACATCACAATCCCCAATTAACACCCATCCTGTCCCTCCCCGCACGTCCTCTAATCTGCTCTCAGCTCTTGACCCGGCATCAGAAGAAGAAGTGTCCAGGCTTCTCCTGTCTGCTCGCCCCACCACTTGCTCTAGTGACCCCATTCCCTCTCACCTTGTCCAGTCCATTTCTCCAGCTGTCATCTCTCACCTTACTACAATCTGTAACCTCTCTCTATCTCCACTGGGATCTTACAATCTTACTTTAAACACGCTGTTATAACTCCTTACTTTAAAAAGCCCTCTCTGGACCCCTCTGCGCCGCCAACTACCGACCAGTCTCTAACCTGCCCTTCATCTCCAAATCCTGGAGCGCTTGGTCTACTCTCGCCTGATCCGCTATCTCTCTGCTAACTCTCTTCTAGACCCTCTGCAATCCGGTTTCCGCACCCTACACTCCCCGGAAACTGCTCTTTCTAAAGTTTCAAATGATCTCCTGACAGCAAAATCTCAGGGTAACTACTCATTCTGCTTCTTCTGGATCTCTCTTTCAGCGTTTGACACTGTGGAAACCACCTCCATCCTCCCCAGCTCCGCGCCTTGGTTTTTCACGGGGCACCGGACCTTTGGGGTTTTCTTTCCCACCCTCCTGAAAGCTCCTTAGGTTCATTTTTTTCCCTTTTTACCTCCTTTTCCCCCTTTCCCTTGCTGTTGGGGTTCCTAAAGGGTTTGGGTTTTTGGTCCTCTCCTTTTTTTTCCCTCTACACAGCCCCCATTTGGGCAAACCAAACGAGATTTGGCCCTTTCCAAGGGACCCTTTTCTACATGTGCCCCTCAACTATACACTTCCCCCCCGACATCACTTTGCCCTGCTACCAAAAACCAGTGACCCGTTTTGTCCGCTGTTCTGGGCAAACATGTCCTCTCTCATCTCCCAAATAAACCTACTAAAAAACGAACTTTTTAGCCCCCCCCCACCCCCTTTTTTTAAAACCCACCCCCCCCGCTATTTTCTCTGTGTGAGGGTTTCCCCCATAACTCCTAGGGGGGAGCCGGCCCCCTGTTGGGGGTTTTACTAGGGCTTGATCTGACCTTCACCCCCCATATTTAAATTTCCCCTTTCCGCTTTGTCACCGCACCTCAAGAACATCTCCAGAAAACCCTCCCTTTTCTTACTGTGGAAACAAATAAAAACTCTCATTACTGCCCTTTTAAATTTATTTTTGTCTTGATACTGTAAAATCCCCACTTGTTTGGGTTTCCCCTTGTAAAATCGCCCCTCTCCCAAACTGTCCGAATGCAGCAGTGGTTGTCTTTCTTTCCGGGCCCCTTTTCTGATTTCCCCTTTCCCTGTGTTCCCGTCTCGGGAATTTGGCCCGGAAATTTAGTACAGAATACAACATAAAATCATCCCCTCCCCAAACTTTGGCACTCCCAGTGCCCGAAACCCCCTACCCTCCTCCCTTATCTTTTGTTTCCCCCTAAAACCCCTCTCCCCCCCCGCTCTGCTTTCTGATCTAAGACTAAAACCCTCACTTTTTAGAAACCCCCCATGCCCGTCTCCAAGGGTTTTGCAGTTTTTGCACCGGGTTTTTTTGGAAAATGTTTCCCATGTGATCAGGAAACTCACAAACCCCACAGTTTTAAGTGCGCCTTGGGAAAACTCATCTTTTAGACAAGCCTATCAAAATCCCTAAAAGGTCAAAACCCCCCCAAATTTTGTCCAGAAATTTTGTCCAAATTCCTGCACTTTGGCACCCCCCAGGGACTTATTTTTTATATAGTTTTAATGGGTTGGGGTTGAGGTTATCCACTTTTTTTTTATAAAAACCCCTTTTTTTTTGTAACAGGGCCCGGGGCCATTTTTAAACCAAGCACTTTTCCCTTTTTTTTCACCCATACACCCTAATGTTTTTAAGCTCTTGCGAGAGGGCCCTCAAAACCCCGGTTCATTTTTTCAGTTGTTTTTTATAATGTAAGGGTTTGGTTTGGGCTGTGCTTTTCCCTTTATATTGTAAGTGCTGCGGAATTTTGTTGGCGCTATATAAAAAAAAGATTTTTTGTATTTTTATTCACTGAAAAAAAAATTTTATAACGCCGTTCCAGCTTTGGGGAAAGAAGGATCGGTTTCCCGTCAGACTAATCTCATCTGTTTATGAGGAAAGGGCAGTGCTAGGGCTGGATCGGGGGGGAGGCCCCTTTGGGTGTCATATATCTAGATTTTTTTTAAAGCCCTTTTTTTATGTTCCCATAAAAGGTTGGTTTTGGGAAATTTAGAATGGGTTGGGCGGGGGGAAAAAAGAAAAAGTGTGCAAAAAAAGGGGGAAGTAACTGTCTCAGAGATAGAAAACAAAGGGTGGTAATTAACGGTACATACTCAGACTGGATCCCTTTTACTAGTGGGGTACCACAGGGCTCAGTATTGGGCCCTATCCTCTTTAATATTTTCATTAATGATCTTACACAGGGATTACAAGGTAGAATATTGATCTTTGCAGACGATACTAAGCTCTGTAAAGTAATCAACACAATAGAGGATAATGTGTTATTACAAAGGGATCTGGATAAGTTGGAGGCCTGTGCAGGGAAATGGCAGATGAGGTTTAATACAGATAAATGCAAGGTTATGCACATGGGGAAAAAATCCATTACATGACTACATGTTAAATGGAAAAACACCGGGTAAAAGTGACATGGAGAAGGACTTGGGAATCTTGGTGGATAGTAAACTTAATTGTAGCAGCCAGTGTCAGGCAGCAGCTGCCAAGGAGAATAGGATCATGGGGTGCATTAAAAGGGGCATAGATGCACATGATGAGAACATTATTCTCCCATTATACAAGTCACTGGTTAGACCACACATGGAATATTGTGTACAGTTTTGGGCACCAGTGCACAGGAAAGCCATTGTAGAGCTTGAACAGGTACAAAGGCGGGCAACAAAAATAATAAAAGGACTGGGTGGACTACAGTACCCAGAAAGATTAGCAAGATTAAAACTATTTAGTTTAGAGAAAAGACGGCTTCGGGGGGACATAATACATATGTTTAAACATATCAAAGGTCAATATAGAGATCTCTTCCAAGATTTATTTATACCCAGGACTGTATCCAGAACAAGGGGGCATCCTCTACGTCTTGAGGAGCAAAATTTTCTACATAAACATAGAAAGGGATTCTTTACTGTAAGAGCAGTGAGACTGTGGAACTCTCTGCCAGAGGAAATTGTCATGGTGAATTCACTAACAGAGTTCAAGAAGGGTCTGGATGTATTTTTACAGTGTAATAACATAACAAGTTATAGTGACCGGGATTCTGGGGAAGGGTCTGGATGTATTTCTAGAGCGTAATAATATAACAAGTTATAGTGACCAGGATTCTGGAGAAGGGTCTGGAGACATTTCTAGATGTAATAATATAACAAGTTATAGTGACCAGGATTCTGAAGAAGGGTCTGGATACATTTCTAGATGTAATATAACAAGTTATAGTGACCGGGATTCTGGAGAAGGGTCTGGATGTATTTCTAGATGTAATAACATAACAAGTTACAGTGACCAGGATTCTGGAGAAGGGTCTGGATACATTTCTAGAGCGTAATAATATAACAAGTTAGGCTATGTTCACCCGGCGTAATTGCGGGAGTAATTACGCCCCGCATAATTAGCAGTGTGGACGGGGGCGCGGGGCGGGAGCGGTGGGAGAAAGCAGGGGTGCCGGCACTTCGCCGGCCCATAGACTATCACTGCTAGCGGCGCGTATACGCCGCTAGAAAGTGACATGTGAATTATCTCCCGCCCGGCGGATTCGCCAGGGGGGAGAGGAGACGTAATCCATAGTTCTTATGAGAACTGTGAATTACCGTAATGAATGGGCCGTTTTCGGCCCGTAATTGGCGCACTTCGGCGCGTAATTACGGACCGAAATACGGCCCATTTTAAGCCGTGTGAACATGGCCTTATAGTGACCAGGATTCTGGAGAAGGGTCTGGAGACATTTCTAGATGTAATAATATAACAAGTTATAGTGACCAGGATTCTGGAGAAGAGGCGTTGTAGTTCCACCATAACAATCATGCTGCGGGGTATGATGATGACAATTATTTTTATCTATTACGGTGCTTTCACACGGTGCATTTTTTAGTGCATTTCTGCAAAAAAAAAACGCACCGAAAACACCCTGGATGAAAGCAACCATGATCACTGTTGGTTGATGTGTTTGCTGGACTCACATTTATCTAACCATTTCCAGTATGTGGACGATTGTTACAAACATGGGAGGGCTTTGCACCTATTCTGCTTCCCGAATATCTAAGCGCCCGGCTCTGCTACACCTGCATAGCTCTCACATTCCTGCTTGTGCTGCAGTCCCGTCTCACCTCAGGACACATTAGCATACATTTCCATATCAGTCATTATTTTTTAATTGCGCCTCATGTGTTTTGAGCGGTGAGGCTCGTTCCTTGCCCGGATGGCACTATATCCGATTGGGTATAAGCTGCGCACATTCCAGCGCTTGTCACTGCTTGTGCCAGAAAATTTCTGCAGGACTCGTTTTATTTAAATCCCAGTCCGCTGCTTGTTCTCCGATTTCAGAATTAATTAATTGATGTTAATGATTTAGTACACAACAGAGGGAAGGAAGGCGGCAGCTTGTATGAGAATGTTCCTATAGATAAACGGGGGAGAGCGGCAGTGGTGGGGCTACAGCCGTAACAGTCATAGCAGCTGCTAAGGGGCCCAGAGGTGAAGCGCCCGCTCAGGTGCAAGAACATTGAATCTATGTGTAGGGAAAAACAAGTCGATGCCTTCTAGCGCTACTATGTGGGTTCTCTGATATATGCCGGGATTATCTCTATCTGTAATTATAGCTGCTTAGCTGCTGTATCAGTTGCCTGTCATTAGCTGCTGGGGCCCATCTCATTTTGTTATGGGGACCCTATAAATGTTGGTTATGCCCCTGGGTGTTGCGTCAGGGTCATCTCAAAGGAAGATGGATCATAATAAATTCTTATTGGCAGCAGTCTTACAAATATTCATTTGTACTTACCGGCAGCAAGCAGGGATCTTTAAAAAATTTTCATTCATTTTCATTGTACATAATATTGCTTTGGCAAAAACTAAGCTAAAAGAGTGAACAGGGAGGGTGATTGGAGGAGGCTTTCCATAATGGCTGACTGTGACCGCGAATTCCCTCTACAAGTTTGTTAGGCTATGTTCACACGGCTTAATTGCAGGGCGTACAGTACGCCCCACAATTAAGCCGGGTCTTTGGGAGTCGCGCTGATCGGCGCGTACTCCCGCGGTGCCCGGGGACCCGGAAGCCCGCTGGCCCCATAGACATGCATTACTTGTGGCGCGAAAGCACCGCAAATAAATGACATGTCAATTATCTCCCTTCGCATACAATACGATCGTATTGTACGAGCACGGAGAGGAGGCGTAATCCATAGTTCTCTATGAGAGCTATGGATTACTGTAACGTTTAACTTTGTCACACCGTAATGATTGGGGCGCATTTCACTCGTATTAGAGCGCAGTG
Organism: Phyllomedusa bahiana; assembly: GCA_025379985.1. NCBI lineage: Eukaryota > Metazoa > Chordata > Amphibia > Anura > Hylidae > Phyllomedusa > Phyllomedusa bahiana. The sequence goes on from JAODAL010002932.1 coordinate 29,543, forward strand.
CACTTGCAATACATGGCGAGATGCACCTCAAAATAAGCCATGTGAACTTACCCCTTAATCAAAGAAAGGCACATTCATGAGCAGAAGCAAGTGTAAGGGCTTGTTCACACTGCGTTTTTGGACACGTTTTTGATCCGACAAATGCATTCCAAAGCGATGCATAAAACGCATCCAAAACGCATCTAACACTCAGGAGCGTGTTTGGATGCATTTTGGATGCATCAGGATGGCACCCTATAATTTTAAACAGGGCTCCTGCTGCATCCTTCGGATCAAGACTGACATGTCAATTCCCAGTGTATGTTCACACAACGTTTTTAGATACGATTTCGAGTCTGTGTTGGACCAGAAAATAGCATCCAAAAATGTAGCATCGATAGGATCCAAAACTGATCCAACACGGATACAAACACGCAGCATAGAGGGTATGTTACACGGAGTAAAGCAAGCCATGTGAACATACCCTTAGAACGGAACCAAAAGATGCATCACAAAGATGCATGTAAAACATGTATCCGGGATCACTCGTCTGAACGTCGATGCGTGTTTTACATTGAAAGCAATCACACTGCACATTGTTAGATTGTTAGATGTGTGTTTGTGACCGTTTGGGGTCCGAAACACAGATCCAAACACGCATTTTAAAACGGATCCAAAAACTCCGTATGAACATAGCCTTTTTATAACAGAGGCGATTTCCCACAAATTGTTCCTATAAATTTCGCCAGTCACCACATCTTCGTAACCACTTCACCCTGCGCGACGACCAGGGATGTGAACATTAAACCCTTAAAAGGGTATTTCAGTATACAGAACTTGACTGCTTGTAAAGGTGTGTGGCACAATGTAAAGTTTCTCAATATGCATGAATTAAATATTTTCAGTAGTTTCCCACATGATCACTCCTCAATTACTGGTCCAAATGTGATGGTTATAGCTTGTTGCCAGGGGATACGTCCTGTAGTTCAGTTTCCCCTTTCTGGTCAAGCATACTCAGTTCCAGCATTAAGGGTATGTTCACACTATGTGTTGGATCCGATTTTGAATCCGTTTTTAGATGTGTGTTTGGATTAGTGGTTCAGACCCTAAATGGACCTAAACGCTCATCGAACAATGTGCAGTGTGATTACATTGCTTTCATCTTTGTGATGCATCTTTCGCATCCGTTCAAAGAATTGTCATGTCAATTCTTGATCCGTGTGATGCAGCAGGTGCCCTATTTAAAACTATAGGGTGCTTGTCTGCTGCACACACCTGCGATTGGATGCGTTTTGGATCCGATTGAGGCAGCGTTTTTGAATATGATTTTCGGGTCCAAAATGGCGTGTGAACATCCCCTAAAACACAGTAATTCATCACTCACTTGTAACATCTTTCCAAACAATTTAAATAACTGAAAGGAGCTGGCTGGTAATAAAGGCAAACTGCACCAAAATTGTGAGAAAATTGTGTGAAAGCTTCCTCGCCAAATAAATTTGAGGCCGATTAACATGCTACTTGAAAACCCAGTACACCTCATATATTCCTGGTTTCAACCACATAGGGCTGCTGTAGTGCGTGAACTTGGCCTACAGGTAGAAATTTATATTAAAGATACAGTGGGTATGGAAAGTATTCAGACACCTTTAAATGTTTCCCTCTTTCATTGCAGCCACTTGACAAGATCCAAAAAGCTCATATTATGGCTCATTAATGTACACTCTGAACCCCCACCTGTCTTAAAAGAGAAAAAACAGAAATGTAGATATTTGTGCAAATTTATTAAAAAAGAAAAACTTAAATATCACATGGTCATAGGTAATATAAGACTCTTTGCTGTGACACTCATATTTAACTCACATGTTGTCCGTTTCCTTCTGATCCTCCTTGAGATGGTTCTATTCCTTCATCAGAGTCCAGCTGCGTTTAATTAAACTGATTGGACTTGATTAGGAAAGGCACACATCTGTCTATACAAGACCTCACAGCTCACAGTGCATGTCAGAGCACATGAGAATCATAAGGTCTAAGGAACTGCCCAAGGAGCTCAGAGACAGAATTGTGGCAAGGCACAGATCTGGCCAAGGTTACAAAAGAATTTCTGCAGCACTCAAGGTTCCTAAGAGCACAGGGGCCTCCATAAGCCTAAAATGGAAGAAGTTTGGGACGACCACAACTCTTCCTCGACCCGTCCGTCCAGCCAAACTAAGCAATCGTGGGAGAAGAGCCTTGGTGAGAGAGGTAAAGAAGAACCCAAGATCACTGTGGCTGAGCTCCAGAGATGTAGTAGGGAGATGGGAGAAAGTTCCACAAAATCAACTATCACTGCAGCCTCCACCAGTCGGGGCTTTATGGCAGAGTGCGGCCGACGGAAGCCTCTCCTCAGTGCAAGACATAGGAAAGCTGCAGACGGAAGCCTCTCCTCAGTGCAAGACATATGAAAGCCGCATACAGTATAACATATAGGAGGACTCCCAGACTATGAGAAATAAGATTCTCTGGTCTGATAAGAGGAAGATTGAACTTTTTGGTGTTAATTGTAAGCGGTGAAGAAAACCAGGCCCCGCTCATCACCTGTCCAATACAATCCCAACAGTGACACATGGTGGGGGCAGCATCATGTTATGGAGACAGGGACAGGTTGCAATTGAAGGAAGATGAATGCAGCCAAGTACAGAGATATCCTGGATGAAAACCTCTTCCAGACACTCTGGACCTCAGACTGAGCCGAAGGTTCATCTTCCAACAAGACAACGACCCTAAGCACACAGCTAAAATAACAAAGCAGTGGCTTCAGAACAACTCTGTGCCCATTCCTGACTGGCCCAGCCAGAGCCCGAACCTAAACCCAACCAAGCATCTCTGGAGAGACTTGAAAATGGCGTCCACCAACATTCACCATCCAACCTGAGGGAACTGGAGAGGATCTGCAAGGAAGAATGGCAGAGGAGCCCCAAATCCAGGTGTGACAAATGTATTGCATCATTCCCAAGAAGACTCATGGCTGTACTAGCTCAAAAGGTGCTTCTACTCAATACTGAGCAAACGGTCTGAATACTTATGACCATGAGATATTTCAGTTTTTCGTTTTTAATACATTTGCAAAAATATCTACATTTCTGGGTTTTTTTTTCTTTCAAGATGGGGGAGGGGGGCAGAGTGTGCATTAATCAGCCAAAAAATGAACCTTTTGGATCTTACCAAATGGCTGCAATGAAAGAAAAAGTGAAAAATGTAAAGGGGTCTGAATACTTTCCGTATCCACTGTACATATGACTCCCTATTATTTATGCCGCACCCAATTTGTATCTGAAATAGCGGTGATCTCCATGATTTTCCCCAAAAGCAGAATCCTGTAGAATACAGATTGTACATCATCACCTTTATAATATCAGATGTGCAGACCTCAGCCTGAGCCTCTCCACATCATGTTGACTTACAAACGCAGAAATGCAATAACCTTGGCTCAGCAGTAAGCTCGCAGTAAAGCTGCTTCATATTTATGGTAATAAGCCATATATTAAACCCATTTTTCAACGTGTCATGCGGTGTAATTAGAATATCATGTGAGTGATCTGCACTGCTATATTAACTGCATATAAATCATATAGACTATCCAAAAATACAAGCATATTACAATAGACAAACAATGGAAGATAATGAAAAACTAACTGTCCCCGTCCCTCCATGGAGCGGGACGTCAGCAACACTTATTTATGACTATGTGCAATTAATGAGATGTACAGAAGATTCATCTGTGAGGATGGTGCCAGGCAAGCACTAACCCAACTCCAGCGTTCTGCCAGGGGGGAGATATATGAGGCTTGACTGGAAACATCTTCAGGCTGACCGAAATCCTGGCAATTATAGCACAACATGTTTGCAGCCAAAGCTGTGATTAGATAAAGAAGTAAAGTGAATAATGGTATCATTCTAATGGTCAGGGGCACATGTGGGGCTTCAGTTGCCAGAAAAACCCCTACAGTGACACTGGCACTAGGCCCAGGCTACACCAGGCACCTGGGGGCACATGTCCTGGCTTTTTGCCTGGTGGCCCCAGTGAGAGCTTCTTTCAACTGTATCCCCCATAGTGGTGTAAATACAATTACAAAATGAGGCGGAGCAGGGAGCCACTGGTTTCCTGCCCCACAAGCAGGGCCGGGATGATGGGTAGGTGAAGGAAAGCAACCGCCTAGGGCGTCAGGCAGAAAAGGGGCACAAGGTGTTATGGAATGGGCTTAATTTTCCATAGAGGGGGCGCTTTATGCCTTATTTGATTAAGGGACCGGAATACCTTCTTCCAGTCCTGCCCAAAAGGCCTATGAGATATCGGGTACACGCTGAGGATGTCAACGACCCGACATGGGTGGCCCAATGTACTCACTTTAACGTGTCACCTGTGCCAAGCCGACAATCCCTTAAGAGTGTATCCGATACCTGCATCCCTAAACTGGCCTGTGGACCATGTGAGGGGGACATGCAACAAGAGGGAGCCACAGAAGGAACTCATGGAAATGGGCAAGGAAGTATTTTTGGGCGGTGCAAAGGGGGCACTATTACTGAGAAGGTGGCGCAGAACGGGCGCCAAATGAGACACTTACTGAGAGAGGGCCATGGAAAGAGGCATTATTACTAAGTGGAGATACAGAAGGGGAAGTATTACTGAGTAGGACTGTTAAACACATTGAACTGTATCATACATAGACGAGTCATTATTATGACCACCAGCAAATATCCAGAGTAACCGTCGTGTGCAGCACGGACATCAGCTAGACAGGCTGGGAGTGACTCAATATGGTCCTGATAGGTTTTCTCAGGTATCTGGAGCCGACTGCATCCCACAGCTCCTGAAGGAGCCATTGCGCCAACACTACCATCCAGGGGCCCCACAGCTGCTGGAAGGGCTATAGAGACAACACCACCATCCAGTGGCCCCACTGCTGCTGGAGGAGCCATAGAGCCAACACCACCATTCAGGGGGGCCTCAGCTGCTGGAGGGTCCATAGAGCCAACACCACCATCCAGGGGCTTCCACAGCTGCTGGAGGGTCCATAGAGCCAACACCACCATGTGGTGCCCCACAGCTGCTGGAGGGTCCATAGAGCCAACACCACCATACAGGGGCTTCCACAGCTGCTGGAGGGTCCATAGAGGCAACACCACCATACCGGGGCTCCCACAGCTGCTGGAGGGTTCATAGAGTCAACACCAACGTCCAGGGGCTCCCACTGCTGCTGGTGGGGCCTTAGTTTCAACACCAGCATTCAGGGGCCCCTCACCTGCTGGAGGGTCCATAGAGCCAACACCACCATACAGGGGCTTCCACAGCTGCTGGAGGGTCCATAGAGGCAACACCACCATCCAGGGGCTCCCACAGCTGCTGGAGGGTTCATAGAGTCAACACCAATGTCCAGGGGCTCCCACAGCTGCTGGAGGGGCCATAGGGCCAACACCAGCATCCAGGGACCCCACCGATGCTGGAGGATCCATAGAGCCAACACCACCATCCAGGGGCTCCCACAGCTGCTGGAGGAGCTATAGAGCCAACATCACGATCCAGGGCTCCTACAGCTGCTGGAGGGTCCATAGAGCCAACACCACCATCCAGGGGCACCACAGCTGCTGGAGGGGCCATAGAGACAACACCACCATCCAGGGGCTCCCACAGCTGCTGGAGAGTCCATAGAGACAACAACACCATCCAGGGGCTCCCACAGCTGCTGGAGGGTCCATAGAGCCAACACCACCATCCAGGGGCTCCCACAGCTGCTGGAGGGTCCATAGAGCCAACACCACCATCCAGGGGCACCACAGCTGCTGGAGGGTCCATAGAGCCAACACCACCATCCAGGGGCTCCCACAGCTGCTGGAGAGTCCATAGAGACAACATCACCATCCAGGGGCTCCCACAGCTGCTGGAGAGTCCATAGAGACAACATCACCATCCAGAGGTCCCAAAGATACTCAATTAGGATCAAGTCTGGGGAATTAGGTGCCAGGGTAGTACTTGGAAGTCTTGGTCATGTTCTTCCGACCAATGTCAGACATTTGTGACAATCAGATGAGAGTGTCTTCCACATAGATCAGTGGGGCAGAGAATGCCACAAAAACATCCCCAATACCATAATGCTGCCACCAGCAACTTGTGTTCTTCCAGTGATAGTTGCAGGTTGTTTGTTCTCTAAAGTGTTTCTCCCCTAACACTTCTCCCAAGGTCGATCTGTTTTATAAAGCAGAAAACGTGGATTTGGAAAAAGCAATCCATTGCCAACGGTGGAGGTCAAATTCTGATACTGCCATGAAAATGTAAGCCTTTTCTGCCAATGCAGCTTGGTTAGCAGAGGTGCAGTGATATCTGTCTGCTCCGGGGCCCCATGCACAGCAGGGTTAGCAGAGGTGCAGTGACATCCGTCTGCTCCAGGGCCCCATACACAGTAGGGTTAGCAGAGATGCAGTGACATCTGTCTGCTCCGGGGCCCCATACACAGTAGGGTTAGCAGAGGTGCAGTGACATCCGTCTGCTCTGGGCCCCATACACAGAAGGGTAAGCAGAGGTGGAAAGACATCCATCTGCTCTGGAGCCCCATACACAGTAGGGTTAGCAGAGGTGCAGTGACATCCATCTGCTCCGGGCCTCATACACAGTAGGGTTAGCAGAGGTGCAGTGACATCTGTCTGCTCCAGGACCCCATACACAGTAGGGTTAGCATAGGTGCAGTGACATCCGTCTACTCTGGGGCCCCATAGACAGTAGGGTTAGTAGAGGTGCAGTGACATCCATCTGCTCTGGATCCCCATACACAAGAGGGTTAGTAGAGGTGCAGTGACATCCATCTGCTTCAGGGCCCCATACACAGTAGGGTTAGCAGAGGTGCAGTGACATCCGTCTGCTCCAGGTCCCCATACACAGTAGGGTTAGCAGAGGTGCAGTGACATCAGTCTGCTCCGGGCCCCATACACAGTAGGGTTAGCAGAGGTGCAGTGACATCCGTCTGCTCCAGGTCCCCATACACAGTAGGGTTAGCAGAGGTGCAGTGACATCCGTCTGCTCCAGGTCCCCATACACAGTAGGGTTAGCAGAGGTGCAGTGACATCCGTCTGCTCCAGGTCCCCATACACAGTAGGGTTAGCAGAGGTGCAGTGACATCCATCTGCTCCAGGGCCCCATACACAGTAGGGTTAGCAGAGGTGCAGTGACATCTGTCTGCTCCAGGTCCCATACACAGTAGGGTTAGCAGAGGTGCAGTGACATCTGTCTGCTCCAGACCCCATACACAGTAGGGTTAGCAGAGGTGCAGTGACATCCGTCTGCTCCAGGTCCCATACACAGTAGGGTTAGCAGAGGTGCAGTGATATCTGTCTGCTATGGGGCCACATGCACAGTCATGTTTGCTGAACTGTTGTGTTAGATACACATCTGGTCGCCCTCTGAGTGGAGGTGAGCTGCTTCATTCTAATGTGTCAGTCAATCCTCTTGCATCTATGTAGCTGATGTTCACCTCACGTCTTATTCTGCAGTTTCCATGTTGGTTATGAACAAAGATGCCAGTCATGATCCACTCACAATACACTACATCAGCATGTGAACAGGTCCTGAACTGTGCAGTTTCAGGATCACCCCCATCCTTGGCCCAAATCCAAATAATCATCCCTTTCTGCAAATGTGATAAATCGCCCCTTTTATCCATGACAGCAACGAGAGATATGTGTGCAGACAGCCTATCACACTCCTTCTATATCCGCCAAGCCAGCTCACCACATCTGATTTGCTTCATGAGCTACGCGTTGCTGACGTCAAAATTAGGAAGGGGTCCTAATGATGTGATTTGACTGTGTGTAACTATCAGCGTCGTCCTGTGGAGAGATCCCACAACCTCATGTCATGTGCTGTAAAGTTTTTGAATACTGTATTTTCTATCGTGTCCACCTGCCATTATTTTGGTTCCATCCCCTTCCCTTTCCTACAGATGGATGATCAATAGATAATAATTAGCAGAACTTGGAAAGTCTTGTGGTGATTTAGTTGCCCACAGTTTTGCCATCTTGAAGTCACTTCCATAGAAGTCAATAGTTGCCTTTTGTTACTAAAAGCTATTCAGTCGGACCAGGTAAAGGCATTTAGGTGCAAATAGAGCAAAGGGGGCCCCTTCCTCCCCCCTAAGGGATATATTAAAATCCCTGGTCCTTTTTTGGAGGTATAAATGATGTTATTTTTATTCTAACGGGTCGGTATTATTCTGACACTTATTTTTTCATTTGCTCAACAGCGCCATTTTCAGACTTTTATTTTTCCCTCTGCGGACCTGTTCTTGTTTTGCGGACTGAAGTGTCATTTTCATTGGTACCATTTTTGGATACCTGTCAATTTGTAATCACTTTTTAATCAAATTTTTGGGGAGGCAAAGCGACCACCCAAGAAAGCAAAATGTTATTTTAGCGTCAGGTGTTTTCCTTTATGGCATTCACTGCAGGATACATAAGTTATATATTAATTGATCAGACTTTTACAGGTGCGGTTATACCGATTCTATTTCTTTTTGTATTATTATTTTTCTTTTTTTATTTGTAAAATATGGAAAGTGGGAGTGTTTAAAATTTTAATATTTTTTTTTCATTTCCATTTTTTTTTTTACTAATTTTAGTTCTCCTAGTGTATTTGACCATTAGGGGAGCGAACACATACACTATTCTGCAATACTGATGTATTGCAGAATAGTGTGCAATTACAGCTTTCCTATTATAATTGGGACAGTAAGATGGTAGGCCTAGGGCCCTTCATTGGGCTGCTTGCTAGCAGAAGGTGTGTGTGTGTGTGTGGCGCGGCGGTAGAGGGACCCTCCTGCTAAATAATTGCTAAGATCCCACAATCTGTTCATACAATGTTTTTGGATCTGAAAATCACATCCAAAACGCTCCATCGATCGGATCCTAAAAGGATCCAACACGCAGCTGCGTGTTTGGATGCGTGTTGGCTGCAGCAGGATCGCACCCTATAGTTTATTCTAGGGCTCCTGCTGCATCTTTTTGGGACAAGAATTGACATGTCAATTCTTGGAACGGGTCCAAAAGACGTAATGAGACCCGCATTGGAGATCACTCATCTGAACGCCGATGCGAGTTTCACAGTTAAAGCAATGTAAATCATATTGCTTATTATTAGATGCGTGTTTGAGTCCGTTTAGACAGATGGATCCAAACACGTCTCTAAAAACGTATGTTCACGTGTACTCAACGCGATGTGTGAACATACCCTAACTCCCCATCTAAATAGTTAAGCGGCCAGGATCAATGTTAACTCCAGCTCTTGCGGCTGAAGGTAGGTGCCAGCTTTAACTAACAGCCACCACCTGCCATGTATGAACAGAGTTGGCTCCTGAGCTTGCTCAGTGCACCTTTGCATCCCTATAATGATAGGCAGAGGTAGGCGACTGTCTCTGTCTTTCCAATGTCCCAACCCTGTGGTTTTCGGCCTGTGGTTCATCTGCCCTATCATGTTAGAGCATACTTGCCAAGTCTCCCGGATCATCTGGACTCCTTGGAATAGGACAGACCTCCTGCGCTCCCGGGAGAGCTGGTGATCCTCCAGTAGCTAAACGACTGCCAGGGACTATTTGAAATTGAAGTGGCACATGACGCTGCTACTGACTATGGGTGACGATGGTGAGGGTGGCAGCAGGATGTTTTTCTATATCTCCCTCTACCCGTCTTGGGGTGGAGGGGGTTATATGCGGCGGTGGCACGGCTAGAAGGGACTTGCCACAGGTCATTGGTGTAGGTGATGCTGCAGTGATCGGCAGTGGTGAATGGAGCAGCGGTGGGGGAGATTAGATTCCAGCCTCCGCCACCACCGCTGTGGTCTTCTGACAACATCCTATGGCTGTGCGTCACAATTACGAGCACTTTACTGAGAATTATGGGCAAAGGTCACCATAAACTCCTATATACGCAGGCAACAGAAGTGGTGCTGGAGGTGGCTGCTGGTCAGCACTTGTCTGGTTGTTACCTCTCAGGTTTTCTCAAAGCTGAGGCATTTTCCATGACAGACCCTTCAGAGGTGTAACCGTGCTCGTGTGACATGAGAAGAACATTTCCCATTTACCTCTTCCTACCTGAACTGTTTAATGGACATCTGTAGATGCGGAGCACGATCTGTCGGGTAGACTGCAAGTGTTCACCCATCATCAGCCCAGCAAGTGTGGAGACTGCAGGCGTCTCAGAGACTGTGACCCATGGCATCCTTCTCCACGGCCTGACAAGTCTAGTGATGCTTCCTACATAAATACTGGAAGGAGCCGCGGCAAGAAGACTGAAATTTCTTTTAACCTGTGCTCTGACTTGGATCATCATTTACACATTAATTCTGCATATAACATGGAGTACATTTGCAGCACTTTGCTTTACTTCTGTTCAGAGAAATGGCTGACCATGTAATACATGCATTCATCCATGGCAGGAGCTGCTATGTACAAGGGCTCCCTGCTTTGGCTAATAGAGAGCTAACATGCCCTTAAAGGGGACCTATAGCTTCTTCTGACATGTCTGTTTTAATGAATACTTATATCCTCCATGAAATAACAAGTCTGGAGCATCTTTCCTTAAATCTACACAGCAAAATGCCGTCCAAAACCCAATGACATTGCTGGAATGCGGCAGAACTACAATTTTGTTTGCGCAAAAGCCACGGTTGTTTTTTGGATTTGTTGTCAGACCCATACATTGAATGTACAGAAATCCGTCGGAAATCTCTAGGAATCCTGCGGAATACACAACATGTTGCATGTTCCGCCAGATTTTAAAACTGATGGTGAAAAATCCGTGCGGTATAGATTATAGCACGGATTTTTTATTGCTGTCTATGCGGCACAGTGCGCTGGCGGATTTTCGACGGATTCAAAATACTGAATCCGCCAAAAATCTGGCAGAAAACCTGTGCTGTGTAGACCTAGCCTTAGGCCTTTCCTGACAAAGCCTATTTTTTTCGTTGACTTCATTTTTACTTTCCCTACTTCTAAAGGGCCATAACTTTTTTTTTCCATTTTTCTGTTGACATGGTTGTATGAGGGCTTGTTTTTTGCAGGACAAGATATACCGTATATACTCGAGTATAAGCCGACCCGAGTATAAGCCGAGGCACCTACTTTTGCCCCAAAAAACGGGAAAACTTATTGACTCGAGTATAAGCCTAGGGTAGAAAATGCAGCGGCTACTGGTAAATTTTAAAAATAAAAATGGATACCAATAAAATTACATAGGCAGTTTAATGTCCCCCATAGGCAATAATAGGCGATATATGGCCCTATATGCAGGTATAGGCAGGTTTATGTCCCAAAAGTCACGTATATGGCCCCATAGGCATGTAATAGGCAGTTATATGTCCCCCATAAGCAGATTATAGGCAGGTATATGGCCCCATACGCAGGTAATAGGCAGGTATATGGCCCCATAGGCAGGTAATAGGCAGGTATATGGCCCCATAGGCAAGTAGAGGGCAGGCTGTAGGCAGGGTATAGGCAGGTATAGGGCCGGCTGTAGGCAGGTATAGGGCAGGTATAGGCTGCTGTAGGCAGGTATAGGGCAGGTATAGGCAGCTGTAGGCAGGTAAGGGCAGGTATAGGGCCAGCTGTAGGCAGGTATAGGCAGCTGTAGGCAGGTATAGGGTAGGTATAGGGCCTGCTGTAGGCAGGTATCGGTAGCTGTAGGCAGGTATAGGGCAGGTATAGGCAGGCTGTAGGCAATAATAGGCAAAATAAAAAAACAATCACTTACCTGGATCCCCGCTGCTCCGTCTCCCGGGCGCGCTCCTCGGTCTTCCCGGCACAGGCGGGTGACGTCATCAGGACGCGCCTGTGCCGGAAACTCCGGACAGCCGCGAGTCTGCGACCGCCCGGAGTCCACTGCGGAGCAGGGAGCGCTCGCTTTGTGCTCCGCAGTGGTATCCCTTCACTCCGGAGGAGTCGCACACAGGGGAAGAGATCACTGACAGCGCACGGGCCATCGCAGCCCCCGGACACTGTGCGCTCACTCGGCCTTCAGTTATATGCGCTCCCTGAGGAGCCGCATATAACTGAAGCGTCCCTGTCGTCGCACGGGTCATCGCAGCGCCCGAGCGCCGACAGTGACTCGAGTATAAGCCGAGGGGGGATTTTTCAGCACGTTTTTTTGTGCTGAAAAAACTCGGCTTATACTCGAGTATATACGGTACTTTTTAATTGCCATTGACTGGGAAAGATATAATGTAATAGGAAAGTGAAAAAAGTATTTGTGCCATTTTGCGGGGTTTGGTTTTAATTTGTCTTACTGTTTAGTATAATTTATATGGTATTCTGCAGGTTAGTATGATTGCAGTGATATCATATGTGTAGAATTTTCATTATGTTTTGAACTTTTAATATTTATTATTCATTTTTTCAACCTTTTTTTTTTTTTTTTTTTTAGTTTTTGTACTTGTAGCTCCCCTAGAGTACCTAATCACTAAAGGGTGCAATCTCTTGTAGAATATAAATAGAAAGAGTGGACATTTGTAACCCTTTCCATCTATGGGTTGTATTATCAGGGTATCGTCATTATTATGCTTCCCTTGGTGCTTTATTTATGCCCCAGAGTTTGTTAATCTTTATGCCCTAGTATTTACTCATCTACACTGTGTTCCAAATTATTATTCAAATATTTTCTCTTATTTTCCAAAATTACCTATATGAATTGCAGTCATTGTAATTTTCCAGTCATCAACTATTAGAGTATAATTGAAAGTTTTTGGAGCAAACTGCCTATGATAACAATATATTTTATAAAAAAAAACTCAAAATACACTCAAAATGCATGTTCTAAATTATTATGCACAGCAGAGTTTTCAACTTTTTCATTTTTATAACGAACAAAAAAAATGGTCATTTGTGAAATTATAAGCATTAGCAGGTTATTACAAACTGAAATCAAACAGTTTTCAAGTCAAAACTTTATTCTAGGTGATGTTACATGTACACATTGGACATCTTGTTCGAAATGAGCTTCTGAACTCTCTCGTCCATTGAATTTGTCAGGTTTTGGATGGTTTCTGCTTTAATTGCTTTGCATGTGGATAGAATACCCTCCCAGAGCTGTTGCTTAGATGTGAACTGCCTCCCGCCATCATAGACACTCCTTTTGATGATGCTCCAGAGGTTCTCAATGGGGTTGAGGTCAGGGGAGCATGGGGGCCACACCATAAGTTTGTCCCCTTTTATGACCATTTTAGCCAGAGATGCAGATGTGTTATTTGCAGCATGAGACGGTGCATTATCATGCATGAAAATGATCTTGCTGCGGAATGCACGGTCCTTCTTCTTGAACCATGGCAGAAGTTGTTTTGGAGAAACTCACATCATTATGGGCGTTCATCTTTACACTGTCAGAGATCCTCAAGGGGCGACAATTTCTTTCTCCCCATGATTCCAGCCCCAAAAATTACCATCACACTCCTCCTTGTTGGCGCCGTAGCCGTGTTTGCATGGGGTGTGTCCATCAACCAGCCATCCCACTACATCCATCTGGACCATCGAGCGTGCTCGGCACTTATCGTGAACAAAACAGTTTTGATGTCAGTCTTCATGTATTGTTTGGCCCACTTGAAGCCGTTTCTGCTTGTGTGCAGTGGATAGAAGGAGGTCACAGGAGTGATCGACAGTCGCACAGCTGCAAACCTCTGAAGGACCTGCACATCTTGTTGTTCGGGGGACGTTGGAGGGCACCAGCAGCTGCAAAAACTTGTCTGCTGTTAACTTATGACAAGGCATTGTTGCAGCTGACTCTTTAACATGATGTAATGCCAGTTGGAAAGACGGGGCCGGGACATGGGGGCGCAGCGCTTAGGGGGAGGCCCCTAAGAACGGCGTGCCGTACGCTGCGGCAGAGTTCACGGGGGGGGGGGGGGGGGCGGAGTCGAGGTGCGCGTCGCGGCATGGGCGGGCCGGCTTATAAAGCCGGACGGTCCCGCGCGGTGACAGTAACAGACGCCGCGGTCGTACACAGTGAGGGAAGTGTCTGACAACGCGCTGCGCGGGTTACTGTGTGCATTTGCATATATTTTCACTGTCCCAGGTTTCCGGGGCGGCGGATGTCAGCTTATCAGGGGTGGAGGAGCTGCTGGCGCAGCTCCGCCGGGGCGGCTGGGGAGCGCGGGACCTGCCTGGCTGAGCATAGCAGGGGTAAGGGGCGCATTGGGGGGTGGGGGCTGCGGTGCGGCCTCTGTCTCCAAGATTGGTGGCACCGGTACCTCTGATCTCAGCCAGCGGCGGACCCGCCCTCCGAGCGGCTGAGCCTGAATCTACCCCTGGGCCGTTGCGCGGCATGGTGCCACCCTCAGGGGTACCCTCGGGCCGGAACGTCGAGGCCCGCGGGCCGGTCGCGTGCGGTCCAGGTACGGGTGGAATCCGACACAGGCGGGCGGGGGGGCCCCCAAACGGACGCGACAGACGTCGCTCAGTTCAGGGGGTGGCGACTGTTGAGGATCCCTGCTCCGGGTGATTCCCGCCGGCCAGCGGCGGGACCGGCCCTGCGCGAAGAGCCGGTCGGGGGGCCGCAGGGAGAGTCCGAGGTGTGTGGAGCCAGCGGAATTTGCGTCAGGAAGGGTCGCGCGGTGTCCAGGCAGGACGCAAGACGGTTCTGGTGACGAGCCGGGCCTAGTCGGGCTGGGCTGAGGAGGCGACAAGGAGACTCACTTGGGGGTTCTCGTGAGGGATGTAGTGGGGAGCCGTGCGGTCGGAGGGTCCATTCTGTACAGTAGTGATCCGTCGGCGAGAGGAGTCTGAAGGCAAGGAGAGTCGGCGGCACTCCAGGAGGTGGAGATGGGCTTCAGGGATCGGTCAGCAGCGGCTGGCGGGATCTCAGCACCCGTGCAGCTGGTGAAGTCTCGTCCATGTTTGTTTTGTCACTCCATCGGGGTGCAGGCGTCTACGGGGTCGGTCAGGCCGGGTGGTTTAGTACGGTGGTCGGGGGGGGTGGCGGCGCTACAGGAGTTGCGGGTAGTTTTCGTGAACTGTTGGCTGATGCGGTTGCGGTAACATCTGGGGCGGGTCAGATGTCCCCTCTTTCAGGTGGTGTCCAGCGGTTAGTCGCCGGCGGTTTCTACTCCATCATTGTTGGGGGTGGTTGATTTAGTCTCGGGGGATGGTCAGTAAGTAGGGAATGGGGTGTCAGTGTCTGTTCACGAGCTAGATTTCTGTGGAGTAGCTGTATGCGACTTGATGACAAGGCCAAGGGGTGAGGTCTTGTATGTTTTGATGGGCCCGTTAGGGGCGGGCTAATTTGAACGAAGGAGTAAGAGAAAAGAATTGGAGAACGACGAATATGATCGAAAATTTTTCTCTTCTTCTTAGAGAAGTTCAACTAGCGGAAGGGAAAACGGGACGTGAGCAAGAAGGAGGAGGAGGAGAAGCTGTAAAAGGGTGGCGGTTGAATTAAGCAAAACCTTTCAGAATTGGATGCTAAGCGTTTGCCAATAACTGGCAAGCGTCATTGGGAAAAATCCCCTGAAAATTGTTCGCTCTGTTGTTCTGTATTTGGGATCGATGTGGGGAGGCAGAGGGTGTACGGGGGGGCAAGCATGCTCCGCTATGACGAGCAGTTTCGTCAGTGGGAAAGCGGTGAGGCCATCAATCCGATGGGACCAAAAGGACTTCGGTTGTGGCTAAGGGTAATGGCCCCGAGCGTTACGGACAGCCCTTTCAGGGCGACCCGGGGGCTCTGGGGCAGCAGGGAGGCGCCGTGGATCGTTTTGGGGAGTGGTTCCCAGGGGGGATTCAAAATGGGGGTCTGCTGGCAATTTCAGGACAACAATGTCGCTTCGGGACGACCTGCCGCTTCGAGGCATGTCTGTTCAGTATGCAGTGCCGCCATCACGGCGCATCTAGGTGCATGGGAAAGGAAAGCTAAGGGGTTGGCTCTTCGAAATGGGAGTGACAACCAGTGATCTCCTCGCGTGGAACGTACTAGATAGATATCCAGATCGGAAGGCGGCGTTCATTGTTGTGGGGCGGTTTTAAGGAGGGTTTTCGAATCCACTCTCCGCCCCATGAGTTTCCGTTTACGACAAAAAATCTTGCGTTCGGCTCTACCGCTACACCCAACGGGTGGTGGGCAGAGAAGTTGGGCGAATAGATTGGTGTCGTTGGTCAGAATGGCCGGGCCGTTTGCTCGTACTATTTCGACTTGGTGGTTTCCCCGTTTGGGGGTGGTGAGAGAAGAGCCTAACAATTTCGGTTGATACATCACCTGTCGTTTCCTAAAGGGTCAACGGTTAATGACGTTATTGATCCTGAACTATGTTCCGTGGTCTAACATCTTTCGATTGCAGCGCTACGCTGGGTTCGGTTTCTCGGTTCGGGGGCAACTTATGGCTAAGGCGGATAATCGAATCCGCTTTTAGGCTTATTACCGGTTCATCGGATAGTCTCGGCTGTTTGGGTGTTTTTAGGAAGGGTTCGTTTTTTGGTTAGACAATGTTTACAAATGGGGTGTTCGGATTTCATGCTTTTATTTTTGAGGCATTTAGCTCCTTCTTGGAATTGGGTGGTGCGGGGGAATTTCCCGGTCTTGGCGTCAGTGATCCATTATTTGAAGACTTCCTTGTGCATTGGCCCCAGCGGGACTCAGAGGTTTTGCGGGTGACGTTTGGCATCGATGCAATAGGATGGCGGAAGACTTTGGGGTTCCTTTAGCGCCAGGACAAGAAGGAGGCCGACTACCAGTATCTAATTTTTTGGGGCATACGCATTGACTCGGTGAGCGCATGGAGTGTCGGTTGACGGTAGAAAAATTGGGACGGATATGAACGGGAAATTGATAAGTTTCTGGTGTATGTAAGAAGGTGTCGACTGAGGGACCTGCAAATCGCTTCTGGGGATAAATTGAATTTTGCTTGCGGATTATGCCATTGGGGTTAGTGGATATTTTTCTCGGCGTTTGGCGGGGGCCAGGCGGGGGAGGGAGAAGGGGGGTGCAGGCCCCGCATCATTTTATTGTCATGTCGGCAGGATTGAGGAGGATTTGAGGGTCTGGCAGTCTTCTTGGCCCCGAATTTTAACTGGTCGCTCCATTATTTTGGTTAGGGCACTGAGTAAGAGGATATCGAAAGTCCTTCACGGCATGCGGCAGGGTGCGTGGGTTTGGGGCATACTCGCCAGGGGGATTGTGTGCGCGGGGCGTTGGCGAAGGAGTGGGTTGACGCTGGGTTGGTCAGGAATCTGGCACTGTTGGAATTGTTCCCTATTGTGTTGGCTGTTGAGATTTGGGGCAATCGCTTCCAAAATAAGAAGGTTCGTTTTCACTGTGATAACCTGGGGGTTGTTTCAGGTATTAACTCTTATCGGCCTCTTCGCCTCCGGTTCTGACGCCTGTTGCGGCATTTGGTCATTGCGAGTGTCTAAGTTTGTATGCATGGGTAAACGGCGACCCAAATCCCGGGGGGTGAAGATAACTTGCCGACGCTTTGTCTCGTATACAGCTGGAGCGTTTCCGGGAGTTGGCGCCGGAGGTGGCAGCGCGGTGGGATTGGAGTGCCCCGTGACGAATTGTGATGGACCAAGGTTTTGATCGTCGAATCGGATGTAGGTCAAGTTAGCTGCAGCACCTGGGGTTGCGTTTTGGGCTTATGGGCGCTTTGGGAGCATTGGTTGGGGGGAATTGGGCCACTTTCCTCGGGATGAGAGGGCGAACAGCGGCGTCTGTTAAGCTTTATTGGCCATGGCGGCTAGCGAAGGATGGTCGGGATCAGGGCATCGCGTTTCGTGTCGGATCATGGCCTTTGGCTTTATGTCAAGCGGCTTGGCTTTATTACAAAGGCATTTATTGTGTTGCAGCGACGTTGAAGGGTCTGAGACTAGGTACAAAGGGGTGGAATAAGCGCACGCCCCGTGGTGTTTTCGTGTTAGAACAACTGGAAAACAAACTGTGGTGGGTTTGTTCTTCGGAATTCGAGGTTGTTCTTTTCGTTTTGCTTTTTCTGTGGCTTTCTTTGGGGCATTGACGCATCGTGTGTGGTGTGTCCCAGTAGGAGGGTAGGTGGAGGTTTACAGAGGGAGGACGTGCAGCGGACGCAGGAAGGGCTGGAGGTGCATATTCGAAGGTCTAAGACAGATCAGGCAGGTAAGGGTAGACGATTGCGTTTGGGGGCAGTCGAAGGAGCCTGATGTGCCAGTTCGCAGTTTTTGGGGATTATTGGAGGCTGCGCGGTGTAGCCCGGGGCCCTTGCTGGTTCACGCGACGGCAGTTTTTGTCGAAAGTTCCAGTTTACGGCGGTGTTTACGGCGTTGTTCTAGAGGGTTTGGGTCTGATCCGGGGCAATATGCACGCATTCTCATTTCGCATTGGTGTGCTGTACGGAGGCAGCGAGGGTTGGGGTGGATTCGGAAGCGGGTGGGGAAAAATAGGGAGTGGGATCGGATTCGTTATAGGCTATATCATCCGCCCATTTGGTGAGGGCGAGTTTTATGGGCGAAGTTAAGCAAACAACCCCACACAAAAAACCCCCCCCCCCCACTTCATTTGTTCGTTGTGTTGCTTTTGACCTGTTGTTCCGTTTGCCCGTCCCCCCACCCTCCCCTTTCCATTTTTTTTTTTTTGGGCAGCGATTGATCTGGATTTTTGGGGCACTACGTACGTTCACTGGGTTGCACAGCGGGCGGGCTCTTCAGTGGCGAGTGGGCGCAGTAGGGAATCCCGTAGAAGTGGCGACAGTGAGTTTGGATGGGGAAGAGTCTGGACTGGTGTGGAGCCGAGATCTGCCGGAGTTTCAATTTTTTGTGGCACTGGACGTGCTCCTGATTTGGTCGTTTTTCACATTGGGGGTAATGATCTGGGGTCAAGGCCTATTAGGGAGCTGATGGAGGGATATCCGCGTTTGATTTTGCTCAGCTTGGTTCGATTTATCCTAGACTGGTTGTGGTTTGGTCAGATATAGTGCCTAGATTGGTGTGGCGGAATGCAGACTCGGTGGTGGGCATCAATAGGGCCCGTATTAAGGTCAATAGGGCTATTGCGTCGTTTGTAGCAAGAAATGGGGGATTTGTGTGAGGCATAGGGAGCTAGAGTCGGTGATGGGGATCTTTTGGCGCAGGAGATGGAGTTCATTGAATGAGGTTGTGCTTGATTTGTGGTCGTGGATATCAGTGAGGGGTTTTAGAAAGGGCCTTGGGGCTGGGGGGGAGTCGCGCTCATGAGGTGTCATGGTCGCTAGCTGTGTGGCGGGTTGGGGTCCTTGGAGTTGAAAAGGAGTGGGGGAGTCAGGCTCAGCCTTGTCCCAGTTGTATTGGATGGACCGGGCATGCGAAGTTCTGGGGCTCCAATGGGCAGCGTCCTTGGGAGCAGGTTACGATGGACGCGAGGCTGCGGGCGTGTGGTCAAGCCGCTGAGGTGGCCTGTTGGGTGCCCTGAAGCGGGGGTGACGGCTGGGGCAAAGACAACGGTGAGAAGGAGGAGTTGTCGCCAGACCTGGTGGGGATTGCTTTGGCTCAACAGGACATCAGCCAGCTTGGATCGTTATGTGTTGGTACGAAAGGTGTTGGAACATGTGTGTTATTGGTGGTTAGCAACTGGGTGGGTTAGGGATGAGGATGCTCATTTGCTGCCACAGTTATTGGTTATTTATTCCATTATTTTATTTGTATGTTATTAATATGGTGCTGTGGCCAACTTATCAATCCAGTGCTCAGTGTCTTTATTTGGAGGAAGCTGGGGGGAAGGATTGGGGGGGGGTTGGCAGAGAGCAGCAAAGGATAGGCATTGCTCAGGGTCAAGTACGGGGCCGGACATGGGGGCGCAGCCTTAGGGGGAGGCCCCTCATGACCCGGCGTGCCGTACGCCTGCGCGAAAGTTTCACCGGGGTGCGGGCGGGTCGGAGTGCGAGTCGCGATGGGCGGGCCCGGCTTATTATTAAAGCGAGCTCGTCCGCTCGCGAGCGCAGTAAAACAGACGCCGCGGTCGACACCAGTGAGGAAGTCCACCTCCCGCCCTGGTTAGTGATGGGTTGGGAACTGTTGGGGTATTGGTGATTGGGGTTTTTGCGGAGTAGTGATGAGAGTTGTCGCCGGGGGAAGTTTGCCTTTGTCACAGTACGCTGGCGGGTTGGGGTCCTTGGAGTTGAAAAAGGAGTGGGGGAGTCAGGCTCAGCTTTGCTCCCTGTTGTATTGTTGGACCGGGGTGGCGAAGAGTTCTGGGGGGCTCCACAGGGGCAGCGTCCTTGGGAGCATGGTTTACGGTGTGGTCAGCGCCTGGGTGGCTGTTGGGTGCCCTGGAGCCGGGGGGTTGACGGTGGGGGCAGACAACGGTGCGAAGGAGATGGTTGTCGCCAGACTGGTGGTGGTTTGCTTTGGCCTCCAAGAGACCTCAGCCCAAAGTTGGTTCGTTATAGGTGTGGTACGAAAGGTGTTGGAAGATGTGTGTTATTGCGTGGTTAGCATAAATGGGTGGGTATAGGGGATGATTGCTCATTTGCTGCCAGTTATGGTTATTTATATTATTTATTGTAAGTTTATAAAATGGGCTGCTCGTGGCAACTTATCCAAATCCCGGCTCAGTGTCGTTTTTTTGGAGGAAGCTGGGGGGAAGGATTGGGAGTGGATTGGCAGAGAGCAGCCAAAGGATAGGCATTGCTTCAGGGTCAGGAGTCCTCAATTTCCCTTATCAGCACGCACACGTGTGTGCTGTGAATCAGCTACATACTGTCATGGGGGCTGCCGCCGCTTCTCCCGTCGAACTCTCTCGCCTACTCCTGTGGCCAACTCTGATAACATCTTTGAGGACAAGGAGGTGCTGGAGGAGAAGACAGTGGCAGGGGGATGAGGTTCTTGCTGATTGATGGAAGGGGTTCGGGGCGGTGGGAGCATTCGTTATTGAGAACCTGAGGCAAATCTGTCATTCTGACCTCATCTCTAAATTCCGAAAAAGAGGGGGAGGACTAAAAGGGGGGGTAATGTCATGGGGGCGGGCGCGGGTGTCGGTCACCGCCGCAGCTCCCCATGCCAGCAGGGGGTCCGGCACAGGTGCCGCGGCACCCGCGACCACCCCCGTGCTACCGGGGTCAGCGCCATTTTACTTATTCTGTCACGGCTCTGTGCTCTCTGTCCTGTCGGTTCACACAGCACGCTGCGCGAGTGAACGCTTGCTTAAGGCAAGGCGCGTACGGCTGGTCTTGGATATTTAAAGGGCAGCGTGCCGGTAATTTTGTCAAATTGCCTGGCCGCTGTGGTCATATATATTGTAACGCTCCTTCACTCTCTGTCAGATTGTTGGTGGGGCTGTTAGTGTGTTTTGAAGAGTTGTTGGAGATTCTGTATTGATTACCTGTGTACCAGTCGTTCCACTACGTTTCCTGACTTGCCTGTTTGCCCCATGCCCTGACCGTCTGCCCCGTCTACTGACATGAACCTACTGCCGCCCATCCTGGACCTACTGCCTGTCCGACTTCGTCTCGGATTACGATTCTTTACCAAGCTTACCCGGCCGCCATCAGCAAGCAGGTCACGTCCAGGGGTAGCGACCTGGTAGCCTCAGGCCGCAGCAAGTCATCTCTCGCTTTGCGGCAGGCTCTGGTTGACTTACCGGGGCTACGTAGACTCCGCTCCACTGGGCATGGTGTTAAATATCATCGCTTGCAGATGGGTCAGCGATATCTCCACACCAATCCATTACACATATTTCCTTGATGGAGCGATGATCACGATGAACGTGTCTGGCAATGTTGATTGTTTAGTCATGCCTTGAACTAAAAAAAACTCCACAATTTGTTGCTCTTTCAGCAGCCGACGAAATCCTTTTTCTTTTCCCATTTGCCTAAAAATGTAGGCTGCTTAATAAATGTGGGGACAGCTTCTTAAGTATGTCTTGCTTTAATTGGACACACTGCCAAAAACTAATTAGAACAGGTGTATGCAAATTGCTCTTTCAGTGACATAAAGAGCTTGACACATCATCCCCATCAATAAGTATTAACTGAAAACAAAAAAATTCACTTCATTATCACTCTAAACACTTATTTTTTTTTTGCATAATAATTGGAAACTCCCCCCAAACCCCCCCCCCAGTGTATTTGATTATCTAGGCACTATTCCTATGTATATTTATATTCAAGCCATTTTCATTGGGATGTGATATTTTTCCCTTGTTTTTTCTTTCTCCCTGATGAACCTATTTCTATTGTAAGGCAAAACGGATTGGTGATCTGAATAGGAAGTAGACAAGTGATTTTGGTGATATGATTAAGAAGTAGACAAGTGATTTGGGCTATTTAGCATTATTGTAATGCTGCCAGTGCCAGTAAACAAATAAGTTTTATTATCCTGATTCTGTACTTACGGTATTTCTAGAGTTTTTGATCAGTGATAGGTTCCTGATCGGGGTCATCCTTGACGGGGCAGTGTCCCTGTGTAGGTAGGGTATTACTCTTTTTTTTGAATTAGGGATTTAATAGGGTTAGTATTTTTGAATCGGTAATAATAACATTTTGATTTTTTATATATTTGTGGGATACACATCCTTTTTGTACTTCAGTGCGCCTGTTTAAAAATAGAGCGAACAGGGCTGCGCCAGTTTTTGGGGCTGAAAAGACGCCAGACTTCTAGCGCAACCATGTTCATACATGTTGCCCCAAGTGTGCAGAAGTGCTACAAAAGTGTATTTGTTTGGCCCAGACGTGCACAGGTTGTTTAGGGATTAATATAAACTCTGATCATTGTAGATGGAGGATGATATCAAACACTCCTATCAGTCGTGTATTGTGAGTCATATCCAGGAGGAGGGTAGGGGGGCACTATTGCTCTGCGCTCAGTGCACTAATCCCGAGTAAGCATTTTGTCATCCAGATAATCAGGGATAAACCACAGCTTGTTAATTATATCTACTGAAGGGCATAGGGAGAATGGAAAGTGTTAGTAAGATGTTTATGTACAAGTTCATTATCTGTGGAAGTGTCATGCTAGGACACAGGCAGGAAGGACATGTCCTGCTGGATGCTCATAGAGCAACGTAATCATGCGGATATCTAGAGCGAAGAAGTCTATTAATGTCACTCAGTTTCAACATTGGGTCACTAATTAGCCCCCCCCCCCCCCCCCCCCCCCCCCCCATTTTTTAAACACACAAACAAACACAATTTATTGGACGCAGTATCTGAAATGTACTGAGAGTTATGTATGAAAGTTCAAAGACACAAAGGATAAAATATATGACAATCCAAAGTTTTAGAAAAGAGCAATTTAAAGGGCAATTCTTTGGTAGAGCACATGGGGTAATGATGTCAGGCAAATAAAAGGCCCAAATTCATGTGCCAGCCTCCTACTACTTACCAGCTCTAAAGTTCCACTTATAGGGTCCTATTTAGTGGCCCAATCGGGGGTTACCGTACCAGTTTCTACGGGTGCTTTTTAGCCAATCAAAGGTCCCAATTAAATCTTATTTTGGAGATGGTGATGACCCCCTCGTGTGCGCAGTCTCTTTCTATTTATGAGAGCACAAACCCCCGGGGGAAACGCTGAGTCTCGCCCCTGCCCTCCCCCAAACTTCCTTTTTTCCTTGGTCCCACCCCCCTACGGGGCCCCCCCAGTAATGCCGAAACACTGTTTGGATAAAATTGGCCCGAGCCGTTTTATTAAAAATACACATAAATTAAAAAAACCCATATAAATATAATAAACTCGAAAAACCGGGTTTAAATTTAATGTAAATATTACCCCCCGTAAAAAAATCCATCAAACCCGTGCCTCTCCATATAATATTATATTATATAAAACCACATAAAAACCCCACAAAAACTCTTCCCAAAAACCAAAACCAGTACCAAATTTTGGGGGCCCGGGGGTCCTGGACCCCCAAAACCGACCCGGCGACCCAACCCCAAAGGGGGGACAACCACCATTTTTTTCCCCAGCCGACTCCCTGGTGGACCCCCCAAAAACCCATACCAAATTTCCCTCCATTTTTCTCCCCAGGGATAACCCCCCGAAAGACCCCACCTTCCCCGGGGGGCCGTCCAAGTTACCCAAACTTGGGGGAATCCTCCCCGAAGTCTCCCTCCCCCAATTTCTCCACCACTCCAAGAACCCGACCGCCACCGCAGTGCCATGACCCCTCTTGCACGCGGACCCCCACCAAACCAATCCCCTCTAAATACCCCCCTAAAGGGGCCGGGGGCCCCAAAGTCCAGTCCAACCGCTGTCGATGAACCCCATCCTTCCCCCAAAATTCCCCTCGCCTGCCTCCAATTCGGGGGTCCCGGGAAAACCCCCCCATTACACCCACAAAACCTCCCTGTCTGTTCGCCTTCATGGGGCCTTATTCAGGCTACCCACGCCCTGGCCCCCCCCACGATGCCGAAACATCAGGGTCCGCCCCACACCACGACCACCCCGGGAAAAGACGCCCAACCGCAACAGGTCATATTTGTTTTCTTCACCAGTCCCGGGACGAAAAGGGGCCCAAATCATTACCCCCGGAACCCCAAAACATCCGGGGTTATAAATGCCGCTACCGCAAAAAATTCCCGGGAAAACCCCCCCCAGCCATCTAATACCCCGCCGTCCGATCCCCCAATCACCCCCACATCGCGCGAAATGCCGGTCCCCGCCCACCCCGGCCCGGCCCCCCGTCTCTCCGGCCCCATTTGGACATGAATTCCCAGGTCCAGACCAGGAAAGGGGGACCAGCTACAATAAAACAGAAGCACGAAAAAGGACGGCAAAAAAAAGGGGGAACAATAACCCCCAAAAAAAACCCCGCCCCCCCTAACACCCTCCCCCAAACCACCAAATGGGGGTGCCATATATCCAAAACCCGGTCGGATTCCCTTTTTTCCAACCCTGCGCCAATCCGGGGCGAACCCCCCACCCCGCCCCCTCCGTTGCCGCCCCTTGCGAAACGAATGGGGGGCGAACCCCCGGGGTCCAGACCCAATGCCCCCAATCAGCCCCCCTAAACACGCCGAAAATTTGAAAACGCGAAAAAAGGGAAAACCTCTTGGTCACCAGTAGGGGCCCCAAAAATGCTCTGCACCTGCCCCAAATCCCCGCAAAACCGCAGAGGGCACATCAGACCCCGGGGGAACCCCCCTAAAAATTTTACCTGTGGGCCCTTCCCTCCTGATCCGTTTTTGGGACCCGGGATCCAAAAATCACCGCACCCTCGTGCTCCCACACGTCCGCGGCTGCGGGCCACCCCCTCTTGCAGGGATCGGGGAAACCACTTCCCCACCCTAAAAGCCCCAAAAAAAGGCCAGTGAGGGGCAGAGAAACAACGCCCCCTCGTATCGGGGCCCCCACTGACTGACCCCCCCCCCCCAAAACCGTTCCAAACAATGCAAAACACCACGGGGGGGCGCAAATCCTTGGCCCCCCTCCCGCCCCCAAAACCCGAAAAAACCCCGGGAAAAAAAACAAAATCCTTGGAAAAATCCCCCTCCTTCCCCACTAAAACCAAATGCAAACCCCGCCAAAAACCCTGCGCCCTTAGAGACGACCACCCCAACCCCTTTCCAGTGAACCATAGGCACAACAATGCCCCTACCTCATCCTCCCCCCACGTTACCGAACCAAAACCTCCAGCCTTTTCTGACCACATTCCCACCCTCCCGAAGCAACCAGTCCCACCTGACAGGGAAGCCGGATCAGATGGTCGGCCCCCCGGGAGGCCGCGCCCAAAGTGACGGGGGCATTCCTCTCCCTCGCCGCTGCCGAGGGCCCCCCCTTCCTGAACCGCTCTCACTGTAAGCAAAAAGGAACAGCCCCACGTTCAGCAACTAGGGCCCCATTTCCCCCCAAAACCCAAAAATTTAAACCCCCAAAGCCCCGCAAAACCAACAACCTGAGCACCCGAACCACCGGAGGGATGATCAAAAAAAATTGTTGATGGCATGCACCACTCCCAAGTTGTCAAAATGGAACCAAACCCTTTTCCCGATCCCCCAAGCCCCAAACCGTACCACGATGGGAAAGAGTTAAAGGAACGCCAAATTCCGTATCAAAGGGGAGCCCCCGCCCACCCCCGGGCCAGGGGCCGCAACCCAGCTGTCCCAAAAAAGGCCCCAAAGCCCGTGTGCCTGCCGCATCAGTAAAGATGTCCCCCTCCCGTTTGGAGACCTCCCTCCCCAAAAATGCCCCCCATTGCAGGTCCTCCCTGTGCTACGGTTCAAATGACAAAGTGGTGAGGTTCTCAATCCCCGCCTAGCCCCCCCCTTTACAGAAACCCACCCATGGGAAAAAACCGACGGGCAAAGTTCAGTTTGCGAGCAAGGACTGCAACCCCCGAAATGGTATTTTCCTCAACCGCCCCCCCTCTGTACCCCCCTTTCAACCCCTTAAAGTTTATCTCGGGGCAACCGACATCCTTGCCACCGAGTCAATAAATTCCCAAAAAATCAAACAGGAAACTGACCCTCTGTCTTCCCCCTCCCCGGGGGAACCCCAAACCCCTCCACCCCCCAATACAAGCCTGCAGCAGGACCCGCAAATTGGGGAACCAGGGGGCCCCACGCAAAGAAAATCCCCAAGTAATGAATGATGAAATCCAATCCAGCAACATCCCAAAAATACCCATCCAAAAAAAAACTGAACGCCTCAAAATACGCAACAAAGAAAACGAATAACCCATTGGGAGGCAGCCACATAAAATCCCCCTTCCCATAAAACCCCCAAAAAAAGCACGCTTCCGCATGCAGGGGAAGTAACCGGAAAGCCGTTTTTCGATTTGGGCCCTTTTGCCATCAAGGGCCCCCCAAACCCCGTGCCCCAAAAACCCTGCCCGTAAAAGTTTGTACACCTAAACACACTTGGGCCTATGCCATTATTGACGGTTCCCCCTGGGAAACGAAAATGGTGGATCAGCCAAATTTATTCGGCTCCTTTTTGGGAACCCCACCCCCAGCGGCGGGAACTACCAAACCCGGGAAAAGGAGGCACCGAAAAGGACCCGAAATCCTACCCAACGCCAGCTCTTTCCCCAACTTCTCTGTATACAGTCGGGTGTTCATGGGGACCGCAGTTCTTTACTGAAAAAAGGAAACCTGATGCACCGGGGGGGATTTTAAAACCTTCCGAAAAAACCCTTCCGTAAAAATCGGCCGCCTGATCACTAAACCGGCCAGAAAAGGCTCCATCTCCGAAATTTCCCGGCGTCGCCCCCCTTGGTACCCCGGGTCTGCCCCTTACCCCGCCCTTTTTAAAAAAAAAGGGTGACAGGGTGCCGCGGTTCCCCCCAAAAAAGAGCAGATGTGTTTGAAATTACATCCCGCTCCATTTAAATGGGGCCCCTATTAAACTCCAGCAAGCCCCTTTTTCCCCCCCCTTGAGCCCCTCCCCAATCACCCGGATTACCCCCCTTGGCCGGCCCCACCGGCCCCCCCCGAAAGGGCGACCCAAACTTTTCGGGGCCATAACTTTAACCAAAACCCTATTCCTTATGGTCCCATGTGGAGGGGGGTTTCCAAAACTTCTCCCGCACCCCCTGCTTCAAATGCGCCCCCCGGGGCCTTTAAAGAAACATGACCCCCCCTTTTGCCTTTTCGTCTAAACGCACGGGGTCCTGTTGCTCCTTTCGGGGCTGCACAGACACGTAACCCCCGCCCCACGGCCCCTTTCTCAGGTCCCCCTTGCCGGACCTCCCCCCAAAGGCCCCCCCCTCCAAATGTTGTGGGGAAACCCCCCGCACTAATCGGGGGCGGGATCCCCCCGCCCCGCCCCCCACTCTCTAAACCCCGCCAATAACGCCCGGACCGATTGTTAAAACCCCCCGCCCTCCCCCAGGTCACCTGACACCCCCCCCACTCACCCCCCCCCCTGCCCCCGGTGAACCCTCGCTCCCTAAACCCACTCACCGCTGCGTGGGGGGCTGTGGACCCACCGCCGTTCCCCCGGGTTCGCGAAAAGATGTCCATCCGAAACGCTCGATCAACGGCTGCTGTCCGGCCCCCGGGTTAGGCCGTCAAACCCCAACGGGGGAGGCCGACCTGCGAGGGCCCCGGGGGCCGGGGCGACGAGTCCATCCCCTCCCCATGTCCCGGATGCTCCTTGAAAAACCGCCGTGGGGCGACAGTTGCGCCCGTGGTCCTTTCCCGCCCGCTGACTCCCTCGTCGTCCTCACCGCGACCCCCCTGACTGGAGCCTTGCCAGCAGGGGCCACCGCCACCACGGACCGGATCGCCGACGAAGGAACAACACCCGGACCTGCACCCGATGGTGACCCGGGCCCCCTGCCCCCGCAGAGCCCGCCGGCCCACTCGATGCTTGGGCCGGAAAACCCCCCCCACAGAAAGGGGAAACCCTTGGGCCCGGGGGGTCCGGAAGGGGTCCCCCGGCGACGAGGGCCCCCGGAGTATAATCCGGGTCAGGGTTGCGGAGGCCTGGGCCCGCGTTGCGGTGCTCCCTGCTGGCGGCCAGGGTTTTTTTGCCACAGCGGCCCCGCGCCCCCAACCACCGCCCCACTGCTTCTCGCAGCCTTTAGCGCCCCGGATGCAGCTACCGCCGCAGCTCTCCCCTCTGACGGCCCCTTTTCCCCATAACGTCCCTCCTGAGTAAACCGGGGATAAAGACGCGCAGCACGGGCTCCTTGCCCTCACACTGCTGCGTGACTGCTTTCCCGGGGGGGGAGAGGCGCCTTTAAAACCCCCCCTCCCTGCGCCCGAACTCCCCCCCAACTGGGGTCCCGCGCCCGCGCTCCGGCCCCGCCCCGGGGCCGGGTCATGCCGCGCCTCCCCTCATGGGGGGGGTGGCCCCCCTCCGGCGCGCGGTCTTTCTTTTAGCTGTACTCGGAACTCCTATTGACATTAATGGAGAGTGCTGCACATGCGTGGCCATCTCTAAATACTGCATGGAGACTTTTGGGAGTGGGTCCCAGAGGTGGGACCTATCACACATTTATGACAAATCCTATTGATAAGCTGTAAATGTCTGACATAGGAATACCCCTATAATAATCTGCCATCTCCTATAGACTCAGTAAATTAATAGTATGGGCCTCTGAGGCTGCAATAAGGTCTTATTGTCCCCCTCTATTTCAAAATATACTGGTCATATTGAGAAGTATACAAATAGTCCTCAGGTACCCACTAAACGTATGCAATAGGGAAGAAGGGGTAACTAATGGGTATAAAAATGTTGTTCGGGGTCCTGACTGTATTCTGTATTAGCCTAGAGTTTTATGATGGTGACCTTTATGGTGAATGCTGATATAGAGATCTGAAAAATACTCCCATCATGCCTCAGGATAAAAAACGATTTCAGGGTTTCCCCTTTGTGGGAAAAGGTATTTTCTGTGCATAAACCGCCCCTGAACTACGAAAAGGTACTGTGCGAAATGCGCCTATTCTTGGTCAATGACCATGTGCGCTAAGCTTTTCGATGACCCTTCTTTCATCAGTTTGTGCTTAAACAATAAGGTCCATTTGGTTCTGTTGTCTGCAAAGGTGTTTTTTCTCAATGTTACTGACCCTTCTTCAGGATTGGACTACATCTTGCCACCTGATGTCTTGCTACTGTTTATGACCAACCTCTGCCTACATCAACCTGTGTACATTCTGTGGTTGATACGCCCATCTGATGTCTAACCTTAATCTAGTCACACGTCGTTGCTAATGGAGACAACTCTGCCGGTAAAAAAAAATCGGGGTTCCTTGTGGGAAGACCAATCACCCTTTTTGAGAGCCAGTGGAATTGAGGGAAAGACTGTGATAACTACTGTGTACACTTGGTCCCAAAAATTGGTTGTCTACTTCCATGTCAATGTAGGCATTGGTCTTAAAAATGAAGTCTAATATCTTCACTCTGTGGAAAAGAATATTGGTGTGAACATTTTCATGCCCCTAAATGACTAAAACTGTAATTCCTTTCATCAATGCCCATGTATTGCCTTTGAGAGAGAGAACGTCATTGTCTTTTTTTTTCTTATTCAAATGCTTTTATTGTAGAACTCATGCGATACAGAAAACACAACCTTTACAGAGGTTAACAATATATCAATTTTTGCGTACATTAAACCCAAGGACCCCGTAGCTTAATCCCTGGGGCCACTTTAAAAAGGCCCAAAAAAATGACATCCAAATTTTTAGTGGCCAGAGGGGGGGAAAGCAGGGGGGGGGGAAAAAAAGGAAAGGAAAGAGGGCCCCGGGGAGGGGAAAGCCCCGTGTTTTTCGATCTCAACTAAGGGAATTTAAGAACAATTGTCCACTTGGGTCCGGGGTGGGGCCGTACCCCCCACTTGGGGGGTCCGTCCCATCCGCAGAACGTCATTGTCTTAAGTAGCTTGGTTGATCTAAAGATGCCAGCTGGAAAGGAAACATCAAACCTTTATAGTCTGGTAAGTAGTTTTACACTGAAGATTCGAGTCCACGTCAAATTTGAATATAAGCGATTCAGTTATAGAATTTTGGCAAAAATCCCAAAAATCGACTATAACCCTAAATTGGGTTTAGACTTAGGGTTAAGATGTTTAGAGATTTAACATACCTTTCAGCATTGTGCTGGGTCTCACGTCACTCCCACTGTGGTCACTTCTGGTCTGTCATCTGACGTCACTTATGGTTTTCCTAGGGTACCCTTTTTTTTGTGGACCAGAAGTGACATCTGACGTGACACAGGACATACAACATCAAGCCCGATATGACTTCTGCTTTCCATAATATTGGGGTAACGTTGGCTAACTTGACATTGGTCAGTTGCATCGGGGGTGACACCATAGCGGGAGTGACGTGAGGCCTAGAGCAATGCTGAAAGATGAGTTGACCCCTAACACACCTAAAAAACTATAACACTAATTTAGGATTAGGATTACGGTTACATAGTTACATACGGTTTAAAAAAGACAGGTGTCCTTCGAGTTCAACCAAGGGTGGGGAAAATGTGGTTGAAGGGAGGGAGACAAGAATTTTAAGCCCAGCCTCCCCACTAGGGAATGCCCTGAAACCCACAAGGTAAGAACCAATCTGCTCCAGGGGAGACCCCATCTCTGACCCGGAGCTCCACCAGCCAGGATCCAGAATGTTACATAGCAACATACGCATTAATATTCTTTAGTTTCAGGTAGTTATCTAAGCCTTTTTTTGAAACTCTCTACAGTTCCTGCTGTGACCAGCTCCTCAGGCGGCTATTCCACAGATTTACAGTTCTCACAGGGAAGAACGCTCTTCTTCTCTGGAGATTGAATCCTTTTTTCTCTAGCCGAAGGGAATGTCCCCTTGTCTTTTGAGGGGACTTTACTTGAAATAATTTTCCCCCATACTTTTTGTTTATATAAATTAATCATGTCCCCCCGAAGCCGACTTTTCTCAAGAGTAAATAAGTTCAATTCTACTAACCTCTCCTCATAACTGTCACGGTTGGAGGTAGTGGATCCTCTGGACCACCGCAAGCGATGGCGTAAGCCACGCCAGGGAGCGGAATCTAAGTAGGTTCGGTCTTCACCAGAGCCCGCTGCAAAGCGGGATGGACTTGCTGCGGCGGGAGTCTACCAGGTCGCTACCCCTGACGCGACTTGCTTGCGGAGGCAGCCGAGGTGTAGCGTGGGACAAAATCGGAAGGCAGGCTTGTAGTAGGGGACAGGCAGGTTCGTCAGGGCAGGCAGCAAGATTCGTGGTCGAGGGATGGAGGCAAACGGTACAGTACACGGTAATCAGAACAAGACTCAGGAACGCTTTCTCAATAGGCAATGGGCACTAAAGATCCGGCAAGGGCATCAGGAAGAGGCAGGCTTAAATAAGGGCAGCGGCCGGCAATACCCAATTACCGGTGCGCTGGCACTTTAAATTTAACAGACCCGCGGCGCGCGTGCCCTAGGGAGCGGGGACGCGCGCGCCAGGGGACAAGAGCAGCAGCGGGAGCGTGGACGGGTAAGTGAGCCGGGACTCGGCCGGCAGGACAAGCGCGTCCGCTGCCCGACATGCGGGCAGTGGCGCCGCCAGACTGGGTTGAGGGTCGCAGGGGCGTCCGTGACAATAACTAAGATGCTCCATTCCCCTTATAAATTTGGTTGCTCATCTTTGCTCTCTCTCTAGCTCCATTACATCTCTTCTATAAACTGGGGCCCAGAACTGAACAGCATATTCTAAGTGAGGTTGCACCAATGCTTCATAACGCAGTAATATTACATTCCTGTCCCGCAAGTCCATGCCTCTTTTAATACATGCCAATATCTTACTTGCCTTAGAGGCAGCTGACACTGCAAGAGACCATTGCAGGTTTGCATTACATGCAGCAAGATCCGCACTTGGGTCTATGAGACGCGCACACAGGATTAAATTGGGCTGCAGTGCTTAAAGGGGTTGTCTCACTACAAGGATGGCTTTTTATGTTAAACATCTTGCAAAAACAAGTCACTTTGCAATATATGTCCATTAAAAGTGTTCTACCTATTCCTAGATATCCCCTCTTGTATGGGCTGCATCAGCTCCTCAGGTCGCTATAGCTACAGACCTGTTTACTCCCTCCTGATAGGCTGCCAGCACTGGTCGCTATAGCTACAGACCTGGCTTCTACTGCAGCCTAGTGGAAGCCAGTAAAAAGGACATTCAGATTTGAACATCAAAGAAAGCACTGGGTCATGAGAGCGCAACATGAAAATGTGAGACAACCCCTTTAATACAACTATCTCCTGCAGTGGTGGTGCAAAATGTATGAACATATTAAGGTACCCCTATTATATCTAAACACATGTATCCTGTGTAGCTAGAACATCTATGACTCTCCTGGTCTTTGTCAGGTTATTAAGCTGACTAGAGAGAGCATTTATTGTTGTTGTTCCATATAGCCTAACCATTCTATTATTGTGGTGCATTCGTTACTGCTACTGAATTGCATTATACCCTTGGTCTAACACTCACCCTAACATTGTCCCCTGATGTGATCGGTATTTTACCATAAGGGGCCGATTAAAACATGTCGGGATAGGGCCATAGGGATTAATAGGGTTTTGTTTGCAGGGATAGGTTCTGGACAGGCGCGCCCTTATCTGGGCGATTTCTCTGTATCACTTTGTCAGGTTAGGGACTTACATGACAATTAAGGCCAATTAGGGGCAGATGTCATGTGTTTTATATTTATGGATTGGTGATTTCTCAGCTGCTGTTTACCTGAGAGACGTTCAGCAAATTTGGATATTTCCCTTTTAATAGTATTTACATTAAAAGTTACGTTTTATCAAGATTTTCATCATCTTTCCAGTTAACCTATTATTCTACAGATAATAGATATGAGGTTGTTACCATTCTAGCAGACAACAATATGTTTCCATCTCCAGGTATGAAAATATTAGATGAAATCTCTGCAGTAAAGCATCATCTCCAGTCCAGTACTTAGTACATACATTTTGCAACATCATAAGCAATGCCACCAGATTCTTTTTTGGGGTCACTGCTTTTACAGTAAGGACAGAAATACACAGTGCAGCCGCATCACAGCTGATAGTGTCTGTGTCAAAAAATTCATGTAGCCATGGGTGACGAGAATTGGCCGCACCGTGCTGTGTTTCTACCTTAAAGGGGTTGTCTCACCATAGACATTGACGGCATATCGATGGTTAAAAGGTGTGGGTCTCACCTCTTGATAACGAGCCCTGAAACCTCTCCATTTTGAACGGTAGTCAGGACTCTCCCATTGAAATCAATAGAAGTTAAAGGGGTTGTCTCGCTACAATGATTGGGTTTTAATTAAAAGATCTTTAAAAAACAAGCAGTTTTGCAATATATGGTCATTACAAATGTCCTACTGATTTTGAGTTATCCCTGTTAGCAGGAGTGCATCAGCTTCTCAAATTTCTATAGCAGCCGACCTGTTGATCCTTATCTCACTGGCTGTCAGGTCTGTATGACTCATCACCTTTGAAGCCAGGTCTGAGCAGAGAGCCCCTCCTGCACAGAATGCTTCTGTAGTGGAGGGAGGACTCTGGCTTCTCTGTCCACGCTGCCTGGATTAGCCCTGTGTGTGCCTGCTTCCTCCTGCTCTCTACACAGATAGATGTGACAGTAGTGACCCTGTGTGTTACTATAATCATGATGTGTCTGTGGAACTGTCACTATACTAATACTATACAGATCAGGCATGTGAATACTTCATGCTCTCCTGTATTAGTGAGACATCCTGAGTATAGTAACACTTCCCAGCTGCCCTGTGTCTGTTCTGATAGGGTTTGTTGTTGCTGGAGATGTGGAGACTTGTAAGCTAAGCAGGGGATATAGGAACACATGCATCCCCTCTGCTCTGTTATTAGCACACAGCTTCACATTCCTCTCTACACTCAGATCAGCCCTCTCTTGCAACAGACCTAGGCAGGCACACACAGGGTTAACTCTGGCAGCAAACCCCCTCGCCCTTCCCCTGCTGTATAGAAGTTATGGAGCTGCCTGTGTGCTTATGGGAGGGGGGAAGAGGGAGCAGAAGAGACAGACCAAGAAACACGCCCCTCAATTCAACTATCAGGCTCACTGACAGGCTGAAAGCTCATAATGAGACAACTCCTTTAAGCCAAGCGGGCAAACTGATTGAACTCCCATTGATTTCAATAAGAGAGTCCCGACTATCTCTCTGTTCAAAACTGAGTGGTTTTGGGGCTCATTCTCAAGATAGGTGGGAGTCCCAGAGGTGAGACCCACACCTACCAGACATCGATATGCCATGAATGTCTGGTACTCATACCCCTTTAATGCAGGTCAATCAGGACTCCTGTAAAGGAGTCTACCTACATTATAGATATTGGGGGGGGGGGGGGGGGGAGTGCCTCATGAATGATCCTTCATAATTTGTGATTGTTCATGGGGTTGTTCAGTTTCATGATTTTCAACACCCCCTGTTTATCCTTTGATGATGTGCTGCCGGCAAACAATGATTTCTAACCCCACGTAAACCAAGTGATCAGCCGATGAGTGAGCAATTGCTTGTCTATGGCCTGATCGCCAGGTCTATTATATTGGGCAATTATCATGAACTACTGTGACTTAAAGGGGTTGTCTCACTACATCAATTCATCTAACCCAAGTCCTGTTTTTTTAGTTTGGAATTCAGGTTCGTGTTTACTGGCTTCAGTGGTCTGCAGTGATGAGCTGCTGAGGACACCAGGGGCGACATGTATGCACAGTGCTGCGGCAGAAGTTTGGCATCTTTTCAGCCCGACATCTAGTGCAGCCTCGTTCGCTGTAGTTTTAATTCACCCGTATGCCAATATCAGGCGCATTACAGAGCGCTCGCTGCACTTTGTACTGCACCTGATTTCGGGGGGCGTGCGGGAGGCGGGAGCACACTACAAACTTATGAAGCTTTTCCAGGCACATTACTGCTGGAACAGGTAAACCACTTTCAAAGTGGTTTACCTGAGCCAGAAGTATCGTCTTAGCGCTAGAAAGAGCCTGATTTATGACCCGCTGTAGAACAGGTTCATAGATACACTATTCTTATGCGCTTTAAAATTGGCATCTAAGCACCATAAATCATACATGTCACCCCAGGTCTGTAGCTATAGTGACCAGCGCTGGCAGCCTATCAGGAGAGACCGAACAGATCTGTAGCTATAGTGACCAGCACTGGCAGCCTATCAGGAGAGATAGAACAGGTCTGTAGCTATAGCGACCCGAGGAGCTGATGCAGCCCATAAAAGAGGGGATATCTAATAATAGGTAGGACACTATTAATGGACACATATTGCAAAATAACTTGTTTTTGCCAGATCTTTAACCCCTTAAGCCGAACGCTTGAAAAGTAGTTAATGACCAGAACATTTTTTTAGTTTTTGCCTCCTTGAGTTTCAACAGTTGTAACTTTTTTATTTTTTCAATGATGCAGTTGTATGAGGCCTCGTTTTATTCGAGACGAGTTGTACTTTATGGGGGAATAGTTTAAGTTCACTTATAACTAATTGCAGAATTTTCTTTCAATTCTTTAAAAAAAAAAAAAAAAAATGTTTTTTTTTTTGTTTTTTTTTACACCATTCACATTTCACACTTATTAACTTGTTAGATTAATTCTACAGGTTATTA
This sequence comes from Phyllomedusa bahiana, assembly GCA_025379985.1. Lineage (NCBI taxonomy): Eukaryota > Metazoa > Chordata > Amphibia > Anura > Hylidae > Phyllomedusa > Phyllomedusa bahiana. The sequence goes on from JAODAL010002932.1 coordinate 65,493, forward strand.
TGGTCGTGTGGATACCTAATATGTGTAGGTTTTTTTTGTGTGTGTAATGTATGCACAATTATTAAATATTTATTTTTATTTTATTATTTATTTTATTTTTTTTACACTTATGTTTTTTACTTTTCTTTTTAAATCCCATGAAGGGAGAACTGTTTTATTTTTTTTTTACACTTAGTAATGTATTAGCATATTCATATATGCTAATACATTATAATCTGTGTTAGTTTGACACAGGCAGTGATCAGGACACCACACAGTCTGCCCTGATCACTGGCTTCTTACACAGACAGCCCTGGGGCTACTCTAGGTACCCAGGGCTGACTATACAGCCGTCCCTCGGGCTCTGTCGGGTCACCGGGCGTTCCGATCACCCGACAGAGCAGGGAAACCCTTTGATTGTGCTGCGGTGATGAACTATGGGAATCAGAGGGTTAAAGCACCGGGGAGCGGAGGTTTCCTCCACTCCCCGGTGCTCGCAGGAGCTGTGCTGGGAACAGGGCTGTTTAGTACAGACCCGTTCTCAGCGCAGCTGTGGCGCCGGGCGCCACAAACTCCGATGTCTGCAGCGACGCCAAAAGACGGTGGACAGTCGTTAAGGGGTTAACATAGAAAGCAATGCGTGTAGTGAGACAACCCCTTTAAACATTTGCTTGGCTGCTAATCGTGTAAAAGGCTCTTCCAGAATTCCTTCCTAGAATGCTGTAGAAACATGTCTTCCTCTAGACGGAGTGGATTCCCACTTGTCTTAGTTACAGACATAAGTATAAAAGATCTCTGCGGTACACAGAAGATAAGATAAATCAGTAGTCCAAGCGAAGACAAGAAAGAGAGAAAGACAGATCTGACTCCAGATACTATATTATTGTCAGCTTTCAATATATTGCATGCTTTTATTTGCTTTAGCTGCAGCTGCCTGGTACTGATTGCTTGAGTTTATTTTTCCATCCACTAATATCCCTATGTCCCTTTCCACGTCCGTTCTGCGCTGTCTTATACCATCTGTGTGCTTGTGTGTGAATTCATTCAGCATAAATAAGTCATTGTTAAATCAGCCATACCCAGGAAAATGTCTGACAGTCAATCCAGGGTCACAGTCATTACCTTGTAGTAATGACAAAGGGAAGGCTCATCATAAGAAGACTATCCTTTACCTTGTATTATATTGGGTAATACTGTAATATTTCACTCATACAGATGGATGATAGTTCCCCTCCATGGCCTGATATTCAGCTTTATTCTTCTATTATATAGGAAATATGGCCATTTCTGGGCAGCTTTCCCTGATGTTAAGGCAACAGGGTTATATTTCTTAATATGATCAGACATGGGCTGTTCCGGGATTAGAAAAGTCAGGCTTTTATCCTCTTAAAAATAGCACCACTCATGTCTGTGTCTGGTATTGCATCTCTGGCCTGTACAAGTGAATGGCGTTGAGCTGTAATACCAGACTCGGCCTTTGAACATGGGTGGCGCTGTTTTTTTCAAAAATACATTTTTTGCTATTCCCTTTAATGTATATCTGTATATATAATTATAATATGTTGTTTCCTTGCATCTGAGAAGAGACATGAATAAAAAAATCTTTCCAATCATTGAATAAAATCGAATAAATAATTTTTCCAATCATTGATATGAATTTAATAACATTATTTCTGTACATATCAGCATTAGTGGAATAACAAATTAATTGTCAGGCAGCCATGTCATTAATAATCGTCCAACTTGTCAAAAGAACAAAATGTTATGTGTAGTCCTGTTTCTCCGCTGGTGGCCAATATCCAGCTCGTCAGGTCTCAGGAATGAAGAGATACATTTGCACTTGATCCAATACAGGACAGAATGGAAGAGTGCAAGAGATATATAAGATGAGGATGGTCTGGCTGAGTCATGAATGATCTAAGTGCGTCCAGTGGAGAAATCTGAGTCCCAATGGGTATCCGGGTCCAACAGTACAGGATATCTGGGTCTTCCCTATAGAAGCTGGGTAGTCCTATCTAGAGCACTGATGTTCTTCAGGAATTGTCTTGTCCTCCTAGGTTGGTGCTCTGTTTGACAGGTAAGCAATGAGGGCCACCACCGCACCTACATAGGTACAAATGCCAAGGAAGATAGAGAGAACAGCCAGCAGGAAAGTTTGTCTGGAAGCCACACTTGCCCCGTGGTAGTCACCTTGAGCCGAGGCCTTGTTGGTCTGTAGAGAAAGACAAGTCTCCTTTACCAGAGCGCCAAATAATCACCAGTATTAAATCTGTTTGGTCTGTCAACATTTTTCCTAATTTCTTCTGCGATCATTATCTAAAATGGGGTTTGTCCAAACATGAGGTGGGAATGGTTAGTTGATGGTCACACACATTAGATAAAAGAAAATCTGTGGCTGTTCCTGTCTGTTTTAGCAAATACTAATATTCCCCATGAAATAACAATTCTGGGGCATCTTCTCTTTCTTCACTATATTGTGTGGTTTTCCTATCGTTGCTCCTAGAAATTTATTACCAATCTGTCAGCTGTCTGTTACCGCTTGGGGATGTGTCCTGCACTATCTAACGTTGTCCAATCAGTGCTTACAGACTTGATGTGGGCAAGGACACGCCCCTTATAAAACTGGAATGGTAACACCCAGTTGACAGATTCAGTGATACATTTCTAGGAGGAATAAAAGAAGAACAGCACAACACAGAGATATAAGAGAAAAGGCTCCAGAATTGTTATTTCACAGGGAACACAAGGATTTACTAAAACAGATTTCCATGAGGTTCCTTGACTCAACCTCCCTACCCGCTGGGATGCCAGAGGTGATAAGAATCGGGGAGGTGGAATTCAGCTGCCTAATCCATGTGTTGGAGAGGATTGAGCTATTGGCATAGGACTCTGGCCATCTCCACTCTCTGTCTGTTAGGGTATGTTCACACGGAGTAATTTCGGCGCGCATTTCGCGTCGTATTTGCGCTGTAATACGAGCGAGATTCGCGCCGTAAACTATGGATTACGCCTCCTCTCCCCGCTCGTACTGTACGCGCGGAGAGATAAGTGACATGTCAATTACTTGCCACGAATACGCACCACGAGTAATGAATGTCAATGGGGCCGGCGGGAGTACGCGTGTATTAGTGCGAGCTCCCGAAACACACGATGTACTGCGGTGCGTGCTGTGCGTGCCGCAGTACATCGTGTGAACATAGCCTTAAGTTTGGCCTTTTCCCCTCTCTTGAGCTGAGTGTGCATGTGTATGGGGGTAGTGGACAGACGGCTATCTATTATGTATAGCCAGCTTTATGGCTCCTTAATAGTAAATACCGGGAGGCACACTGAAAACCCTTTATATAGTTCGGTGCCAGACTAGGAGGGAACCTCCAAAACCCCCCAGATGCACAGGTGGGGACACCATCAATAAACACTCGTGCCGTCCTTATAGCGGCTTCCAGGTCAGTGATCTAGTAACTGCATATGCAAGACTCTAATGACATGGAAAGACCATCTACTATGATCTGAGAATTGCAGCCTGAAGAAGGGATGCTGCCTGGTCGCTGTCTGCTATTTTATTTGCCATTTTTTTTTACTTGTATTCTACATTTTCGGTGACGTAGATATAGAAAGAATTTATGTCAAGTAATTACCATTGCTGGGTGTCCCGACTATTTCTGTAGAAAGAAGCTTTATGTCTCTGATCAGCTTAAGATGTGGTGGGACTTCAGATTAGCACACACTAGGCCAATTATAAATCTACCCAGCAATGAACGTAGGAAATGTCTAGTTGTATGCTGCAAAACGGTGCCATCCATAAACGTATGCTTTCAAGACCATTCTACTCATTATATTTTTATACGTGGATGTTAATAGCCTCCCAGAATCCCCCGGGCGATGGCGCGGGTAACATTCATAATGCATGTGGTGAACCCCCTCCTGGTGCAGAACGTGCAGGATGAATTGAGTTACTAGGTGGAAGGAAAATCTTAAATGAAGCCTTTGGCCTTGGAAGAGAAGCATCAGGAACACTCGGCTCTAGTAAAGATATAGCAGCATATCCCACTATATACCTATGGGTGACATATCCCACTATATACCTATGGGTGACATATCCCACTATATGCCTATGGGTGACATATCCCACTATATACCTATGGGTGACATATCCCACTATATACCTATGGGTGACATATCCCACTATATGCCGATGGGTGACATATCCTACTATATACCTATGGGTGACAAATCCCACATATCCTATGGGTGACAATATAACCTACTATAATACCTATGGGTGACAAAAATCCCACACTAATATAAACCTATAGTAGGGTGACATATCCCACTATATTCCTATGGTGACATATCCCTACTATATACCTATGGGTGACAAATCCCACTGTAGGGCCTATATGAAATCGACAATATTTCCCACTATATGCCTATGGGTGACATATCCCACTATATACCTATGGGTGACATATCCACGAAACCCTATTATCCCCACTATTTTGGGTGACATATCCCACTGTATGCCAATAGGTGACATATCCCACTGTATGCCTATGGCTGACCTATCCCATTTTTTGTGATATCCCACTGATGCTATATGACATATCCTACTATATGCCTATGGGTGACATATCCCACTATATACCTATGGGTGACATATCCCACTATATACCTATGGGTGACATATCCCACTATATATGTATGGGTGACATATCCCACTATATTCCTATGGGTGACATATCCCACTATATACCTATGGGTGACATATACCACTGTATGCCTATGAATGACATATCCCACTATATACCTATGGGTGACATATCCCACTATATTCCTATGGGTGACATATCCTACTATATTCCTATGGGTGACATATCCCACTATATTCCTATGGGTGGCATATCCCACTATATTCCTATGGGTGACATATCCCACTGTATACCTATGGGTGACATATCCCACTATATTCCTATGGTTGACATATCCCACTGTATACCTATGGGTGACATATCCCACTATATTCCTATGGGTGACATATCCCACTATATACCTATGGGTGACATATCCCACTATATCCCACTATGCGTTTACATAGATGTAGACCATGCACCTTTTATGCTGGGCCCTAACTAAGGTTGACTGATATTATTTATTGATGTTGACGTGAAGATGAAGGGGTTCCTTCTCCCCAAAGGATGCACTGTTAGTAAAAATAGTGGATCCAACTTTGAGACTATAGCTTGAGTTGGGTTAAAAAATGTGGGGTTTCCTCTCTTTAAAGATATCCCTGTTAGCAAACAATAAGGAATACAGGAGAGAGGGGCACCAGTTTAGGTTCGGCTAATGTTCTTAACCCAATGCTTTTCCGTCCGGTGAAGGCTCCCTCTATCCATATACTACAGTGTTGGCTGACATTGGGAATCCAATCCAAGGAGCGTGTTTCCCTACCCTACAAGAAATGAGGGACCTTGTGCAGAACTTTCTGTCTTTAACTGGGGTAGGGGTGCTGCCATTACATGAACCATAGACATAGGACCCCTCTTCTCTATATGTACTCCTGGAGGAGAGCTACCGTACCAGTTCTGCATAAGCTTAGTAAACTAATCAATTGGCTTCTCTACCCTGAACCTTCTTTCCTTTTTCTCTTATTCCGCGTCCTCTGGAGCAGACAGCGCTGGAAGGCAATGTCAGGCGTTCTCACCTTTTGTGACAGGAAGAAAGCAGCAATGCCCAGGGGCCAGAAACAGCACAGCATGGAGAATACAGCGAGTCCCAGATAATCCTGGGGCAGGAGCAGAGAGAAGTGACTCTCACTGTCTGTGTCACTGTCACTGGATGAATCGTTCTGTGAAGAGAGAAAGAGGTGACGCTTAGCAATAGTCACACACATATACAGCGCAGACATATACAGCGCACACATATACAGCGCACACACATACAGCGCACACATATACAGCGCACACATGTACAGCGCACACATATACAGCGCAGACATATACAGCGCACACATATACAGCACACACATATACAGCACACATATACAGCGCACACATATACAGCGCAGACATATACAGCGCACACATATACAGCGCAGACATATACAGCGCACACATATACAGCGCACACATATACAGCGCAGACATATACAGCGCACACATGTACAGCGCACACATGTACAGCGCACACATATACAGCGCACACATATACAGCGCACACATATACAGTGCACACATATACAGCGCACACATATACAGCGCACACATATACAGCGCACACATATACAGCGCACACATATACAGCGCAGACATATACAGCGCACACATATACAGCGCACACATATACAGCGCACACATATACAGCGCACACACATACAGCGCACACATATACAGCGCACACATTTTACAGCGCACACATACAGCCCCACACATTACAGCGCACACATGTACAGCGCAGACATGTACAGCGCACACATATACAGCGCACACAAATACAGCGCACACAGATACAGCGCACACATATACAGCGCAGACATATACAGCGCACACATATACAGCGCACACACATACAGCGCACACATATACAGCGCACACACATACAGCGCACACACATACAGCGCAGACACATACAGCGCACACATATACAGCGCCCACATATACAGCGCCCACATATACAGCGCACACATATACAGCGCACACAGATACAGCGCAGACATATACAGCGCACACATATACAGCGCAGACATATACACCGCACACATATACAGCTCACACATATACAGCTCACACATATACAGCGCACACATATACAGCGCACACATATACAGCGCACACATATTTCAGCGCAGACATGTACAGCGCAGACATGTACAGGCAGACACATACAGCGCACACATATACAGCGCACACATATACAGCGCAAACACATACAGCCAACATATACAGCGCACACATGACAGCGCACACATGTACATACAGCGCACCACATTACAGCGCCCCACATATACAGCGCACACATATACAGCGCACACATATACAGCGCACACATATACAGCGCACACATATACAGCGCCCACACATACAGCGCACACACATACAGCGCCCACACATACAGCGCACACATGTACAGCGCACACATATACAGCGCCCACACATACAGCGCACACATGTACAGCGCACACATATACAGCGCACACATATACAGCGCACACACATACAGCGCACCACACATAACAGCGCAACATATACAGCGCACACATGTACAGTGCAGAACATGTACAGCGCACACATATACAGCGCACCCCATTACAGCGCACACACATATACAGCGCACACACATACAGCGCACACACATACAGCGCACACATATACAGCGCACACATGTACAGCGCACACATCTACAGCGCACACAAGTACAGCGCACACATGTACAGCGCACACATGTACAGCGCACACATGTACAGCGCACACATGTACAGCGCACACATGTACAGCGCACACATGTACAGCGCACACATATACAGCACACACATATACAGCGCACACATATACAGCGCAGACATATACAGTGCACACATATACAGCGCACACATATACAGCGCAGACATATACAGCGCAGACATGTACAGTGCACACATATACAGCGCCAACATATACAGCGCACACATAGGTAATGACAAAAACATATACAACGGGGCAGAAATATTAAAGCGCAACACAATGCAGCGCATATTTATAACATAGCACAATTTATACAGGAAAGACATATCTTCTAGCGCGAGACATTTAAAAGGAGCCGCACCATTAGTACAACGAAACTCAATACTCTAGATCCAAAATACAAAGGTGCACACACTTAACAGCGACACGCAGTTACAGGACGACATAACCGAACGCATTACAGCCAACGACCTAACAGGCAAACATATACACGCAAACATATATACACGTCCATCATCCTACACGCATCCACAATACAGCGTCAACAAAATAAAAAAGGAACAATAAACAAACAAAATCAACATCTAAAGGGCAACATTATACATCCAATTTTTATCGCCTCATATAGTACAACACATAAAGCCATTGAGAATATTTAAACACAAAAGCGCAAAACTTACACGTTAAATATGCCAGCTCCAACCACACATCAAGGAACACCATTTATACAGCAAAATTACAAAGGATTACATCCCCACATGCACAATAAAAGTGACACATTAGAAGTCGAGCAACATTATAACATCCCTGACATTTCAGCTCTATAATCTTAAGTGCAGCACATACGCTGCAACGGACCAACTCACACATAAATCAATAGACGGTACATAATAAAACAGTGATGCGACATCAATTCCAATTTTTATATTATGGCACAACAAAGCTACAGCGTTTTGCCACATTTAAAACAGCGCACACCAAACCAACCGTCAAGGCGCAGACTCAAGAAGGCTTCCTAACGGAGATTCCGACAGAATCTGAACCCTTCCAAAATAAGCGCAGACAAATATACCGTCAAAATAAGGCAAATATTTTCAGCGACAATATACAAAAACCCACTATAAGCGCAACAAAAGTTGGAACAATTTTTTTTAAACCCTTGTGAAGTAACATCGCCTAGACATAGTACAGCGCACACTAAAATAATTTCAGCGCACACATATAAACGCAACATATACAGCGCACCCCATTTACAGCGCACACATATACAGCGCAGACAATACAGCGCCAAAATACGCGCACCCCATATCAGCGCACAAATATACAGCGCACACACATACACGCACACATATACACACAGACAATACAGCGCACACACATACAGCGCCACATATACGCGCACAAACGCCACACATATAAAAGCGACACATAAACAGCGCACACATATACCGCAACAAAACAGGCCCACATATACAGCGACAATATACAGCGACACACATACAGCCAGAATATACACCACAATATCAGCGCACCACATACAGCGCACCACAAACCGCACACATAAAAAACGCACCAATTACAGCGCACATACAGGCCCCAAAAATTTAAGCGCAGACTATACAGTGCACACATACAGCGCACACAAAACGTGCACACATATTCGCGCCAACATATCAGGCAACAAAAGGGGAATGACTTTAATTTTTTAAAATATTTAATAGATGCTGTTTGCTGGGGATTTTGGAAATAAAAAGGAAATATAAAAAGGTTTCAAAAAACGCAGCTTTTTTTGCAGTATTTTTACTCTAAAATTTTTTATACACAAGTTTTAAAAAACACAAGGGAAAAAACACTCACCCTCCTGTGGACCGCAGCTGAAAAATTTTTTAAATAAGGATTGATCCCACCGATTGAGTAAAAAGAATCTTCAATACTTTATTGATCCAAATACAGAAAGGTGGACATCACTTAACACGACAGGGATTTGCAAGGGGGACAACCCAACGCGTTTCGATTCAAGCGACTTAAATCAGGTTCAAACATTATACAAATAACGGGATTTTTTATACCACTTTACACCCCACGTATCCTTCAAAAAACTTTATCAACAACATATAAATAAGAACAATAAAAAAACAAAAATCTTTTATATCACTAAAAGGGAGAAAATGATATATCAATTTTATTTTGCCTCAGTAAGTAGTATCAAAACTGTCTGAAAATTTGGGGCCCTTTGGGGGAAAATTTTTTTAAAAAAATCCAAAGGCTTCTCTTTTTAAAAGTGCCCGTTCCAATTTTCCCCCCCTCCAACTGGTTTTTTTTAAATCCCTTTTTTGATACCTGAAAATTTCAAGGATGTTACATCCCCCTATGTCGTAAAAGAAATGTTTTGACACATTAGAAGGATTGCTGTTTTTCAAAATTTATACACCCCGATGTGTTCATGCATTCTAGTTTTTAATTTTCTTTTTAGTGCACCCCCCAAGCGCTTTCACATGGACACACTTTCCCCACAATAAATCAATAGGGACGTTTACAGTTAAAAACGTTTTTTGGTGTATGGTTTTTCGCTCAAATTTTTTCCTTTTTAATTTTTTTTTATATTATTGGCAAATTTGCAAACGCTACAGCGCTTGTTTGCACATTTGAAAAAACCGCGACAGGCCAACCAAGTTTCCTGGTCTTTTTTAATGGTGTGAACTAGACTCGGGGACAGAAGGCTTCCTAGACTGGGAGATTTCCGACTAGAAAATCTGCAACCTTTTTCCGAAATAAGGCGCAAAGTATTATCCTGTTCTAAAATAGGTAAATATTTATTGATAATGGATTTTACTTAAAAAAATTCCTCACTATAAGTCGTAACAAAAGTTGGAACATTTTGGTTTTTTATAACCCTTTGTGAATGTAATATCTGGGTCCTAGATTTCTTTTTTGTTATATTTTTTGCTCGATCAAAAAGCGCTATGTGGGGTGCACTACAAGAAAATTAAAAACTAGAATGTAAAACATCAGGGACGCTATGAATTTGCATAACAGCATCTTCTAATGTGTCAAAAATTTCTTTACGAGCATGAGGGGGATGTAACATCCTTGAATTTCAGGTATCGAAGGGTTTAAAAAACCATAGAGGTGGGGATTGGAGACGTGGCCTACTATTAACGAGAAGCCTTTCTAATTTGTGTTTAAACTTTACCAATGGCTCAATTATAGATCAGATTTGATACTACATTACTGAGGCAAAATAAAAATTGATGATATATTTTCTCCATTTAACTGAATAAAGATTTGCTTTATTGTTCTTAATTTATATGTGTTATAAGTTTTTAAGATGACGTAGGATGAGACGTGGGTATATAAATCCCATCATGTGTATAATTTTGAACATGATTAAATCGCTGGATGAACGCGTTGGTTTGTCGTCCTTGCAAACTGCCCTTGAATGATGTCCACCTTATGTGTTTGGATCAATAAAAGTATTGAAGATTTCGTTTTGCTCAATCCGGTGCGGATCAATCCTTATTTCAAAACAAGTTGTTATAAGTAACCTCCCCTAGCAGGGGCAGGCAGGCCGGACAAGCACATATCATCTGAGAGGTTGTATTTCCTTATATCACATCAGTCAGAGCATTCAACTGCAAATCCTTAAAGGGAATGTGTCATCAAAAATGAGTCATTGTTTAAGTCCCATTTTTAGGTTAAACACATTTTTTAGGAATTTTTGGTTGCTTTTTTTTTATTTTTCATATCAATTTCAATATTTTTTAATAAATATTAAGTCTTGCAGTTTTCACTTTGGCCACTAGGCCTTGTTTGCACTGCTTTAACAGCAGTCAGAGAGATACTTTACAGCAGCTTCATGCACATAGGAGACTTAAGACTGACTCAGTCCCATTCACTTCTATAGGAGCGCTTTCTAGTCATGCTCTGTTACCTGGGAAGAAGTCACTGTGCAGGGAGTGAAAGGGTGAACTGTGACATCTCCTCTTGTGACTGGTGGATCCTGTGTTATCTATTCACTGGTGTCTCCTTTCAGTTTGACCCTCTTTGTGCTGATAATGAGCAGACAACTGAGAATCTTTCTCTACAGAACAGGAAGTGTCAGACTATTATTAGGCCTAGTGGCCAAAGTGAAAACTGCAGGACTTAAGAATGTTTAAAAAATATTGAAAGTGAAATGAAAAATTAAAAAAATATAACCAAAAAATTCTTAAAAAATGTGTTGAACATAAAAATGTGAGTTAAACAATAAGTCATTATTGATGACACATTCCTTTTAAATGAGCTAAGCTGCCTCCTGTCCACTAAAAGTCCACTGGATCCATCCACTCGGGAACACTGCCATATAGCATCCACATAATACCGCCATTCAGCTGTTAAATCCCAGGCGGTCTAGAATCGTGAAGGGATTAATGGAGACATATTTGGTGGTTTTTGCTGGTAAGCAGTTTAATGCTAATATTTCTGGTGGTCGATGGTGGTTAAAGGGGTTGTCTCACTACGAAGATCATAGTTGAAAATGTGGGGACCAAAAATCTAAGAATGTACGTCCTTGGTTACTATTGGCAAAGTGCTACGGTTTTAGAGAACGGGCTGGTTTACATGTGCTTAGCAACGGTGTTTGTGTATTGACATGCAGGGACAAGAGGCAGTGAAGAGCGGGGGAGGGTGTATTGGCAGCCACAGGGATGGAGGAGAGGCAGTGAAGAGGATGCAATACAAACAACCCCCCTGCATGTCCTCTAACTGCTTCTCCTCCTTGCCTGCCAATACACACATCCCTGCCCCTCCTCTTCACTGCCTTTCCTTTGCATGTGCACGACCTGGGCAGGACAGAATGCTTCCCTGACCAGTAAACAAACACCGTTGTTAAGCACATGTAAACCAGCCCGTTCTCTAAAACCGTAGCACTTTGCCAATAGTAACCAAGGACGTACATCCTTAGATTTTTGGTCCCCACATTTTCAACTATAATCTTCGTAGTGAGACAACCCCTTTAATGGTGATGTATGTAATATTCCATTTTATTGTAAAATTCTTGGAGGTCTGGTATAATAGACAGTTTACTGTTAATATCCCTGGTGGTCTACAGTCATAAAGGGGGTTAATGGTAAGATCTGTGGTAGTCCATTTAAGTGAAGAGAGTATTGTAAAATTCCTGGTGGTTTAGGCTGATAGTTAAATGTTAATATCCCTGGTGGTCTAGGGTGGGGAATGGGGTAATTTTGATATCTCTAGTAGTCCATTTTAGTGAAGAGGTATTGTAAAGAGTATTGTATAAAGTATTGTAAAATTCCTGGTGTCTACAGCAGTGAAAGGTTAATATTTAAATCCCTGGTGGTCTAGGGTAATGTCAGAATCCATGGTGAAGAAATACTAGCTTAAACCACCATGTCCATCTTGGGGTATGAAGAACAGGCAAATGTTGCTTTCTTTGAATTTTCTTGTGAAAAAGCAATGGAGGTGTAATCTTTGGCCCTGCTGGAGTGTTTTTTTGCAAATATACCCCACACATATACCCCACACTATGGACTCCACAGTAATTACAAGATCTGCCCCTATGCTATGCTTGTCTTTGGATGGCTTCATATACTAGTACATCTAAAAAAAATTAGAATATCATTTAAAATGAAAAGGGTTCTCCAGGATTATCTTCATTTGTTACAGGGCTCACCAATGTATAATATTAAACCTTGTCATTCATACTGTAATGAGTCTATACAATCTATGGGTTTCTCCATTTGACTTAAGTTATTGATATCAATTATCTTTTCAGTGATATTCACATTTTTTGAGATGCACTAGTAGGTCTAAAATATCTAAAAATAAATCCTTCTGTGTTGGTGTCATAGTAACCCTCACAAGTGGGTATTCATTTAACTCCTGTTCCAAGGATAGAACTGGGTCCAGAATCGGTAACTCTTCCCCTTTAAAATGGTTTTGCCACGATCTCATTTCACACCTCCGGCATCCAGCTCTTCAGCTCTGAGTGCTCAGAAGGGGGCGTGTGTGATTTGTTCATGTGACCCAGCAGGATGACATCACCAGGCCTTTCCTCTCTCTAGTTAAAGAAAGGTCTGTTTATGTAAAGCATTGTGAGTAGCTCAGAGGTAAAGTTTGTACCTCACAGCACAAGGGTCCTAGGTTCAAACCCCTGCAGGAACCAAACCTGTGGATTTTTTTCTCTTTATCAGTGCACATTCCTCATTGAGGTTTCTTTTTTTATTTATTTGCACTGTTTGACTAATAACTAAGGAATACAGAGGACGGGAATAGAATGACAGCACCTGGGGTTTGAACACTCAATAGCTGCCTGAGAGGAGAGGTGATGTCTGAGCATGTGCAACCAGGACTGAGGAGCTCACAGCCCTGGTCGTATTCCCTGGAGATGAGCTGTAAACAATGGATCACTAAAGGAGCAGCTAAAACAAAAACGGTCCCGAATTTTTAATAATGATGAATGGCGAAAATGTTTATTATTTAGTTTGCAAGTTTCCCACATCAATTTTACAATTTTTTAATCCATGTTGCGGAATTGAAGCAGAGACCATGTCCATGTTGCGGACTTGTTGCAGAGACCAGAATGTGCTTTTTATTTCTTCTCTTGGTGATACTTGGTGGTCACAAATCAAACAGGTAAAAGTCTCTTTAACAGATTCCAGTTTTCACATAACAATATGTTCCCTTCTAGTCTTTCTCCAATATCTAATCCCATTTACAATGCAAAGCTCGGTGAGTCGGATGTGAATTGAGGTTGGCACTGCAGAGTACTTGCTCATTCTCCATAAGCCCTTTAGTATATATTTAAATTTCAGTGGAGCAACTAATGGTGTATACGTCTCCTTACACCTACATGGTTCCTCTTCCTAATGAAGAATGCTAACCATTTCAAGCTACCCCCAGAACCCCTCACCCAGCCAGCAAGTATTCTACTCTGCACTGATGAGGTTCCAACACCCTGAAACAGCATATGAATATCTGATGTTCTCTAATCTCATTTACATTACAGGGCTCAGTGAGTCGGATGTGAATTGAGGAACATTATATCTAATAGAAGGTTTCGCAAGTGTTCTAGCTCATTTCCCATGAGGCTTTTAAAATATAGCCAATATCTGGATCAGAGGGTGGGGTTGTGGGTTTTGCCCTTGAGCACTGTCTGCCTCTCAGATGGAGGGTTTAGTTAGCACAGGTCCTAGACCCAGACAAGGTCCAGTGGTCAAACAGTTCACGGTCCTCAGTTTGCGGTCCTTCCCAGATACACCACACAAAACAATAACAAGTCATGGTTTATACTGGCAATTGGCACCGGTGCCCAGCACAGTCTATACTGATATCTCTGGGGACAGTAATATGCTCTCTGTCTGTCTTCTTGAGCTCTGTAATTGGGGGCTCTCATAGGGGATCTCTCCCTTACACATACTGGACAACTCTCTAGTTTTTTCTGTCAATCTTTTGGAAAACGGGGCCAACACTATTAAAGTCCTTCCTGAAAATGGGCTTTATTGGGCATTTCAGGGGCCATTCTGGAGGGTGATGCTAAAATCTCCCAGATTCATGATTGAAAAGGTTGGTAAGTATGCTCTTATCCAGATTACAGACCTCAGCCATTTTAGCCTTCTGTAGTGCACAGCTATTTGGGGTGTCTGCCTTCTTTGGGCCACCTATAGCCACTGTCAACATTTCTCAGCACTAAAAAAGCTAATCCTCTTTGCCGTCCTCTGGATTGGTTCTCCACCATGTCTGTCACTGCTTGGACACTGCAGCACAGCAAATGCCCCTTCCCTGTTACTCCTAAACTGTGACGCTACTGCTGACTTCCCGCCAAATTCTCCTCAAACAAGATCATATATAGGCCACCCTGCTCCCGTTAGTGACAGTGATTGTGTAAGGAGTTATACTTGTGTTGGGTGGCTAACGCTAGTGGGTTGCCATGGGAAACCAGGGAGTAGGATGGCCTGGTTACGGCAAGGGAATAGTTGGCAGTTCAGGCAGTTAGGGCCTGTGTTTGTAGTGTGCTGTGAGTCAGGAGGAACTGGACACCCAATCAGCAAGCTCGAGGGGTGGAGCTGGGCTGAGGAGAAGGAGGGCCAGCTTGTACAGAGGGCAAAGCTGCAGTTGGGACAGAGTTGTCAGTGGAGAGTCAGTCAGAGGAGAGGAGACAGTGACAGGCAGGCCCGGACTTCACATTGGGCAAACCGGGCATTTGTCCGGCGGGCCGCTGGGGTCCGGGCCGCAGGGCCGGCTTGGATCGCCCGCCGTGGGGACCAGCGTTTCCCCCCCGGAGGGCCCCGAGTGCCGGCACTGGTCTGTGACGCGCTACAGGGGCCGCAATGGTCGCATCAGCGACCGGACCCCTGTGGCAGGCCCCCCTCGCCACACGGCTGCACGGCCGGGTCACCGACCCAGCCATGCAGCCATCACGGCCGCCGCCTGCACCGCGCGGTGCAAGCAGCAGCCGAGGCTGAACAGCTGGGATCTACTGATCCTGTCTGTTCAGCTCCCAGGAGGCCGCGGGGCAGGCGCGCGATGTGATGACGTCATCGCGCGCCCGCTCCGCGTCCCGCACACTGCTGCTGGCGGCCTCCGGGGAAGAGGACAGAAGAGGAAGCAGAGACATCAGGTAAGTATTGTTTTTACTTTTTTTTTTTTTTTAAACTACTAGCCCTGGCTACCTATATGCTGCTCTGTCTACCTATATACCAGCCCTGGCTACCTATAATCATAGTTGCCAACTTTTGAAAATGAAAAAGCAGGAGACTTCTGATGGCGGCGCGCTAAGCGCGCCGCGGCAAAAATTTGCATGGACACGCCCATCTTTCCGGTATGCCACGCCCCCTTCAAAAAGCCACACCCACTCCACCTAACTGCATAACGGCTTTGGAAGAAAGCCAGGTAGATGCCCTTATAGCCAGGTAGTAACCCCCCATAAGCAGGTAGTGCCCCTTACAGGCAGGTAGATGCCCCCTTGTAGCCAAGTAGATGCCCCTCTGTAGCCAGGTAGGTGCCCCCCTTTGTTAGCCAGGTAGGTGCCCCCATTGTTGCCAGGTAGTGGCCCCATTGTTTGCCAGGTAGTGCCCCCTCTGTTGCCAGCTAGTGCCCCCATTGTTGCCAGCTAGTGCCCCCATTGTTGCCAGGTAGTGCCCCCTCTGTTGCCAGGTAGTGCCCCCATTGTTGCCAGGTAGTGCCCCCTCTGTTGCCAGGTAGATGTCCCCTCTGTTGCCAGGTAGTGCCCCCTCTGTTGCCAGGTAGTGCCCCCATTGTTGCCAGGTAGGTGCCCCCATTGTTTGCCAGCTAGTGCCCCCTCTGTTGCCAGCTAGTGCCCCCTCTGTTGCCAGCTAGTGCCCCCTTTATTGCCAGCTAGTGCCCCCTCTGTTGCCAGGTAGTGCCCCCATTGTTGCCAGGTAGTGCCCCCTCTGTTGCCAGGTAGATGCCCCCTCTGTTGCCAGGTAGATGCCCCCTCTGTTGCCAGGTAGTGCCCCCATTGTTGCCAGGTAGTGCCCCCATTGTTGCCAGGTAGATGCCCCCTCTGTTGCCAGGTAGATGTCCCCTCTGTTGCCAGGTAGATGTCCCCTCTGTTGCCAGGTAGTGCCCCCTCTGTTGCCAGGTAGATGTCCCCTCTGTTGCCAGGTAGTGCCCCCTCTGTTGCCAGGTAGTGCCCCCTCTGTTGCCAGGTAGATGTCCCCATTGTTGCCAGGTAGATGTCCCCTCTGTTGCCAGGTAGATGTCCCCTCTGTTGCCAGGTAGTGCCCCCTCTGTTGCCAGGAAGAGCCCCCATTGTTGCCAGGTAGTGTCCCCTCTGTTGCCAGGTAGTGCCCCCTCTGTTGCCAGGTAGATGTCCCCTCTGTTGCCAGGTAGATGCCCCCATTGTTGCCAGGTAGATGTCCCCTCTGTTGCCAGGTAGATGTCCCCTCTGTTGCCAGGTAGTGCCCCCTCTGTTGCCAGGAAGAGCCCCCATTGTTGCCAGGTAGTGCCCCCATTGTTGCCAGGTAGTGCCCCCTCTGTTGCCAGGTAGATGTCCCCTCTGTTGCCAGGTAGATGTCCCCTCTGTTGCCAGGTAGTGCCCCCTCTGTTGCCAGGAAGAGCCCCCATTGTTGCCAGGTAGTGCCCCCATTGTTGCCAGGTAGTGCCCCCTCTGTTGCCAGGTAGATGTCCCCTCTGTTGCCAGGTAGATGCCCCCATTGTTGCCAGGTAGATGTCCCCTCTGTTGCCAGGTAGTGCCCCCTCTGTTGCCAGGAAGAGCCCCCATTGTTGCCAGGTAGTGCCCCCATTGTTGCCAGGTAGTGCCCCCTCTGTTGCCAGGTAGATGTCCCCTCTGTTGCCAGGTAGTGCCCCCTCTGTTGCCAGGTAGTGCCCCCATTGTTGCCAGGTAGTGCCCCCATTGTTGCCAGGTAGATGTCCCCTCTGTTGCCAGGTAGATGTCCCCTCTGTTGCCAGGTAGTGCCCCCATTGTAGCCAGGCAGAGCCCCCCCTATAGCTAATAAAAATAAAATAATAAAATCCACTTACCTCACCAGGCTCCTGCAGCGCTGCCAGCTCCCGACCGATCTCCTCAGCGGCGCAGGGGGAAGTGAGAGCAGCCGCGCGTCACTCCCCTGCAGCCGCGCGTCACGTCCCCCTGCGCCGCTGACCTGTATGTGCGGCGCACACACCGGCGCCGTACATACAGGGGGAGGAGGGAGCGATCCCTCCTGCCTCCTCCCTGCACAGCGAGACTCCGGGCGGGTGAAGCGGGCGCAGCGGCCATTTATAGAACCCCCGCCGCCTGCTGGCGGCGGGAGGAATGCCAACTCCCCCGGGAGGGCGGGAGGGGACCCCAAATAGCGGGACCCCCCCGCCAAAAACGGGAGAGTTGGCATGTATGACCTATATACCAGCCCTGGCTACCTATATGCTGCTCTGTCTACCTATATACCAGCCCTGGCTACCTATATGCTGCTCTGTCTACCTATATACCAGCCCTGGCTACCTATATGCTGCTCTGTCTACCTATATACCAGCCCTGGCTACCTATATACCAGCCCTGGCTACCTATATGCTGCTCTGTCTACCTATATACCAGCCCTGGCTACCTATATGCTGCTCTGTCTACCTATATACCAGCCCTGGCTACCTATATACCAGCCCTGTCTGCCCATATACTGCCCTGTCTACCTATATGCTGCTCTGTCTACCTATATTACAGCCCTGGCTACCTATATACCAGCCCTGTCTGCCCATATACTGCCCTGTCTACCTATATGCTGCTCTGTCTACCTATATACCAGCACTATAGGAAAAGCAAAAAGCAAAACGGACCCAGCGATGACGATACCAACGGTGCTGTTCCTTATTTTATTTTAATACATCCAATGCAAGATGCGGAAGAGGATGAGAGTAAAAAAATGCATGTCCATCTCGACCGTGGGAACCCCAAGTTTTATCCACTAAAAGCCAGAGTGGAAGCCATGGATAGCTTTCAAGCTACCATGGAAAGGGATTTAAGAACTCTTTTGACACAAAAAAATAAAAATAAACCTAATATGTCAAAAAAAGAATTCCAAGCGCTCAGGAAATTAAAACAAAATAACAATCTTATTATAAAGAAAGCAGACAAGGGGGGCTCCACGGTCGTGATGGACAGAGCACTATACCAAAAATCAGTAATGCAGATACTAAATGAAGTAATCTACCGTAAATTATCTAAAAATCCAATTGAAGACATAAAAATCAAACTATCAAAACTGTTAGAAGAAGGTGTAGCCTTGGGAGCTATTAGTACAAAAGATAAAAATTATATGGAGGAAAAAAATCCAAAAACACCTGTATTTTATGGGGTCCCAAAAACGCATAAGGGAATATTTCCCCCCCAATTACGCCCCATAGTTTCCAGTTGTGGGAGTATAGGAGAAAAACTTAACAGATGGTTAGATAAACATCTTCAGCCATTGGTATCTGCTTTGCCTGGATATCTTAAAGACAGTACCACTGTCTTAAAGTTTTTTCGTAATTTCAAATGGTGCACTGAGTTCAATTGGCTA
The DNA here is from genome assembly GCA_025379985.1 of Phyllomedusa bahiana. Classification (NCBI taxonomy): domain Eukaryota; kingdom Metazoa; phylum Chordata; class Amphibia; order Anura; family Hylidae; genus Phyllomedusa; species Phyllomedusa bahiana. The sequence goes on from JAODAL010002932.1 coordinate 84,919, forward strand.
AGTCTTGACGTAACCAGTCTTTACTCAAATATACCCCAATCTTTAGTCAGAGTTGCGGTACAATATCACCTCAAGAAACAAAAGATATACTCAGAAGAGTTACACGTTTTCTTACTAGAAAGTATAGACTTCTTAATATCTAGCAATTATTTTGAATTCAATCAAGAGTATTACTTGCAATTACTTGGGGTTCCGATGGGAGCTTCTGCCTCCCCCTCTCTGGCGAACTTGTTCATGGGATGGTGGGAGCAACAATGTATATATCATATTAATAACCCTTTTTCACATGATGTGGTCTGGTATGGGCGCTACATTGACGACCTCTTGCTTGTCTGGGGTCGTGATGTGGCGTCCATACCAGACTTCATCAGTTATCTTAATGACAATAATATCAACTTACATTTTACCCACTCAGTTGAAAAAAATAGTATTGCATTTCTGGATATATTACTAACGGGGGATCCAGATAACAATAGGGTTATTACTACACTGTATAGGAAACCCACCAGTGGTAACACAATCTTACGTGCTAATAGTTGCCACCCCAACCATACCATAGATTCCATTCCAATGGGGGAGTACTATCGAGCACGCAGAGCCTGCACTATTGAGTCTGTCTTCTGTAATCAGGTAAAAGTTATAGATGCCAGCCTAGAAATGAGAGGATACAATAAAAAACAAATGCATCGAGCAAAAAGTAGAATTCAAGGAAAAACGCAGGTTGCTTTATTAGCCCCCAAAAAGAATATCAAGAAGCAGTTTGAAACGGTATGCTCCATCACGTACAGCCAAGAATTTAATACAATAAGAAAATTGTTTTTCAAAAATGTTAATATTTTAAGACAGGATAAAATATTGGCGGAACTAGTGGATGAAGGCATACACTTGGTGGAAAAACGTAGTAAAACCATTGGATCAGAAATATCCCCTAGCACTTTTTCTGACACTCCCGTTAAAAATACCTGGCTCTCTTCTAAGGGCTTCTTCCCATGTAATAAAAAGAGATGTGGCATATGTAAATATACTATAAAACAAAACACCTTTAAGGCAGACAAGGATGCTAAAAAACAATACAATATAAAAAAATTCATCAATTGTGACACTAATCATCTAGTATATGCCATCCATTGTGTATCCTGTGTAAAAACAAATATAGGCAGCAGTATCCGTAGACTAAAAACTCGGATATCAGAACATCTAAATAGTATAAGGAAAGGCCATATATCTCATTCTGGGGCATCCAAACATTTTATAGAAGTCCATGCAGGATCACTAGAAAGCCTGCGATGTTATGGGTTAGAAAAAGTTGAGAGCCCTAAAAATGGAGGAGATTGGCAACATCTCGTAAGGATGTGAGAAGCATTCTGGATTTACGAGTTGGATACAAGGGCTCCTCGAGGCTTAAATTATAGAAATGATTTAGCGTATATATATTAAAGTAATTATTGATATGCCTCTTACCCTTGTCAGACATATGTTATGTATGTATTAATATATGTGGATATAAATATACACATTGTTTCATGAATGTATTTTTTAACTTCCTTGTAAAGGATATGGAAATGACGTGTATGTCAGTTTGGCACATCCCCCTTTTTCCTCTCCCTATTTAAACCAAGACATTATGTTAAAAATATGTGACCGTGAACAAGGGCTCCCCTCTAGCCCGAAATGCGTCGGTTTGTGGGTCCCCCCTGCACCCTCCATTGGATGTATTAAAATGAAATAAAGAACAGCACCGTTGGTATCGTCATCGCTGGGTCCGTTTTGCTTTTTGCTTTTCCTATAGTGCATTGTGGGCTTTTGAACTGAGAGCCAGGACGCCGTGCGAGGACGACAGGTGCCATACAGCTGGTGAAGAATACTTACATCACCCTCGGTGAGCTGCTGTCTATTTTACCTTTTTGGTTCATGCATTACCTATATACCAGCCCTGTCTACCTATATGCTGCCCTGTCTGCCTATATACCAGCCCTGTCTACCTATATACCTGCCCTGTCTACCTATATACCAGCCCTGTCTACCTATATACCAGCCCTGTCTGCCTATATACTGCCCCTGTCTCCCTATAAGTGGCCCTGTCTATATACTGACCCTGCCTGCCTATATACTGGCCCTGCCTGCCTATATACTGGCCCTGCCTGTCTATTACTGGCCCTGCCTGTCTATTAGTGGCCCTGCCTGGCTACATACTGGCCCTGCCTGCTAATTACTGGCCCTAGCTGGCTAATTACTGGCCCTAGCTGGCTAATTACTGGCCCTCGCTGGCTAATTACTGGCCCTAGCTTGCTAGTTACTGGCCCTACCTGGCTAGTTACTGTGGGCAGCCCCAGCTACCTGGCTAGTTACTGGGGGCTAATTACAGGGGTAGGCCCTGTCTACCTACCAAATTAATTGAGGAAGGCCCTGTTTACCTACCTTATGGGGGTCTACCAATTTACATGCCACTTATCTGACATTTTTTAATTTCTAATTTTTAGGGTCTAACATAGGCTGTTTGGGGAATTGATAGGAAAGTGCTGAAAAAGAGAGGAGTCTAAGATGTATTTGTGGTAAATTCTACAGGGATGAGTAGTGACCGGGAGAAGAAGACATTGCATGCTGTACCGCACAGGGAAAGAAATGGAAGGGAATGACTCATCAGGGAAGACGTCATGGAGATTTGGGCCAGAAGAAGAAAAGGAGAAGAAGACAACTCCCATCAGAGATGACGTCTCCTGTGAGTCTCTGCTGTCAGGGGTCATTTTACTTCTGTGTTGAGTCAGTGCTGTATTCATGTGATGGTGACCTGACTACTGGGGATGTGATTGGTGGGGTTGTAGGTTATGTTGGTGCTTATGTAGTGTCAGTGTGGGCTTGTCCTGGATTGTAAAGCAAGTGCACACCTGACTCTGTGATGAGGGGTTTCTCTGCACCACTGTTTCTTTCTTGCTTGTATGTAGGGGGCTCTCACACAGAGCGGTTTTGGTGCATTTTTGATGCGTTTTTTTTGTGCAGAAATGTTCAGCATTAACTGCTCTGCCTTTCTGCACAAAAACGCACCAAAAACTCTCCATGTGAAAGCAGCTTTATAGTGTAGTTTATTTTAGAAAGTGGCGAGGTGCGAGAACATGGGGCATTTTTTAAGCGGATATTGTATGTGGGCTGCTGGGGGCTTAGTGCCAGGGCTGATTTTTATTCCCAGTCCGGCCCTGGTGACAGGAGACAGAGATGTGCGTCCCTCAGAGCTGCAGTAGTCATGAGGGGTGGAATTTGTTAAAAGCAGAGAAAATCCTGGAGGGGCCATGGAGAGGTCCGCACTCTAGAGTCAGTGAGTGTCTGGAGGAAAGGCATTGATCTAGGGAGCAGCGAGAAGTTCAGCAGGAGGCCTGAGCCATAGTGGAGAAAGCCACTGAGAATGGTCAGGTAGAGCAGTGAGGTGGGCAAGAGGAGGACCCCTCATAGCTGTGTGTGTGGATGCTGAAGCTGCTGGGTGCGGGGACATGAGCGTACTGTATGTACTGCAACAGTAAGGATGAGAGTAAAAGCCTCATCAACCCCAGAACAGTCGTTGTGTCAATTGATTATCGCCGCTGCACCACACGCCTCAAATACTGCACCTCTCCCCGCAATTCAAAAGAGCACTTAAGGGTGGTTGCCAAGGGCAGCGGGCAAACGCAGTTTGGGTGCCGCCATTACACCACCCTGTCTGTTACAATAGCACAGTGCTAACGTGCCACAATGCCCTCTATGATGTAGACATTGCTTCTGCACAGCTTTGAACCCCAGAAGAAAGTACTTATATTAAAATGGCCATGAACAGCTTTCCTGCTGCTACTGCAAGGTAGGAAACAGCAGCACCGCAAGAACTGACAATCAGTGGCCGCTCCTCAGGCGCTAATGGAAAACAGTGTCCACTCCCAACCACAATAACACATTACACAACAATAAATGAAGTCAGTAAAATAATTCCAAGTTTGGAGCAGGGCTGTGGAGTCGGCAAGCCAAAGCCCCGACTCCGACTCCTCAATTTCCCAAACCTCCGACTCCGACTCCCGACTCCGACTCCGACTCCTGACTCTTGACTCCCTCATACACGGCGCATGTTTAGGTGATAACTTTACTGTACTGAAATGGTAACATCAGGCTTTTTATCACCTTATGACACAATAATCAAGCTATCTAGGTAGAACAGACACTGGCAAGCAAAAGAGTAACAATGTTTTGATCTTTTGAACACTTGTGGGTAGAGTTGACGAAAAAGCTGTATTTGTATCCAAGTCCAGTCTGCACCAACATTGGGAATGTGTGAAAGAGACCTGGGATCAGATTTTGGTTAAGACCTGCTTGAATCTGATCCAGAGCCCAGAAGGATTCAGGCAGAGCTGAAAACCAAAGGTGGATTTCCAAAATACTAACAAAATAATAAAAATTAACATTTTGATTTTTAGGAGCAAAACAGTAACAATGCAGTTACAGGAACGAATGTGCAGAACTAAGCAGATGCCAAATACTTGCAAGTCACATTTATGTATAAGATAGGTAAGATGACTGTATATAAAATTACAGTAGCCTCATGTGCAAAGCTGTAGTGGATGGAGAGATATGGAGCCTGAAAGTCACAAGTTCAAAACAATGTTACCATTTTGCTTGTCAGTGTAAAATATATTTATTGGATATGACTTTAGAACACAAAAAAATTGTAAATATGCAAAACACTGCAGGAACATTCATGGAGTCTCTGAATTTGTTCTGAGAAATAGTATTGCCTCCATCAGATCCTGCATACATGACCTCACATCTGATCTCATTATTTCCAGGCTAGAGAACGGCCTCTCTACACTAACTTGGGTTGGGGGCAAAGCGGTGACCACAGGGGCAACATCTCTAACAATGTCAGGGTATAAAGGAATTGCCTCAGCCACAGTCAGTTTTGATGAATGGTTGAACTCTTCTACTTCTTTGAAAGCAGGTGAAAAATTTTGCTGAAATTTGTTTGCCATGGGAGCAGAATCTTTTCCCCTGGGGGCAGCGCTTTGCCTGCTCCATGTCATCACTTACACTCCTCATGTGATGAGGCTGAAGATATGGGAGCAGTAGCACTGGCAGGACCCAATTCCTCTTGCTCTTTGCACTGCATCAAACTAACTGGACCAACTTATTATATATTTTGGGAGTCGGAGTCGGTCCCTTTTTATGACTCAGACTCCTGCAAAATAGGCACCGACTCCGACTCCACGACTCCGACTCCACAGCCCTGGTTTGGAGGGGCATTTACAGTCCTTTAGGCCAGGTTCACATCTGCGTCAGAGGTTCCATTTTGAGTTTCTGCTACTGAAGCTCAACCGGATGTGTTTCACGACAGACACCAACAACGCCTGATGGGCACTGTTGACTACAACCGGGTCCGTCAGGTTTCCATCGTTCTAAAAAGAAAAAATAGAGCCTCGCGCTGCGCTGTTTTTTTCCGTCATTTGTGCCACAATCTGCAACAGAGGCTCCGAACAGAACTTCTGATGCAGATGTAAACCGGGCATCTATACAGCACAATACACACCAGCTGTGTTTGCTGATCGCAGTCCTCTCACCGTAATTGAGTGATTGATTCATTTCATTAGTTTCATTCCTAAGTAAGTGGTAAAATTAAAATACCATGTAACGGGTTTCATTACGGCTTCTGATGTCCAATAAGGTTTTGACTGTCCGACTAGCTTGGCAGTGATTCTACATTAACCAATTTACAATTTGATTTCATTTAGTTATTTGGCCATTGGTTAATCGTGATGACGCTGGAGGATCCACAAGCAGGAAATCTGGTATCGGATCTTGGATTACTGTGATTATGACTTTTGTAGTGCAAAATGGCCATAAACTCTGCTGCATCTGTAAATTCTGCCAAAGCAGGGCTGCTGAGTACCCCTTTACGCATTCAACGTACTAAGTAAAGGCACATAAAAATAGACATTAGCGAGCAACATTTTGTTGACAGTGTCCATACAGTGTTCACCAATTAGCAGTTCAAGGGCCAGATATAGCTAAAAAAATATCAAAAAGGATTGTATCATTAACATAAAATATAACTTTTAATAATATCCTTAAAATTGTGCATTATAACATATGAAAAACATAAAGTTATCATAAAAAAAAGATTACAATTGCTAACAATAACCATTGAGACAAATAGGAGTATATACTGTACTAACAAAAGGTTGAAAGGTCTATCTCTATAGCATCCTAAATGGACTATGCTAACCATATGCAGCCAACCATAGAGTAACTGCCCCAACAAGGGCTACCCTGTCCAGAGCCTCACCCTATGGTAACTCACCCTCATTAACCCCATAGATAATGTTTGATCCCAACATGTTTCAGTCCCCCTTTCTTTAAACAGTATCTCATCCGGGGATTTTTGAAGGGTATGCTGTACTTAAATAGCGTTTTGCAACGTGCTGGATATCCGTATACTTACTTAAATAGCTAGCATGGGCGAGAGTAGGGTGTATACTATAAAATATTACTTTTAATAATAAATCTAAAAAATATACTATTTTCAATTCCTACTGTCAGACAAAAAAAGGGAGTATAAGTAGATGGTATAGCATAACCAAAAACAGTGTATACGGCAGTGTTAGTCAAAAAAGTTGGGACAAGGAAAAATCCCTATTAGTCCCTGCTTGACCTATTAGGCCCTGAGGGAAAAATATATACAGGGTGACCGCCCCAAAAAGGACGCCCTCTCCGGATCCTGTCCCAATTGCACACTGACCGCTACACTCGCCCTCAAAGATGTGCAAAGTCCCAACATGTTTTTAAATTGCCAGTATTTCTCAGGGGACTAGTTTGGGATAAATAGAGACCATAAGGTAAGGACATTGAACTGTGACCATAATGCCTAACAAGGCTAACGCAATATCATACAAACTAGCTTGGTGCAATGTCACACCAAAATGTAGTATACCATAGTGTGCACAAATAATGTAAGAAAGACTGACAAAATAACACTGTACAATGCAGTAATAAATCACCAGCTGCAAATCCACTGAAATCAGGTGGTCCTGGGAAAAGAAGCACATACTAGTGCATCTCAAAAAATTAGAATATCACTGAAAAGATAATTGATATCAATAACGTAAGTCAAATAGAGAAACCCATATATTGTATAGACTCATTATATGAATGACAAGGTTTAATATAATACATTTGTGAGCCCTATAACAAATAAGAACCCCTTTAATTTTCAATGACATTCTAATGCACTAGTATATATGCCACACTTCCTATAGTGTATATAGGACTATGGTTTGACTTACAAGGATGTAGCATATGGACCTCGTTTTGATTCACCTAAGGTAAAGTGTCTGACCGGACAGATGACTCACCCTGATTGATCAGCGCCGGGGTGGGTCCATATGCTATATTCCGCTAGGTCAAACCATAGGCCTATATACACTATGTTTTTTATATTTCTTATTAAAAGTTATGTTTTATAGTATACACCCTGCTCTCGTATATTTTTGAATATTGGTGTCTACTGGGGTTGATACAATTTTTCATCTCCGTTTTGCGTAGTTTAGACTTAAATAGCTAGCAGCACATGAATAGATTAATAGATTCAAAATCACCTACTTCCAAAACATATAAAACATACAGTGAAAAGTAAATACAAGAGTTAAAGGGGTTTGCCAATACTTTTAAACAACTCCCACTATGCTATAATAGAAAATCCAATTAGAAGCAATTTTAAACATGCTCCATTTTTTAGTTGATTCTGGCCCCCTGATCATCACTGAAACATGGGTCACAAGGTAAAAAGGTTGGGGTCCTCTGGCATAGAGGACAGAGTAGAAAGACCAAAAGACTGTTCACATTAGCATCCAGGTGTCTACAATGGGGCCACAACAGCTATGCTACATCTGATCCTCATGGACCTCATTGACTTATAATGCAACCCATCAGGTTTCTGTCAGTGCTTTTAATGACTAGACTAGAAATACTAGTACAAGTCACACTATTCATATAGGGGTGCATTTTATATACAATGTTAGGGAGTTCTGAGTTAATAGAGACGGTCCCTGATTCAGGATCCTCATCTCTTGGCCAGACTGGAGAGCAGTAACCAAGAGCGTCTTTCTCTTTGGAGGACCTGTCCAGGCCTGCATTATACAGACATTGCATTAATATGAATGGGCATGGTGTAATGCTTTATTTCCCCTGTGGTGTTGCTGTAGAGAAGTTAAACGTTCAATGCCAAGTTTCCTCACAGGTTACGGCTGATCACTGGGGATCAAGTGATTGTGAAAGGAGCATTCCACTAAGGCTATGTTCACACGGCTTATTTCGGGGCGTATTTGCGGAGGTAATTACGTCGGCAAATACGTCCCGAAATACGTTTCAAATACGTGTCACAAAGTGTGGCACGTATTTTGCGTCGTAAATACATTCCCCATTCTTTACTATGGGGATTTACGTTGCGAAATACACCTCAATAAGTGACAGGGGACTAAATTTTACGATCATATTTACATGGCAAAAATACGTCGCGGAAATACGCCTCGTGTGAACGTATTTTACATTGGAATCAATGCTAATCTAATTGTTCATTATTTGAAATGTATTTTGGGACTTATTTGTGGACATAATCACCTCCGCAAATATGCCCCGAAATAAGCCGTGTGAACATAGCCTAAGTTGAAATTATTTAAAGTGGAGAACCCCTTCAATAAGTACTGGAATCCATCACGGAATCCCTAAAGGGCAAATGTGAGCAGAACCTACAAGAAAAGTCTGATCTAACCATCAGGGTACGACGTCCACACAGCAAAGGTTATCAGTCGGTTTTTCGGATGATTTTCAGATTTGAAAACCGACTGTCAACTGTCCTTATTGAATTTAATAGAAAATCCGCCCAGTAGTCCACACTGCACGGTTTTCTACAGGGCGGATTTTCAAACCGTGGGTGTTCCAAAAAGCTTGGACGATGCACAATCTTCCACCTAGTTTTCAGGCAGAAGCTGTGCTATTCAATGATTAGGGGGACGGGCGAATCCGCAAACTGTGGGCAGAACCGTCCCACAAAACCACTGAAAAGATGATAAACTATAGGCCCGATTCTTGATCAGAATCCGACCGGTATTATGTCACAGCCGTGTAGCCGTGGCCTTATTGTGGGTCTTTCTTGCGCTTACTGAAGTAGTTGTCCCTTTATAAAAAAATTCAACCATTCTTCTGACAAATGATGTGAAACTACGTAAATTTTTTACCAGTACTAAAAACTATAATACCGGCCAAATGGACAAACCTTTTTCAGTTAAAGGGATAATCACACCTTAGACATTGATGGCATGTCGAACTGTAAATCTGTGGAATAGCCGCCTGAGGAGCTGGTCACAGCAGGAACAGTTGGGAGTTTCAAGAAAGGCTTAGATACCTACCTGGAACTAAAGAACATTAATGCGTACATAACCATGTAAAATTCTGGATCCGGTCTGGTGGAGGCTCTGGGGTCAGAGATGGCGTCTCCCCTGGGGCAGATTGGTTCTTGCATTGTGGGTTTCAGGGCATTAACCAGTGGGGAGGCTGGGCTTAAAATCCTTGTCTCCCTCCCTTCACCCACATTTTTCTCACCCTTGGTTGAACTTGATGGACTTGGTCTTTTTTCAACCGTACTAACTATGTAACTATGTAACTATGTAACTATGATAGGCTCTGCCATGAAAGTAGGAAAGGTGCAAGTCCCAGTGGTTTCGAATGGAGAGCTAGTCGCGCTTATGCACAGCTTTCCATTCTGTTCTATGGGCGCTCTCAGGACAACTCATATGCCATAAAAGTCTATGGTGGGAACACCCCTTTAAGGATAGTGTCATAGGAAAATAACTGTCTTGTTAGAGTTGTGCCAATGGCTTCAAAACGTCTGACTGCAGGATGTTTATAACCCCAGCTACCTAGTATAGAGCGGTGGATGATCAATCCCAGAGCCTGAGGCAAGATGTGTACCTGAAGCCTCAGCACAGCTTTACTAAGACATGGGATTTGTGCTTAAAAAGTTAAAAGTGGCAAGAAATATGCTAAAGATTCACTTTGAAATGGGCACGACGCTGCCATGCTGGCTAATATGGGAGGCTGGCATGACCTGCCAATAACAACAGGCCTTGTTTGCTTTTCATAATATAGTTTGCCTTTGGATTTGGGTAAACCACATGCTTATTTCTTGAAGTCGTGTATATGTGCTCATAAATGTTGACTCTGCATTGCTTTTTGTTAAAGCTGCAGTTTGTGCTCTAGAGCTCCACTTCCTAAATGAAGACATTAGGTTGCAACTATCATCATTTACGATGGAGCTTGTTGGCATTTACCATTAGTTACTACAGTCAGTCATACACATAAGCTTGTCTGGCCAACCACTATCTTAACTCAGACCTCCCCATAAACATACCTGCTCAGCATGGCCAAACACTCATGCTTATTCCTATGATGGTTCGGTGGATCCGCTGGACCAACGCAAGCGGTGGTAGTTAAGCCACGCCAGGGAACGGAATCTAAGTAGCCCCCGGTTTTCATCAGAGCCCGCCGCAAAGCTGGATGGACTTGCTGCGGCGTGAGGCTACCAGGTCGCTAGCCCTGACGTGACTTGCTTGCGGTGGCGGCCGGAGTACAGCATGGTACAGAATCGTAATCCAGAGACGTAGTCGGGGACAGGCAGAAGGTCAGGGCAGGCGGCAGAGGTTCGTGGTCAGAGACGGACAGACGGTCAGGGCAGGCGGCAAACAGGCAAGGTCAGGAAACGTAGCGGAACGGACTGGTACACGGATAAGCAATACGGACTGAAGGACACTCCAAACTCTCACTAGGCACACCAACGATCTGGCAACAGGTGACGGGGGCGGATACATTATATAGGACCAGCACCCGGCAATAAGCCAATTACCGGGACACTGGCCCTTTAAATCTAGACCAGCCGTCGCGCGCGCGTGCTAAGGGGGGGCGCATGCGCGCGACGGCTGGGACGGACAGGAGCGCTGTTCACCGGAGCGGGGCCAGGTAAGCAAGCCGGCGTGGGGACGAGGGTGGCCGCGGGTGACCGTGATGCCCGCGCCGCGGCCTTGGCAGGCAGGGAAACGGCAGCAGGGGCAGCGGCGCCCGCGGCCGCCATGACAATTCCGTATATGAGAAGCACCTCTTATCTCCTGGTAGAATAACACATCTCCTACCAGGGTCAGTCACAAGGCAGCTAACACCTTATATTAATGTTCGACCACACCAACATTTAGCCATGTTTACAGGAAGCTTAAAGGGAATGTATCATCAAAAATTACTTATTGCTTAACTCACATTTTTATGTTCAACACATTTTTTTAAGAAATTTTGGTTATATATTTTTTTCATTTTCTATATCACTTTCAATATTTTTTAATAATTCTTAAGTCCTGCAGTTTTCACTTTGGCTACTAAGCCTAATATCTGTCTGACACTTCCTGTTCTGTAGAGAAAGATTCTCAGTTGTCTGCTCATTATCTGCACAAAGAGGGTCAAACTGAAGGGAGATACTAGTATGAATAGATAACACAAGATCCACCAGTCACAAGAGGAGATGTCACAGTTCACTCTCTCCCCCTCCCTGCACACTGATTTCTTCCCAGGTCACAGAGCATGACTCTCCTATAGAAGTGAATGGAACTGAGTCAGTCTTAAGTCTCCTATGTGAATGAAGCTACTGTAAAGCATCACTCTGTCTGCTGTTAAAGAAGTGCAAACAAGGCCTAGTGGCCACAGTGAAAACTGCAAGACTTAAGAATTATTAAAAAACAATTGAAAGTGATATGAAAAATTAAAAAAACAACAACCAAAAATTCCTAAAAAAATGTGTTGAACATAGAAATGAAGAGTCTGAAATACAAATTTTAACACTTTAACCTAAATGAGCTGCTCGAGCTGCTAAATGAGCTGCTCGTGCTGTTTAGCTAATTTTCTCAGATTGAGTTTGAAATCCAGGGGCGTGTCTCTCCTGTCAGCAGGCGTGTCTCTCCTGTCAGCAGGCGTGTCTCTCCTGTCAGCAGGCGTGTCTGTCCTCACTGAAGAACTGTGACATCATCATTTTGTTTAAGCAGGGTATGCAGAAGGTTGTCTGGATATAACAGTGACATGTGAGTGAAAACGATGGGGGGGGGAAGCAAATCAGCTTTCAGAGAAGGCCCTGCTCAGCTTGTAACTAACTTGGGCTGGTGGTCTAGAGGTAGAACCAGGGCCGGGACGACGGGTAGGCCAAGGTAGGCGACCGCCTAGGGCGCCTACCTCTGCCTATCCCTAAGGGGCGCAGGCAGGGCCCCGACCCTCACTGGGCTCCAGGCCACTGCCATGGGCCTGAAGCGCCGGTGGTCTCTGTGACCGCTTCTGCGGAGCAGAGAGCGAGCGCTCCCTGCCCCGCAGACAGTGTCAGGCCCGCTCCCTGGAGGATCGCTGGATCCTCCGGTGAGCCGCAGGGCCGACACAGCGGGGCCGCCGGGTCCTCATAGCGCTGAGGACCCGCCGCGGCTCCGTGCGGCGCTCAGCTGGCAGCGTCGCGATGAAGTGATGTCATCGCGACGCTGCCTCTCCTCGGGCGAACAGTGCGTCACAGGCCGTGCGCCCGAGGAGCTGCCGGAGGAGCGTCCCGGCGCTGGAGGCGGGGCCCGAAGAGGAGCGCGCGGCCGGGCAGCAGGTAAGTATGAATGTTGTTGTTTTTACCTGCCTGTAGCCCCTATAAGCCCGCCTGTGGCCCCCATACGCCTGCCTGTAGCCCCTATAAGCCTGCCTGTAGCCCCAATAAGCCTGCCTGTAGCCCCTATACGCCTGCCTGTAGCCCTATAAGCCTGCCTGTGGCCCCTATAAGCCTGCCTGTGGCCCCATAAACCTGCCTGTGCCCCTATAAGCCTGCCTGTAGCCCCTATAAGCCTGCCTGTGGCCCCTATAAGCCTGCCTGTGGCCCCTATAAGCCTGCCTGTAGCCCCTATATGCCTGCCTGTGGCCCCTATAAGCCTGCCTGTAGCCCCTATAAGCCTGCCTGTGGCCCCTATATGCCTGCCTGTGGCCCCTATATGCCTGCCTGTGGCCCCTATAAGCCTGCCTGTAGCCCCTATATGCCTGCCTGTGGCCCCTATATGCCTGCCTGTAGCCCCTATAAGCCTGCCTGTAGCCCCTATATGCCTGCCTGTAGCCCCTAAAATGCCTGCCTGTGGCCCCCTATAAGCCTGCCTGTGGCCACTATAAGCCTGCCTGTGGCCCTATATGCCTGCCTGTGGCCCCTATATGCCTGCCTGTGCCCCCTATAAGCCTGCCTGTAGCCCCTATAAGCCTGCCTGTGGCCCCTATAAGCCTGCCTGAGCCCCTATAAGCCTGCCTGTAGCCCCTATAAGCCTGCCTGTGGCCCCTAAAAGCCTGCCTGTTGCCCCTATAAGCCTGCCTGTAGGCCCTATAAGCCTGCCTGTAGCCCCTATAAGCCTGCCTGTAGCCCCTATATGACTGCCTGCAGGGGCGTCGCTAGGCTGTTTTATTCGGGGCTCGGGCCCCGAATAAAACACCCTGTGCCCCGAGTCTCCCGGGCTCCAGGCCGCTGCTGTGGGCTTGGAGCACCGACTGGCCCTTCAGCTGCATGTGCGTCCGCTGGACGCACACTCAGCTGAGGGCTTCTGCGGAGCAGAGAGCGAGCGCTCCCCTGCCCCGCAACAGTGTCGGACCCGCAGGTCCGACACAGCGGGGCCGCCGGGTCTTCACAGCGCTGAGGACCCGCCGCGGCCCCGTGCGCCTCAGCCGGCAGCGTCGCGATGATATGATGTCATCGCGATGCTGCCTCTCCTCGGCGCACAGCGCGTCACAGGCCGTGCGCCCGAGGAGCTGCCGGAGGAGCACGCTCGCCGGGGGAGTTAAGGTGAGTATGAATGTTGTTATTTTTAACGCGTTTGCCTGTCTCAGTGCCCCTATATACTGCCTGTGCCCCTATATGCCTGCCTGTGGCCCCTATAATGCCTGCCTGTGGCCCCCATACGCCTTCCTGTGGCCCCCATACGCCTTCCTGTGGCCCCCATATCCCTGCCTGTTGCCCCTATTATGCCTGCCTGTGGCCCCCATATCCCTGCCTGTGGCCCCCATATCCTGCCTGTGCCCCTATATGCCTGCCTGTGGCCCCATATTACTGCCTGTGGCCCCCATATACTGCCTGTGCCCCTATATGCCTGCCTGTGGCCCCATATCCCTGCCTGTGGCCCCCATATCCCTGCCTGTGGCCCCCATATCCATGCCTGTGGCCCCCATATACTGCCTCAGTGACCCCATATACTGCCTCAGTGACCCTATATTCTGCCTCAGTGCCCCTATATACCTTCTTGTGGCCCCTATATACTGCCTCAGTGCCCCCATATACTGCCTGTGGCTCCATATACTGCCTCAGTGCCCCTATGTACCTGCCTGTGGCCCCATATACTGCCTGTGCCCCCCTATATACTGCCTTTGGCCCCATATACCTGCCTGTGGCCCCTATATACCTGCCTGTGGCCCTATATACCTGCCTGTGGCCCCATATATCTGCCTGTGGCCCCATATACTGCTTCAGTGCCCCTATATACCTAACTGAGGGGACTGCTATACCTATAATTAAGAGTTGCTGGAAATGTGAGGATTCTAAGATATTTGTGTCCAAATCCTCAGGGACGAGTCTTGGCCGGGAGCAATCAGCATGAAGGTGTGAACCGGATGGAGAAGAAAGGGAAAGTGAACGACGCTGATCAGAAAAGACGTCTCCGGTGAGTTACTAAATGTAACTGTAGTGTAATCACTTATGTCTGCAGAGCCTACATACAACTAGTATCTACCACTATCTGGTCCCTGTATGGCGGTAATATATGTCTCTAGGGCCTGTGTGCAGTGGATAGTCACATGTGGGGGTTGCGTTCAGTTAGGGTCTGGCAGGATTATTTGAGCCTTAAGTAGTAATAGTTTGGGGTCTTGGTTTTGTAGGAGGGTTTTAGTAACAATCACGTGTCTGGTAGATTTGCTCCAGGTGTAGGTGGATGTTTTGGTGACTGTTTAGGGGTATTGTCATATGAAGGTGAGAAGGTCTGAAAAGGAAATTTGTCATTGGTGATTTTACTGTAACAGTGACTGCTGAGGAGATGGACGGGATCTGTGTGGGATGTGCAGAAATTAGTGACAGGAACAGAAGGTTTTTTCTCTGTAAAAAAACCCGCAGTTCACACTGAGGCGCGAAAAATGTCGTGTGAACCCAGCCCTACCCAGAAAAACACAAAGGGCCCGAGCCCCGGATGTTTTAGGACCCTAGCAACGCCCCTGACTGCCTGTGGCCCCTATAAGCCTGCCTGTAGCCCCTATATGCCTGCCTGTGGCCCTATAAGCCTGCCTGTGGCCCCTATAAGCCTGCCTGTAGCGCCTATATGCCTGCCTGTAGGCCCTATAAGCCTGCCTGTAGCCCCTATAAGCCTGCCTGTAGCCCCTATATGCCTGCCTGTAGCCCCTATAAGCCTGCCTGTAGCCCCTATAAGCCTGCCTGTAGCCCCTATATGCCTGCCTGTAGCCCCTATAAGCCTGCCTGTAGCCCCTATATGCCTGCCTGTGGCCCTATAAGCCTGCCTGTGGCCCCTATATAACTGCCTGTGGCCCCATACACCTGCCTGTAGCCCCTATAAGCCTGCCTGTAGCCCCTATAAGCCTGCCTGTAGCCCCTATAAGCCTGCCTGTAGCCCCTATAAGCCTGCCTGTTGCCCCTATATGCCTGCCTGTTGCCCCTATAAGCCTGCCTGTAGCCCCTATAAGCCTGCCTGTAGCCCTATAAGCCTGCCTGTGGCCCTATAAGCCTGCCTGTTGCCCCTATAAGCCTGCCTGTGGCCCACATACGCCTGCCTGTGACCCTAGAAGCCTGCCTGTGGCCCTATAAGCCTGCCTGTAGCCCCTATAAGCCTGCCTGTGGCCCCTATATGCCTGCCTGTAGCCCCTATAAGCCTGCGTTGGCCCCATATGCCTGCCTGTGGCCCCCATAATGCCTGCCTGCGGCCCTATAAGCCTACAAGTAGCCCCTATAAGCCTGCCTGTGCCCCTATAAGCCTGCCTGTGGCCCCTATATAACTGCCTGTGGCCCCATACGCCTGCCTGTGGCCCCAAAAGCCTGCCTGTGGCCCAAAAAGCCTGCCTGTAGCCCCCATAAGCCTGCCTGTAGACCCGATATGCCTGCCTGTGGCCCCGATAGGCCTGCCTGTGGCCCCTATAAGGCTGCCTGTGGCCCCTATAAGCCTGCCTGTGGCCCCTATAAGCCTGCCTGTAGCCCCTATAAGCCTGCCTGTAGGCCCTAGCTATATACATGCCTAGGCCCCTATAGCTATATACCTGCCTGTGGGCCCCTATATACCTGCCTGAGCCCCTATAGCTATATAACCTGCCTGAGAGTGACCCTATGTCTATATACCTGCCTGAGTGACCCTATATCTATATACCTGTCTAACTGAGGGGACTTATATACCTATAATTAAGGAGTTACTGGAAATGTGAGGATTCTAAAATATTTGTGTCCAAATCTGCAGGGACAAGTATTGGCCGGGAGCAATCAGCATGAAGGTGTGAACCGGATGGAGTAGAAAATGGAAAGTGAACGACGCTGATCAGAAAAGACGTCTCCTGTAAGTCACTAAATGTAACTGCAGTGTAATCACTTATATGTCTGCAGAGCGTTCACATACAACTAGTATCTACTACTATATGGTCACTGTATGGCGGTAATATAAATCTTCAGAGCCTGTGTACAGCTGATATCACATGTGGGGGTCGCGTTCGGTCAGGGTCTGGCAGGATTATTTGAGCCTTAAGTAGTAATAGTTTAGGGTCTTGGTTTTGTAGGAGGGTTTTTAGTAACAATCATTTGTCTGGTAGATTTGCTCAATGTATCGGTGGATTATTCGGTGACTGTTATTTAGGGGTATTACAATGTCATACGGAGGGGAGCGATTTTGAAAAAGCAAATTTGTCAGGGCTGATTTCCATTGTGCAGTGACTGCTGAGGAGATGGACGGGAGCTATGTGGGATACGCAGAAAAATTAGTGACAGGACCAGGCGCAGGGTGAGAGGAATTGGGGTGGGGGGGCATTTTTGGGGAGCGAGGGAGGGGGGCGTCATTGGCTGTACTCGCCTAGGGCACCAAAATGCCTTGTCCCGGCCCTGGGTAGACAGTGATAGACTATTGCTTTTACAACGAAGGGGTTTGGAGTTCTAGTCCCTCACAGGGTATATTTTTTTTCCCCCCTAAATTCTACACATATGTAGAGAGACCTAAAATATATATGTTAATCTCTATAATGATAGATATACACATACAGGGCTCCCCTATATCATTTCTCATCCCCCAGAATATATGCATTGTATCACGTATGTTGGAAGTGCTTGGTGTGACTGCAAGGATAGGACATTATATAGGGGAGCTTTGTGTGTGTATATGAATAAAATTATAGATGTCTACACATATATTTTCATATCTTTACATATGTGTATAAATTTTAAATAAAAACAAAACAAAACACTACTGATGGGACTTGAACTCCCAACCTCTGTCTTGTAGGGCTGATTAGCTAAGCACTACTCTATACAGGCAGCTCATACAGACACAGTGTTGAATCCTTATATTATACACTACAGGTGATGACGTCATAAGGAGGCGGGGTTTGCATTCGATCTGAGGAACAGAACGCCTTCTTTTCCAAGTAGCAGCTTAAGGACTGGACCTGTGAGGAGGTTAATCAACCTCTTAGCAAAAGCCCCTTAAACAGCCAGTAATTGCCCAGAACATTGACCCTAAAGCTGGGAGATGTACATAGAGCCAGCAGACTTTGGTTTCACTATCGATTTTAACAGCTCAGAGGGGAGTAAACACAGAGTGTGCAGGCAGCCAATCACAGCGCAGGGGGCATGGCCGGGGCGTTTCCTGTCTAGGGGCGTATCCCAACAGGCTGAATGAAGTGTCAGCCAGCCAATCACAGTGCAGGGGGCGTGTCTAGGGTGTGAGAATCGACCAGGGGGCGTTCTGACCAGCAACAGCAGAAATAGAAGACAGATTTACACAGATGCTCCTATCTGCTAAACCAAGTGACAGAGGTAATGCAACCCAATTACAAAAGTGCTTATTTTTACTGTCCCCATAATCTGAGACATGATCTTTGTAACGATAAAACCCCTTTAAGCACTGGCAATGCAAGCTCCTTCCATTGCTTTCATGCTGAGTTTCATTAGTGCAGCCTGAAGCACATCCGCCAAAAATGTTTGAAGGTTGGCTACAAGAACCCCAAGAAAGTTAAGACGTACAAACAAAAAAATATGTTTGCAGATAGATAGATAAAGTAGATAGATATAGATAGATAGATAGATAGATATAGATAGATATAGATAGAGAGATAGAGTAGATAGATATAGATAGAGTAGATAGATAGAGGGATGGATAGATAGATACAGTAGACAGATAGATAGATGGATGGATGGATATAGATAGGTGTAATATAAAGGGGTTGCGGCAGTCGTGACCGGGCTACTGAGCCAGGGGAGCCCATCAGCCCCCTTCACCACACATCTGCATTGCTGGATAACATAGACCCACTGATGCAGCGAACAAAGCGAGCTCTTGCCCAATGCGGCCGGAATCGGAGTTAGTGACATTTACGTGATTGACAGAGGGAGGGGTCTTCCTCTGTCTAACCATCGGCACCCGTAACGTGAGGTGCCTATGGTTGCCATGGCCTCTGGCCTTGCCATGTGCAGAAGCCTAGAGTCTAAAGGCATAAAAATAGCAATAATGTAATGTATTACTAGGTATTATAAAAGCAATCAAGTGATCACATGATTTAGTCCTATAGAATAACAAAAACTAAAAAAAAAAGTTGCGTATTTAAAATAAATCAATAATCAAAAAAGGAAATACAAACCCCTATTTCCTCAATAAAAATATTTTAGTAAAAAATAAATATATATATATAAATATAAAGCACACAGTAGGTAACGCCGTGTCTGTAACTCTCTAATCTATAAAATTATTGTGTTATTTAATCTGTACGATAAATGCTAAATGCTACAAAAATAAATAGGTAAAAATCTGTGCCAGAATCACAAAGATGGATTAAAAATTGATCAAAACTCTGCCTTCCACCCAAAGAAAACGTCAATTTATCTTTTAAATAAAAAGCCATCACCCAGCGCCATCGACAGAGAAACAAGTTATGGCTCTAAGAATAATGAGACATCTTTTTGGAAGCTTAGTGGCAAATGATTTATTCACATGAGACAACGCATATAAAAAAAGAAGTGTGGACTGTAAGAGGGGTGTGTCAAGTAAAATGAGCCTGTAGTTCATTGCTCCAAGGTTGCTTCATCTCTACATCAGCTTTACCAACAGGACTCTGATGCTCACCAGGCCTTGCTTGGTGATATCTAGAAGACAACTCTTGCCTAGCAGATATACCTGCAGCACAACAGGCGACTTATTATTATGTCTCCACAGGCCCCATATCTCATAATTCATTTATAGAGTGCTAACATAAACCGTGGCACTGTACAAAGCTTTTCATCAGACATTGCTACCTGTCCCCATTGGCGCTCACAATCTAATTTTAAAATTAAATGGTTTTTCCAACCACTTACATTTGTTACCCATCTGCAGGATTGGTGATGAATGTCGGATCACTGGGGTTCCCATCACTTAGACAAGCGCACTTTGAATGGAGCCGTGGTTTAACATGAGCACTAGAACTCTGTTCAAAGTGTATGAGACTGATGAAGATTACCGAGTACAGCGCTTGGCTGTTTTGGTTAGTTCCATAGACACTGAATGGAGCAGGGACATTCTGCTTTCATTGTTGTTGTGGACACTTTTTCATTGTCTATGAGAAGAGCTCTCCTGGCATTGTTTATGGTGGCACTCGTCTGGCTCTGGTAATGACAATGCTGAACTCATAACTTATCTCAAGCCTGCCTGAAAAAGCCATCAGTAGGGTCATGTTTACTGTTATTGGGGTGTTGTCTCGTTTTTAGTTGAGATTTATACATCACAAGATAGATATCCCATCTCTGCCTCAAACGGATTCTTAAAACCAAGCAACTCTAGAGTGGTGGAAACCTGAGCTGGGGTCATCCTTTTATACTTCCATTATGGAATAAAACACTTCCTATGGTACGCACCAAAGGTAAGGCCCGCAGGCTGAATCTGGGCTGACATGTCATTATATGTGGCCTGCAAGAGCTTACACACAGTGTACAAGGATGGACAAGGTCTGTCCGCAGAAGGATCGGCTCTCCCCACGCGGCCAGTGTGTTATGACCATGCCTGTTCAGGCCTCAGCATGGTCCTCTGCCCGTAAAGTATGGCAGAGACTGTGCTTTTGGCCATGATTCTGTACCTGAAAGATAGGTGTTCTTAGTTTCAGTCTGAGCTCTACTTGATCACTTGCTATGCGGTGATTGACAGGTTTATACCACACCCGTCTGGCTGCTCCTGCTAGTCCTAGTTCTGGGCTACAGATGGTTTTGGATGAGTGGTGATTGACAGTTACCTTCGCCACTCATCTTCCTTCCATGTCTGGGCTCTGTGTGGTCTAGATGTCAGAAGGTCGGTCCAATCAAGCCTTAGACTGGGACATCCCATTTATGGTCCCTTATGCCCTAGGTCATTGCTAGTGATAGTCTCTTGTGGATTTAGCTGGTGGGTTCTGCCGGATTGTTTGCTTGGAATTCTGACCTTTTGTCGCCTTTTTGACCTTCGTCTTTCACCTATTGTGCTCGGTACATTTTCGCTATCTCTGGTTTTAACTTATTTCTGCTTGACCTTCTTTTATTGTTTGTCTCTCTTGTGGTGTTCTGTGTGCCACTTTTACCAACTAAGGGAAATTTGTCCAGTTGTCGCCCACCACTTAGGGTTGGGCCGGCAAATAGGCAGGGACAGCTTTGGGGGGCCTAGTCCTAAGGCTCATTATCTGTCTGGTCCTGTCACTTTATTCTGGTCCCTGGGCCCCTCACACAGGGTTTGGCAGAAGCGGCAGTGCCAGCACAAGGAGCAGGTTCCATCTTGGATTCAGAGCTCCTGCACGCACCTTCACACTACTATTTTCAGCAACTCACAGACCATGGCACAGCTGTGATAGTTCTACCCAGGCCCCTTAGCTTCCCTCCAAGCCCCTCCAATGGCCCTTGAAGGGCAACCATAATACTGATGTGGCCCTCAGTGAAAATAAGTTTGACACCCTTGACATTACGGTGAGGGGAGGTCATTAAAATACACAAAATTGTGTCTGCATTAGAAGAACAATGTTAGTGCTCTGTACTGATTGCCTAACTTGTCTTTGTAGCAGAAATTATCTGGGAATATACACATTTGCATACAACTACATTTCTGATGTAAATTCTATGGAAAAGCTTTAACCATGGAGTTGCACTTTAGCTGCTACATATAATCAGTATGTGGTAGAAATCCTAAACTGCTCCGACCTCCAGGTAGTTATGTTAAAATGTCAACAAAGATGGTTGAGATGAAGGAAACACATCCCAGCCACCTCCCGTCTGTGCCTTCTCTGTCTCTGGCTCCTGGAATCAGCCTGTAAATGACCTGACAATTGTAGGGCAGCCAAGCGTGCAAGTACTATCTGACAGACACAATGCCAACGCACAATGCAAATAACATGGCCATACCGAGCACAGCGCTATCACACAGACCGATGCAGTAGCAAACAGAGGCCGAAGCCCGACAGAAGATGAGCGGGTCACCCCTATCGTATCTTATTTATAATACTAGTGTCTTCTTATTACGGGAGGGGAATCCAGGGGCTCCCAGAAACGTCAAATAAGTAGTGTGACTGATACCTCTGCACCGCCGATAGCTTCATTGCAGAAAATTATAGAAGTCAGTGTTCTTTGGATTTGGGTCAATGTAAAATTTAACTCAAATCTAAGCGTTTCAATTCGAGTAGGCCTGAATTGAATTTTGTAAAAAACTGACACATAATTAAACCTAAGAATAAATTGGAATTATGGTTAGGGCTCTTAAGGGTTTTAAGAGGGCTTTAAGAGGTTAATTAACCTTTCCTCTTCCCTTTGGGTCCTGTATCACTCAAGGCCTCGTATTCTTTCCGCCACAACTTCCCGTCTCACTTCCGGTTTCTCTAGGTTATCCCTTTGTTCAGGCAACTGTTAATGACATTAGAAAGGACATGTGACACTTGACGCCACTTCCGCTTTCCATAACATAAAGTAACCGGAATGGACGTTGGGCAGTGGGAGCCACGCAAGGCTTGGAGCGACGTAGGATCCAAACGTCGTGAGAGGTAGGTTAACCCCTGAATCACCCTAAAACTACTCGGGTTTGGGTTATGGTTATTGTTAGGGATAATGGTAATGAAAATTTGGGGTCCAGGACGTCCCGAATCAGAATTTTTTCACAAGTTCGATGGAACCAGTATCAAACCAAACAGTGTCCTATTCAAGCAACACTAATTATCTATCTATCTATCTATCTATCTATCTATCTATCTATCTATCTATCTATCTGTCTATAGTTGTAGGGATTACAATAGTAGCAGTTGCAACCGGAACAATATAGCATGAGGGGGCCAAAAGGCCTTTTTGGCATTAGACGCCAGTCTTCTAAATGGCACATGGCAGGCGCCATAAGAGACGTAATGAAGTAGGTTTATGTAAAGTATGTGAAATCATGGTTAAGGGTCTATTCACATTAGCATCATGAGCAATGACAGATACAGCAGATCCATTTTCCAGTAAGCAGACCCTATTGACTACTTGAAGGCTCCCCTCAAATTTACAGTTTTTCTGATGACAAGAACAATGCTGCAAATGCTTTAATTTTTGCTTTAAAAAATGCCAGAAAGTTTGATAGAAAACCTCACGGAGACTTTGAAGGCCATGATGACATATAATGATTTGTCAGATGTCAGGGTCAGTATATGTACATACCTCCATATCCAGCACGTCATTATCCCGTACATCACAGGACACAGTATGAATGTCTTTCTCTGGGGTGAACAGTAATTTCTTGCACATATCTGGGCTCCCCTGAGTATCTACAAATGTAGTCTCTGAATAGTCTTTTCCCCTCCAGACCCGGGGATCTGTTGACCTCCAAAAAGAGACGTCTGAAACCCTCCCACCCCCAGAATCCACAGTCCTGCGGAGACTCCCTGGATCCAGGTACTGTTGGGGTAGTTCTCCACCCTGCTGAGTGTGGTGTGGAAGACATTTCCAGATGAATCCCTCACCTCCACCATCTTTAGACAGGAGAGGGGTAAGCATACCTTTCCCCATCGACCTGTCCAGTAGGGGGTGCTGTAACTCATGCAGACACTCCATTACTCTTCTGTATTATTGTCGTCTCCGGAGGATTCTGGGACAAGCCATTGTTCAATAAGCAAAGCTTTTTACTAGACCTCGGCTCGGCTCAGCTTCTTAGTTTTCTTCTATAAGTGTGAGGAAATTCTTCATGATTGCTGTATTGAGTGGATAGCTATTAGGACCCAATTCTTTATATGTAGCAGATGGGGGATGGTATGAAGATAATATGGGAATCATTCATTGTTGTACCTTTTATGTTCCCAAAAGATAGAGGCCAATATTTCCTGTAGACAAAAAGGAGAAGAGAATTAATAATATATCCCCCGGCAGGACACAAAGTCCATTATTATATATGCATGTTTCACCATACCGCCCTGCTTACCTTCCTTTTGTGATCATACTGACCTCCCTGCCTCCCTGCTGTCTGTCCTCACTGCCCTGTCGATCTACTCCCTGTCCTTCCCTACTGCCTGCCCTAACCTAACTGCCTTTCTACTGCCTGCCCTCACCATCCTGACACTCTGCTGCCTTCCCTCACCTCCCTGCTACCAGCCATAACTTGATTGCTACCCTACTGCCTGCACTCACCACCCTGACGCTCTAATGCCTGTTCTTACCTCCCTTCTACCGGCTGTAACCTGATTGCCACCCTACTGCCTGCACTCACCACCCTGACACTCTGCTGCCTGCTCTTACCTCCCTTCTACCGGCTGTAACCTGATTGCCACCCTACTGCCTGCACTCACCACCCTGCTTCTTTACTGCCTGCCTTCACCTCCCTGCTACCAGCCATAACCTGATTACCGTTAAGGGCGGTTGGGTTCCTTGGAGCTAGTTGATATGGTGGGGGAGTCATAGGTGGTTATGGCTCCCCAAATCACATGATGGAACATGTGGTTGGTCTGGTGAAGGTGTGGCTCTTCTGGCGGGAACCCTCAGAGTCAGGTGTTGGGTCGGCCACCAGGTGCCCTCGAGCCGAGGATGACGGCTGAGGGTAAGTTAATAAAAGGAGATAGGGCTCCAGGGACCTCAGCCCCAATTGTTAACTGCGGGTATGGTTGGTTCTTTGGGAAGAATGTTTTTGGTGGATTGGTTGCATTTTTTGCAAATTAAGGTTACAGTCATATGAAAAAGTTTGGGCACCCCTATTAATCTTAATCATTTTTAGTTCTAAATATTTGGGTGTTTGCAACAAAATTTGATATATCTAATAACTGATGGACACAGTAATATTTCCGGATTGAAATGAGGTTTATTGTACTAACACAAAATGTGCAATATTAGTTATCAGGTATATCAAATTGAAATGGCTGTTGCAAACACCCAAATATTTAGAACTAAAAATGATTTAGATTAATAGGGGTGCCCAAACTTTTTCATATGACTGTATGTAATGTGTAATGTGTTCTTTTGGGGGACGTCGACGTAGGGGTTGGGCGGAGCGGACACGGGGCAAAAAAAAAAAAAAAGAAACGGGTGGGGGTTCATTTGCCACAGGTCGTCAATGCTTTGGGTCATGTGGGGAGCAGAGATTGCGTGAGGAAAGGTGTCATGAGATTAGGGCAGAGATGTATGGAGGGGAGAGGTTATGGAGAGCCTTGTAGGTCAGGGTTAATAACTTGAACTGAATTCTCTGGGCAATGGGCAGCCAGTGATGGGATTGGCAGAGGGAATATATGACAATTTGGCCCTTGTCAGCATCAATCAGATCCTAACTGTTCCCCATTTCCCCTGTCTTTAACACACCAACCTCAATACCACCGCTTCTTGACAGATGTCGGAGGCTTTCATGTCATGGCTGATCAATGTATATACCTATGTATGTATTTGTGTCTGTTCTGTATTTCCTCCAGGTTGGCCGCATTATTTTATAGCCAAGAACAGAACAGTTATATTTAGTAGAGAGTGAGATGAAAATCGCACTTGGTCCATATGTTATATGACGTCTGTCCTCTCTGCCTGTGGCAGGATAGTAACCGAGGAGATGTGAGATTATTATTTGCATTTAACCTTCAGAGCTCGTTTAGTGCAATTAATATTCCTGTTACTAGGGTCTTAATTAATGCTTTTGTATCACATTCACTGTCAGTAATTATAGCTATACCTAACAAGAGCAGAAATCAGGGCAGGTATATTGAGCAGATGTACCACAGTCTTATACCTGAAAATATGGGAATCTGTCCGGAATCGGTAATGTTTTTAGATTTCCAGTGTTTTCAAATTCCATATAATTATGTCCAATTAAATGGCAGCTCAATGTCCAGTCCAGGAAGAGATAGCTAAAAACAAATCCCCTCTCTCTATGGTGCTTGCATAGACTATGCTCAGAAGTTGTGGCCGCACCATATGTAGTAGGAGCCAGCTGTAATGTATAACCATTTTACTGAGGCAATGGCTGAGATTTAAAAGGGTTGTCTCACTACAAGGATTGTTCTTTATTTTAAAGATCTTGCAAAAAACAAGTCACTTTGCAATATGTCCATTAGCAGTGTCCTACCTATTCCTAGATATCCCCTCTTGTATGGGCTGCATCAGCTCCTCAGGTCGCTATAGCTACAGACCTGTTTAATCTCTCCTGATAGGCTGCCAGCACTGGTTGCTATAGCTACAGACCTGGCTTCTACTGCAGCCTAGAGGAAACCAGTAAACACGCCTCTGAATTCAAAGTGAAACCAAGAAAACAGGACTGAGGTAAGACGAATTAGTGAAGTGAGACAACCCCTTTAAGCTAGCTTCAATTATGGACGTTTAACAGCCCCTGTGCTATTCACACATTATGTGTAGAATTGTAGCTCAGCCATCTCTACTTTAATTAAATTGAGCTGAAATGTGATATACAAATTGTGGGCAGGTGTATTACTCTTTCTGGAAGAGAGTAGCCATGTTTTTTTAATTCTGGAAACCCCCTTAAGGGATTAGTGCATATGGTTTTATCATTGAAATGAATGTCTAAACCGTATGCAGTAAGTCTCTCAGCTCCCCCTAGTGTTGGCAAACGGCAATGCATTATTTATTTCTATGTGTAGGCAGGGTATTTGAAGAAACAAACCATATACAGATCCATATACTGCTCCAAGAAGAAGACATACATGTTTTCCTAATCCTGAAAACCCCTTTAAGACTTTAGTGCATACAGTTTTATGATTGAATGGCATTCATGTGGATGCTACTTTGACGCACAACATTTACCTATGCATTGTTTGTATGCATTAACATGGCAATGTACAGTAGCAAACAAGATCCAGACTGTTCTGTATAACAGATCCCATAAAACCCATCAAGGTAGAGGAATTCTCAAATAGCAGTGGCCTTTTTGAAATCTGTTTATTAAGCAATCCAAAACATACAGTGAAGGCGTATAACAAACAAGATAAAGTCACAAAATTACAATGACTCACAGAATATTCAGCTAGGTGACAGATCTGTACGAGTACATTCCGGAATGCAATATTTTCTTTTTCTCCCCCCCCCCCCTCCACCCCAGCCCCCCAACACACAACTTTCAAATAAACAGGTAATGCGAAGTATAACAATTGTGGAGTATAAAATACAGTTTGTAAGAGGTTGTAAACGTGGGAAGATTCAAAGCTTCCAGTCAAATATACTGTACATTCCCAAATTTTTAAGTACATAGAATAAAAGCAAGGTTGAACAAACTCCAACCCGAGCCTTCGATTTGCGAACTCATGCCTGTTTAAAACAGCGAGATTCATGTCATTGCCCAATTGCCTAACCACTAGACAAGCTTTGCGACTGCAATTAAGCCTACGATATGTTAGGTCAGGATTATACTGATATTATACTGGCTCAGGCTACAGACCATATCATTTCCTTATCCCTTTGCAAGTACCGTAAGGAAAGGACCTGAGTCGCAAACACATAAAGGTTACATATATTAGTAAGCCCAGGCAAAAATAAAACAACATCAAAAACCACATACATCAACAAATAAGCGCTCCGTTCTCCAAGCCCCCCCCCACTCTGATGTTAATAAGATGGTCTGCCAACGCGGTTGCCATTTTCTACCACCAACATCTTAATTCAAATGTGTAGAACTGAATTCTTGGCATCCAAAAGCAGGCCAAAGGCAGAACTAGATTTACCCATCATTGTGGTGCGTCAGGCATAACCCCCTTTAAATTGGTGGCTCTCCCATTAATACCTGTTCCTGAAACCATGCGGTATAAGTAAAGCATTCCCCAATAGCCCCCTGTATTCTCTGTGGAAGTAAGGGAATAAAGCTGCCCCAGACTTGAAAGAATCTTTCAACGTGTGTCTCTTTTTTTACCAGAAGCCTCTACCCAGTCCATTTTCAATATAAAAGGACAATTTATCTAAAAACATCCTGAAAAGGGGCGGGGAGTCGTGTATCCATTGTTCAAAATGGTTTTTTACCCTGCCGCTGAAATCATATACAATAATTTTCTAAATTCCTGGTTTTACATGGAGTCAACTGGGTGTCTATATGCCCAAAAATGGCCCATAGGGGGTTGCTGGGGGCATAAGTCGTCAAATGCTTTTTTGTAAATAGCATCACCTGTGCCCAAAAAAAAACCCGTATCACTGGACAGCTCCATATACAGTGGGAACATGTCCGCCTCCAGGTTCCCCACATCTGAAACAGCTACTACTCTCAAAAATACCCATGCGATGACCTCCCGACTGGGGTAATTTTAAGCCCTGTGATATAACTGAAGAGACATCTCCCAATACCTACTTGAGGCCAAGAATTTGCGGGTATTGGCCAATGCCTTGAGTAAGGTGTGGGGCCTCCAGACTAGGATCGTTTTCTCACCCACTTTGCCAGGCCATTGTTGATTCCGAGAAATCCCAAACGGCGTATGCAGGGTTTTTTAATAACGAGAGGTCAAGCCCCATTCCCCCGTGCCCTGAGACAATTTGCGCAGTGTTGGGTCCCATTCGTTCTGCGTAAGATATGGAAGCAGTGTCAAAACAAGCTACGGGCACTTTAGTAAGGGAAAAAAGGAGACCCCCCGCCTCCGGAAATTTAGAACCTCATTCCTCCAAGCATAGAATCCTACGTGTTTTAGTTTCTACGAAATCCTGAACTGACACCATCCACCTTTCCCCACATGTAGAAATCTTTGTGTGGGACCCCATGTTGGAAATCCGGGTTACTATAAACGTGCGGAACATGAGGCATGTGGATGGAATCTCAATAGCACCCTCAATTTTTTTCCATCCCCGCCCATGTTGAAAATACCAGGGGGTTTGATCTGATTAGTTCCAGGACTTGACGTAAAGGCAAATGTAAAAAATTTGCCAGCCGGGTCTTCCCTACAAAAGATTGCTCTGTTTGGTATCCGTGTACGTTGATGTACCACTGCAGCCAATCCACTGCCAGGCGGATCGCGCGGCCAATTATATGCTCTGATATTTGGAAATTAATACCTCCGTTGTCCTTGGGGTGCTGCAAAATTACCAACGGGATCCGAGGTCTCTTACCCCCCAGATGAAGCGATGAAAGAGCATATTCATGCGTATCTCGTCCTTGCGTTTAATATAAAGTGGCAAAGAATGTAGGAGGTACAATAGTTTGGGGAACTCTACCAACTTGATAAGATTTCCCCTGCCTACATATGACAGCGGGAGTTGCCTCCATGTATGCAATCTTGCTTCCATCGAAGCTATGTAGGGGGTGATATTATCTTTATATAAACTGGATGGAAGCCTTGATAACGTTACTCCCAAATAGGGCATTTTATTCATTCACCAATTAAAAAGGATATAGTGGAGCCCATGTAGGCTTGGCCGGCCCTTTAAGTATCATTGCATTTGTTTTGTCAAAGTTGATATGGTACCCCGAAAGGGATCCCACCTCCCGCAGCGTCTGCAAAATCCACGTCAAGCTCCGCCGCGGATTCTTCAAGACCACCAGCACGTCGTCAGCAAACGCCACTACATCCACAATCGGAGAGTCCTCCCGATCTCCACCTGCAGCGTAACTAGGCTTTAAAGCAGTGGCCTCTTTAAAGGTGTTCTCCGCTTTATAAAACTCATTTTCATATACCCTATTATAAAATTCTGAGAATATATATGCTGTATATGCTGTATGCAGTTAGTCCCTATGCTCCCCATAGTGTTGGCTGCAAGCAAACAGCACCGCATTAATTAATTGTACATCTATGCAAAGAATCTGAAGACTAAAACCATGTACAGGTGTGGTGCTATTTTTAGAAGACAGCCATGTTTCCCTAATCCTGAAAACCCATTTAAGAGCTTAGTGCATACAGTTTTATGATTAAGATGAATGTATATACTGTCTGCAGTAAGCGCCCAAGCTCCCCCTAGTGTTAACTGCAAGCAAACAGCATTGCATTATTTAATTCTATGTCTATGCAGGGGATCTGGAGACACAAACCATGAAAAGCTATCCCGTTATTTCTAGGAGAAGACAGCCATGTTTTACTAATTCTGGAAATCCATTTAAGAGCCTCATGCATAAAGTTTTATGATTAAGATGAATGTACATACTGTCTGCAGTAAGCTCCTAAGCTCCCCCTAGAGTTACCTGTAAGAACATGGCATAGCAGTATCTAATTCTATGTCTATGCAAAGGATCTGGAGACACAAAAGCTATCCTGCTATTTCTGGAAGAAGACAGCCATGTTTTTATAACCTTGACAACCCCATGTGGAGCTACACATCAAATACTATGGACAACATAATCTGGTGTCCTTCTCGCCCAAAAAATTTGTGCAGCCCTTTTCTCTAGATTTATTATCAGACGCACTCCAAAATTAGGTGCATCATGGGGCACCTGTGGCACTTTGTAATGCATCTGAGATCAGGGGGCATTCTGGAGGCGTGGCGCACTACAACCGTATGAAGCTAAACTTTTATGACAGGAGTACGGCAAATCCAGGCGCATTACTGCTAGAACAGGTAGAGCACTCAGGTTTACCTGAACCAGAATTGTCACTTTGTAGCTATAAAGCGCTAAATCTGTGACCTGCAATAGAACAGGTTCATAGATTTAGGTGCATTCTACACTACTAATGCGCACAGTAAAGTGGCGTCTGGGCACCAAAATACATATATGTCGCCCTATGTCTATAAGAACAGGTTCTAGAGCAGGAAACGAGTTTATCCTAGAATTTTTAAGGTTCCCTGGGGCAGCCCCTGTTAAGGGAGTAAGCGTACACGATAATGTGTCAGTCACAGGCAGAGCACAGGAGCATAAAGAGCAAGCAAACCATGTAATAAAATATTAATAGGCTTTTAAGGCAGCTGTCTGAGTGATGGAAGCCCTGGCTGCCTCGCTTCCTCAGTGCGTGGAACTGCAAGTGGGCATATAACATCTATCTCACTGCTGGAACATGACAGAGCCTTGCAGGAGGGGGGATGCCGGGGTGTGCAGGCCACCAGTGCCCCCATCTCTAATACTGTGACATGCAATAATTCAGCATTCACAGCCTCACTTTATATTCTCTTTGTTGTGTCAGTAGCATTCATTGCTTCGCGCATCTCCTCATTCAGTGCATTAGATATTTAAAACCACCCAAGTCTTCTCAGCGTAGGCAGAAATTTCACAGGGTCTCCGCTGTGTGACTCACATAGGTCCAGAGATTTCCTAATTTGGCAATGTGCCTATCTGGAAGGTATAATCATAATGCTGCAATTATGAGATGAGATTTGTAATATCAAGAGAGTAGGTGGTGTCTCATCTCCTCTATGCAGCGCCCTACGGCCAACCCTCCGCAAGGTGCAATTAATAGGAAGCAGCAGCACAATATACTATGATTAATGACAATGGGGGAGAGAATGGATTAATGAGCATTTATTGAAGGGGAATTTATCATGCGCTAACCTGGAGACAGCTACATTAGATCACATGCTGCCAGGGGCCTACACGAGGGATGGGTTATGGGGTTAAAACCTCTAACTTGTGCCCCCACACCTCATCAGTGCTCTTACCATGGTCCTCCTACTTGGTGCCTTATCTACAGCTGTTGGGTACAGAGGAGAGAGGTGGAGGTAAGCTTTTCCAAATCTCCAACATCATTGCTGACTGAAACAAAATGTCCACGGGAGAGGGTAAGAAATAATGATGCTGCTACTTTCAGAGGGACACTTCTCTCAGTGTGTATTCATATACAGGCAGTCCCCGAGTTACGAACAGGATAGGGACTGCAGGTTTGTTCTTAAGTTGAATTTGTATGTAAGTTGGAACAGGTATGTAAATGTAACTCCAGCACAAAAGGCTTTTTCTTGTTTTGGATAGTGCAGGGAAGGGTTTTTACATTTGTTTTGCTGTCTGTGTCCCTGTTAAGAAGATTTTACCTCCTTTTCACCTCATGTGCTGCGGTGGCATGCTGCTACTTGTCGTTCCACAGTTACTATTTGCTGTGGAACATGGACCTACAAGTGCCAGCATACCCCATAAGCCTCCGTGTGTAACTAGGGGACAGATGTAAGTCGGAACAGTGTAAGTCGAGGACTGCCTGTATATGTGTATATGTCCCAGTGTGTAGATTTGTAGATAAACACAGTATCTCACAAAAGTGAATACATCCATCACATTTCTTGAAATATAGTATTATGTTTTCTCTCTCTCTCATACTGGTCACTGGAAGTTCAGCATTGCTCCTCATGGCAAAGAGGATCTGAAAATAAGAATTGTTTCACGGCATAAAGATGACCTAGGCCACGGGTGTCAAACTGCGGCCCTCCAGCTGTTGGGAAACTACAACTCCCAACATACATTTGTATAATCTATAACCGTGGGCATCATGGGAGTTGTAGTTTCCCAACAGCTGGAGGGCCGCAGTTTGACACCCCTGACCTAGGCTATAAGAAAAGAAAATTGCCAACACCTTGAAACTGAGGTATAGTGGTGGCCAAGACCATAGAGGGGTTTAACAAGACAGGATCCACTCAGAGCAGGCCTCACCATGGTTGACCAAAGAAGTTAAGAGCATGTGCTCAGAGACATATCCAGAGTTTGTCTTTTCAAAATAGTTGTATGACTGCTGCCAGCATTGCTGCAGTGGTTAAAGGGGTTGGAGGGTCAGCCTGTTATTGCTCAGACCATACGCCACACACAGCATCAAATTGGTCTGCATGGCTGTCGTCCCAGAAAGAAGCCTCTTGTAGAGATGATGCACAAGAAAGCCCGCAGTTTGCTGAAGACAAGCAGACTGAGGACTTGGAATAGTGGAACCAAGATAAACTTATTTGGTTAAGATGGTGTCAAGCGTGTTTGGTGGCAACCAGGTAAGGAGTACAAATGCAAGCGTGTCTTGCCTACAAGCATGGTGGTGGGGGGTGTTATGGTTTAGGACTGCATGAGCATTGCGAGCTGTGGGAAGCTACAGTTCATTGAGGGAAACATGAATGCCAACAGGTACTGTGACATCCAGAAGCAGAACAAGATCCCCTCCCTTCCGAAACAGGGCAGTATCAAATTTAATAACAACCCAAACACACTTCTTAGATGATCACTGCCTTGCTAAAGAAAATGAGGATAAAAGTGCTGGACTGGTCAAGTATGTCTCCAGAACTTAATCCTATTGAGCATCTGTGGGGCATCCTCCAACAGAAGGTGGAGGAGCGCAAGGTCTCTAACATCCACCAACTCCGCGATGTCATCATGGAGGAGGGAAGAGGATTCCAGTGGCTGCAGTCTGTGAAATAATGGTGGCCACACAAAATATTGACACTTTGGGCATAATTTGTCCATTGTCACTTAGGGGTGTAATCACTTTTGTAGCCAGCGATTTAGACATTGATGGTTGTGTATTGAGTTATTTTGAGGGCACACCATTAATACTGTTATACAAGCTGTACATGGACTACTTTACATTGTATCAACGTGTCACATCTTCAGTGTTGTTCCATGAAAAGATGTAATAAAACCTTTATAAAAATTTGAGGGGTGTACTAATGTTTTTAAGATACTTTATATGCAAGTGTGTGCCATGGTGTGTACCTGTGTGTGCATGAGTGTCACAGTGTGTGCACGTGTAGCTTTTTGTATGCACAGTGGCTCAGTGATTAGCGCTGTTAGGATCTGTCCACACGGCAATGACAAAACACCGGTCAGATTCTATCTTATGAATTCGGACGGTATTTTGTTGTCTTTTGCATGGTTTTGGGGAACGGTTCTGTCAGCGGTTTGCGGATTCACCGTCCCCCTGAACCATTGAAACGCACATCTTCTGCCAGAAACCGGACGGAAGATTGTGTGTGTTGATGGTTACTGGTCAAATCCAAAAAGCGTCTGAAAAACTGACCAAAAACCTTGCCATGTGGACTGACCCTTACCTTGCAGCACTGGGGTCTTGAGTTTAAATCCAACACAGGACATAATCTGCCTGGAGCTGATACTTTCCATGATTTTGGGTTTCCTCTGTACACTGCAGTTTCCTCCCACTCTCCAAAAACATAAAGATAGGTTACTGTAAAATTTAGGTACAGGGTTTGTGAGTGATAAGAATCTCTGTACAGTGCTATGGAATAGAACAATGCTATAAAATAAAACAATAAACATTGTAATAGTCTCAATTGTGGCTCTTTCTAGCTTATTATTAGATGTTATTTGGGCAATGTATATTTGCTTTACATACAGTCTCAGATCAGCTGATTTAAAAGGGTTTTGTCAAGAAGTGATTTCTTCACCTAATAGGCTGAACTGTCCTCTTGAGCCTTGAAAAAAGGGGCGTTGTGTTTGTGTTTAAAAAAACAAGTACGTTCTCCGTGATGTCATCGCACCACCTCCCATGCACACTCCCGAGGCTGATATTCAGTCTCTGTAGTTGAGCAAACATGTTTGGCTAAACCACAGAGGATAACTGCATTGTGCACAAGCTCTACAGGTTTTGTTTTCTCCCTCTTATCTGCTCAGGAGAGAAGATAAGATCCAGGCAGGCAGCGTTCAAGAACTGCTGCAGGGGGGGGGGGAGGAGGGCTGAGCAGGGAGCGTCTACATGTTTACTCAGATAATTACATTACAACCAGCGTATTCTCTATACAGCAGACACAGGCTTTTTTCTCCCCCTCCCTTCATGTGCCCTGCCATCAGATAAGAAGTGCAAACAATGCAAGCACACCCAGATCAGCTCTTGGTCATAGCTAATGTAAACAGTC
This sequence comes from Phyllomedusa bahiana, assembly GCA_025379985.1. Classification (NCBI taxonomy): domain Eukaryota; kingdom Metazoa; phylum Chordata; class Amphibia; order Anura; family Hylidae; genus Phyllomedusa; species Phyllomedusa bahiana. Next base: position 119,354 of record JAODAL010002932.1, read on the forward strand.
AGAAAACTAAGGGCATCTAAGCAACGCTGCAGCTCTCAGAGTCTACACTTTTTTAATCACATATATTTAGAAAAGAGATTAAATACCCATTTTGGAGGATCCCATGTCAACATTAGATTGTGGCAAAAGCCCTTTAAGGGGCCATGGTGCTCTGGTGAACACTGCATCCTCTTAAATTTTTACTGGACACATCTGTGTACATTTTGTAGGAAAATTAATGCAGCTCTGGCTTTTAAACAATGAAAAGACCAATTATAAGGACGAGTGCGGACATCAATATTATTATTTATTAATCTACTCTAAAAAGCTTTATTTCTCAACAAGGCAGGAAGAGCCCGACACAGTTGTTCTGTGCTGCGTCTGATGATAGCCTGGTCACATACCACGATCCATAGCAACCATGGCATCCTAAATGGTTTCAGATAAGGTTGCTAACTCTGTGATGCAATCACACAATGCCAATGGGTTTCTATGGATGCCAGGTCTGCCATTTTAACACTCAAATTAAGCCCTTAAATAAGTGCTTTTGGGACTAAGGAGATGTTAACATGGTGTTTTCAATCCGGATTGAAAAACGCTGCATAAATCGCATTCAACACGCACCCAAAGTGTGCTGTCTGTTTGGATGCATTTTGGCTGCAGCAGAAACATACCCTATAGTTTTAAATAGGGCGTCTGCTGCGTCAAACGCATCAAGCATTGACGTCAATTCTTTGATTGGATCCGAAAGAGGCAAGTAAACACGCATCAGCGATCACTCGTCTGAACGCCGATGCGTGTTTTACATTGAAAGCAATGGAAATCACACTGCACATTGTTAGATGCGTGTTTGGGTCCGTTTAGGGTCGGAAACAAAGATCCAAACATGCATCTAAAAGATGCCGTAGTAAAATAAAAACTTAAGAAAATCTTCAGAAAAAATATCTCAAACTAAGAAAAAAAGTCCCTTACAAAAAAACCTAAAAAATTGGTATTTGTAATGACCAGATCTACGGTATTAAAAGATTCAGTATTTTATGGGGGCATGTGGAACGCTAATATATATATATATATATATATATTATATATATAGAGAGAGAGATATAGACAATATATATATATATATATATATATATATATATATATATATATATATATATATATATATATATATATATATATAAAAAAAACAAACAGAATTGCTCTTTTTTGTTTATTCACCTAAAAATAAAAAGCAATCAAAGAGTCAGGTGTCACCCTAAGGCTATGTTCACACGGCTTATTTGTGGGGCGTAATTACGCCTTGTGGACGGGGGAGGGAGCGGGGGGGTCGGCACCTCGCCGGCCAATACACTATCATTACTAGTGGCGCATATACGCCGCTGGTAATTCACATGTCACTTATCTCCCCCCGCGGCGGATTCGCCGAGCAGGGAGAGGAGACGTAATCCATAGTTCTCTATGAGAACTGGGGATTACCGTAATGACTGGGACGTATTCCAGCCGCAATTCGGGCACTACGGCGCGTAATTACGGACTGAAATCCGTCCCAAAATAAGCCGTGTGAACATAGCCTAAAATGTAAGCAAAATAAATACAATTCGTCCCACAAAAAACAAGCCCTCATTTCAAGCCCTCATGGGTTTTTGAATGTGGTGACGCGCAAACAATATTTATTGTGTTCGAAAGTAAAGAATATAAAATTAACTATACAGATTTAGCATTGTTGTTATCATACTGACTGAGAGAATAAAATTATGATATTTTTAGAGCATAGGGAATGGCGTAAATTAAAAAAAAGAATAGTGGTAGAATTGTTGTTTTTCAACATTTAATCAACAAATTATATTTACACTAAAATGGTGCAAAAATAAAAAAAACACCCAGCAGAGAACTAGCTCTCATTTGGCTATATCCATGGAAAACTGAGAATGCTATGGCTGTTGTAATGAAAAAAATGAATAAATTTTCTTGCTCCTTAAAGGGGTTGTCTCACTACATTGATTCATCTCACCTCAGTTCTGTTTTCTTGGTTTCATTTTGAATTCAGGGTCATGTTTACTGCCTTCTACTAGGCTGCAGTAGAAGCCTGGTCTGTAGCTATAGCAACCAGTGCTGGCAGCCTATCAGGAGAGATCAAACAGGTCTGTAGCTATAGCAACCAGTGCTGGCAGCCTATCAGGAGAGGTCAAACAGGTCTGCAACTATAGAGACCAGTGCTGACAGCCTATCAAGAGAGATTGAACAAGTCTGTAGCTATAGCAACCAGTGCTGGCAGATTATCAGGAGAGATTGAACAGGTCTGTAGCTATAGCGACCTGAGTAGCTGATGCAGCCCATACAAGAGGGGGTCTCTCAGAATAGGTAGGACACTTTTAATGGACACATATTGCAAAGTGACTTGTTTTTGCAAGATCTTTAACATAAAAAGCAGCAATCCTTGTAGTGAGACAACCCGTTTAAGGCCTAAAATAGGCTGGACACATGTATGTATGGGGTTGCGTCAGTATTCTGGTGTCCTTTCAGCCTAAAACTGTCATGTATGAGCAAACGCACTCAAAAATTAGCCGCATTTTGCGTTGCCCGCGGCACTTCTTAATGCGCCTTGGATTGTGGGGCGTTTTGGTCTTACCACAACCGTATGGATTCTACACATTTATAACTGTATTACGGCAAAACTAGCCGCATTACTGCTGGGACAGGCAGACCAAGTGGTGTACAAGAGCCTGAGGTGTCGTACTGGAGCTAGAAAACGCCAAATCTATGACCCGCAGTAGAACAGGTTCATACTTTTTGGCGCATTCCACAATGCTTTGAAGCTATATAGAACTGGCCTCTATGCGGCAACGTTCATACATATCACCCTTTCTAATCTGAATGTAGGAGAATTTAGAAGCAGAATACTCCAGTGCACGTTGTAACACATCAGTATTGCATTGCTCCAGGTGAGAATGTGGCACCATATGGAGATGGCAGAGCTTTTAGTATTATAATCTTTTGTGTACAATCTGGCGGTATTGCATATTATTAGAACTCATATGACTATGTGTATTCAAATGTTCTTGGCTGTGAACCCTCCCTTTACAAAATTCTGAGCATGCTTCTGCATAATGTATTGATGACTACAAGGCCTCATGCTCACATCCATATTAAAACCTCATGCAACCTTGTGGTTTAAGGCATATTTGACAACTATCCTGGAAAATTTGGAAGACTCCCAGAGAAAGGGCCTATACCTACACTATCCATAGCTGGAGTCAGCTGTACTGTATAGCTGGGCTCCTTATGATACCTTCTGAGTCAAAGCAAGCTCGGATTCTGGCCATTTTCACCTCGATTTAACGTCCACATCTAAGTGTTCCATCTGTGAATCTTTGTCACCCTTCAAATCTAATGAGGGGCACAATGGTTGCCATGACAACTATAAGCAAAATAACAGCCTCTGAGTCTGTCATATATGGAAGCCTTTTAGGCCTTGATCAGAGACAGAGTGTTATGGACTGCAAATTCATAGCAATGCAGTAATGTAGTGCTATGTATTATAAAATTGATTGTATAGCGTAGTCCCATAGTGAGACTAACAAAAAAAGTTTAAATATATCAAAAAATAAAAGATAAAAATGTATGCCTAACCCCTGTTTCCCCAATAAAACCCCCAAAAACTATTACAAAACACATATGGATATGGGATGAACCCCCGCTCTAACTAGTACCCACTTCAAACCCAAGAATAAATGCACAAACACGTTCTCCTTTGGTGTCAAAATGGCCACAGCTTTATTCAAACCATATAAGTACAACAAATATGAAAGGAGTCAGGTGGAGTGCTACAGACAATTTGTGAATATTCCCAGCTGTCTGACATGCAGCACCCGGCCAGACAGCAATAAAGGGGCGGCACGCTCTGGCTTGCCATTCTAGCAGAGCCAGTACACTTTAGGGGCACCAATGACCCTACTGAAGATCCTCACTCCTGATTAACCACCGTGCCCGCCCCTGGATGCCATTACCATTATACCATCCTTAAGGCTGGCCACTTCCAAAGCTCAGCCTCTTCACACCATGAGGTTTAACATCCTCTATTAGTTAAAATTAGTCCACCATAACTTGACCTGCAACTTCCACCTGACTCCTGAACCGCCCGCAACATAAAAACTGTGACTTTTTTTGACCAAGTAGCAAATTCCAGACTCACTAGGAGCCATCCTACAGCACTCAGGAGAGGAAAAACCCCCTGTGGAGGAAACCTCTAGGGAACCATGGCTGAAGGATCGCCCTTCCCTTGGGCTTAAATGGATAATGCCAACACAAGTAACTCATCAGTATCGTAATAACTGCGTCTGAAACCAGGTATATAATAAAGTCAATATAAAACAATACAATACAATACCAGTGCTGGCAGCCTATCAGGATAGATCAAACAGGTCTGTAGCTATAGCGACCTAAGGAGCTGCTGCAGCTCATACAAGAGTTGATATCTTGGAATAGGTAGGACACGGTTAATGGACACATATTGCAAAGTGACTTGTTTTTGCAAGATCTTTAATATAAAAAACAATCCTTGTAGTGAGACAACCCCTTTAGTGGGCTGTAACATCCTTTCCACCAACCACCACTCTCAAATTGACAGAGTGCTGAACATACCTCATGACTTCATTATGGATCTGTGTTGTATGGATCAGTAATATGATACCTGTAAAAATCTGTGGGCCTATACTATACTTCTGCTATACTGTACCATGATTTCACATGGAGATATTCACATATAGTCTGTGATAGAAAAAATTGGGCATGGTCTATCATAGTAAGTACTATGGATGTATTGGAGGATAAAGTGATGAAGAGGACCCATATGGAAGCCTATTGCTTTATCGTACAGAACCATTGACACCCTATTGGACTCTGAGCACTGACATCTGCCAATTACCTTTTATATATATTTGTGAATGATTTTGGTGGCTTTCTTCATAAGGTTTCTGCTGTTCCTTTAGTGTTAGGACAAATGCAGTAGACAATAAGAAGAGACAATCCCCCGCAGAGCTTGCACTCCAGTTTCCCCCTTAACACCACATTCTTTCTTGAACAATCTTGTTCCATATATACCACACATATGCAGAATGAAACATGAGCTCCACTGAAGTGGAAAAATCTATGTAGAAAGCCAGAAAGAAGCCCTGGGGTATCCCATTAATTTAGATAACCTGTCGATACAGCGCGGTGTGTCCCTGATGCTGGAGGTATATAGGTCACTCCGTCTGTTCTCTATCATTAACCTTACAGGCATCTATTAAATATTCACACACAGGAATGAATTCTTTCCGTAGATCAGATGTACAGGGAATGGATTTTCTCATGTGCAGTCTGCCACAGTCATAGCTTGAAGTCCTTAGGCTCATTTGCAAATACCAATGGCATAATGGGCCTCAGAGAGGAAGGGGACAGTCAGTGGCATCGCTGTCACCAAGCAGTTAGGACACAGGCACTGGATCCTCAGGCCAGTGCCTCCTTTAATTCTACCTATGCCCTTCAAACTATTGGCTGTCTGCCCCATTGCCTACTCCTGCTTTAGGCCTGTGAGTGTGACCTATGAGAGGTCAAGGGCGTATGGAGGACAACTGTGCCCTGGTGTAGGTAGCACTGATGTCACTGCACCACTTACACCAGATTATGGACAACAAATAGAGGATCAAGCTGCTCATGGTGGAAAGAGAGTTTCAGTTCTCTTGATTGTGTTTTTTGGTGGAAAGGAGCCCTATTGAGAAAGGTGCACATAAGACATTACTGTATAGAGGACTACTATATGGGGGCTCTACTACTGTACTGTGTAGTGGGCAACAATGGAGAACTTTTAAGGCGCAGGGACACAAAGGGTTTCTTATTACCGTGTTGGAACTATTATAATGGTCTAAAGAGGATAATACTCTGGAGGGCACAAAAGGGTGGATTTAATCACCATCTGGGGCACTAGAGATGGGAAGTTTGTGTTGAGGCAGGGAAAAGGTGGGAAGGGTGCTTGAAAAGTAAAGTACCAAAGATGACTGTGTGGCAAATAATGCAGAGACAAGTTGTGGCTGTAAGAAGTCTTCATGGTGGTCTGGGCGAATGGAGAAGAAAAATGAAAGTGAACAACTCTAATCAGAGAAGACGTCACTTATGAGTCCTTAGGTTTAACTTATATATGGTATGGTCTGCAGAACGCCTGTATAGAACTGGTGGTTATATAATATAATAATAGGGGGTTGTGGTGTGGCGGTATTATTTGGGCCTTATTTTAGGTTCTTCTAGTAATATTAGCCATGGTAAACTAGGTTTAAACAGTAACAATATGGTAATATTCAGTTATATTGCAGTGGTAATATGAGATCATGACGTGGAAGTATTCTTTGGGCCCTGTAAAAGGTTATTCTAGTAATATTAGCAGTATCGGACTGGGGTGGACTTATTTAGAAGTATTATTACATGCACAGAAAATTGTCTACTAGCTATGTTGTCTTAAGATTTCTATAGCCTTTTACAATGGGTACAGAAAGTATTCAGACCCCTTTTTTTCCTTTTTTTAATTGCAGCCATTTGTTAATATCCAAAACGTTATTTTTTTTACTAATTAATGTAAAATCTGCCCCCCCCCCCCCCCCCCCATCTTGAATGAAAAAAAACCCAGAAATATCACATGGTCATAAGTATTCAGACCCTTTGCTCAGTATTGAGTAGAAGTACCTTCTGAGCTATAACAGCCATGAGTCTTCTTGGGAATGATGCAACAAGTTTTTCACACCTGGATTTGGGGATCCTCGCCATTCTTTCTTGCAGATCCTCTCCAGTTCCCTCAGGTTGGGATGGTGAACTTGGGGGAGCCATTTTCAAGTCTCTCCAGAGATGTTCAATTGGGTTTAGGTCAGGGCTCTGGCTGGGCCAGTCAAGAATGGTCAGAGTTGTTCTGTAGCCACTGCTTTGTTATTTCAGCTGTGAGCTTAGGGTGATTGTCTTGTTGGAAGAAGAACCTTCGGCCCAGTCTGAGGTCCAGAGCGTCTGGAAGAGGTTTTCATCCAGGATCTCTCTTTACTTGGTTGCATTCATCTTTCCTTCAATTGCAACCAGTCGTCCTGTCCCTGCCCCCATAGCATGATGCTGCCACCACCATGTGTCACTGTTGGGATTGTATTGGGCAGGTGATAAGCAAAGCCTGGTTTTCTCCACCGCTTAGAATTAAGACCAAAAAGTTCAATCTTCTTCTCATCAGACCAGAGAATCTTATTTCTCATAGTCTGGTAGTCCTTCATGTGTTTTTTTGCAAACTGTATGCGGCTTTCATATGTGTTGCACTGAGGAGAGGCTTCCGTCTGCAGCTTTCATATGTCTTGCACTGAGGAGAGGCTTCCGTCTGCGGCTTTCCTATGTCTTGCACTGAGGAGAGGCTTCCGTCGGCAGTTCTCCATAAGCCCCGACTGGTGGAGGCTGCAGCGATAGTTGACTTTTGGAACTTTCTGCATCTCCCCTGCATACTTGGGCTCAGCCACAGTGATCTTGCTGGGTTCTTCTTTACCTCTCTCACCAAGGCTCTTCTCCCACAATTGCTTAGTTTGGCTGGACGGCCGGATCGAGGAAGAGTTGTGGTCTTCCCAAACTTCTTTCATTTAAGGATTATGGAGGCCACTGTGCTCTTAGGGACCTTGAGTGCTGCAGAAATTATTTTGTAACCTTGGCCAGATCTGTAGCTGTGCCTGTCTCTGAGCTCTTTGGGCAGTTCCTTAGAGCTCATGATTCTCATGTGCTCGGACATGCACTGTGAGCTGTGAGGTCTTACATAGACAGGTGTGTGCCTTTCCTAATCAAGTCCAATCAGTTTAATTAAACACAGCTGGACTCCAATGAAGGAATAGAACCATCTCAAGGAGGATCAGAAGAAAATTGACAGTATGTGAGCTAAATATCACAGTGTCACAGCAACGGGTCTGAATACTTATGTCCATTTGATATTTCAGTTTTTCTTGTTTAATAAATTTGCAAAAATATCTACATTTCTTTTTTTTCTTTCAAGATGGGGGGTACAGAGTGTACATTAATGAGCAAAAAAAAAGGAACTTTTTGGATCTTACCAAATGGCTGCAATGAAACAAAGAGTGAAAAATTTATAGGGGTCTGAATACTTTCCAAATCCACTGTATGTCTTTACAGACCATAGCACATCCAAACAACAAGTGGTAGGGGAGCAAAACTTGCCCTAGGGTCCATATGATTCTAGATATGCCCCTGGCTACATGCAAATATGTTACTAGGGCCCAAAAAAGGGGGTTATTTTGGGTCCCACCATATTTAACATAAGTAGCAGGTACTAATGATTAATGGTAATGGTATTAATAGCTCGGCATAACATGTTTTTGGATCCTTTGAATATAGTGCTGCTGTCTGAGGCTTCACATCTGCGTCGGTGCTACCATTTAAAACCTCCATTGCAGGAACTATGCTGGGCTTTTTTTCCCCATAAAAATAACTGGCCCCATTGCAGTTCGTTGGGTGCTGCTGGTATCCCTCATGTAACAGATCCGGTACTACCTTTGTGATGGAGACTCCGGACCTAACCTCTGATGCAGATGTGAACTAGGTCTTACATAACAATAAGGGAATGGAATAACGTCACCATGAAATTGGTGCTTTTTTTTGCAGGTGCTATCTTTGCGCCTAGTGTCCTATAGCAATCCGCCACTACCCAATTCTCCACGACTATAACTGACACCAACCAATGTATCAGTGGATGCCATGAATATACTAAACTCTTCTGAAATTATAATTAATTGCTGATAATAGCCATTCTCAATGCATGGTTGTATCAGATCTAAATTAGAGTCTAATGTACAGAAGGTTTTTTTTTTTCATTAGATTCATATACAATAGCAAACTCAGCAGTGTATATACCATAATCCTTAAAGGGGTTTTGCCAAGAAGTGATTTCCTCACCTAACAGGCTGATACTCTGATCTAAAGTTTTGAGATGGGGCGTTGTTTCTGTGTTTAAAAAACCAAGTACCTCCTCTGCAATGTCATCACTCCACCTCCAATGCAGGCTCCGAGGTGATATTCAGTCTCTGTAGTTGAGTAAACATTGTTTGGCTAATCCACAGAAGAGAACTGTATTGTGCAAGAGCTACAGGGGTTTTGTTTCTCCCTCTTATCTGCTCAGGAGAGAAGATAAGCTCGGAGCAGGCAGCGTTCTTTTGTTCGTTCACGGACTACTGCAGAGGGAGAGCAGGGATCCAGGGAGCGTCTGCATGTTTACTCAGATAATTACATTACAACCAGTGGATTCTTTATACAAAAGACACAGGCTCTTTTCTCCCATTCCCTTCAAAGCTCATTCATGTGCCCTGCCATCAGATAAGAAGTGCAAACAACGCAAGTACGGCCAGATCAGCTCCTGGTCGTAGCTAATGTAAACAGTCAGGAAACTAAGGGCATCTTAGTCAGGCTGTAGCTCTCACAAGCTACACTTTTATATCACATATATTTAGAAAAGTGATTAAATATCCATTTTGGAGGATCCCATGTCAACATAAGATCGTGGCAAAACCCCTTTAAGTAAATTATTATCCCTATAATACACGACTGTCCTCTTCTACATTATTAGAATGGCATAACCTATAACCGCACCTAAGAGACCATAATAGGATAAGCCCTGGTGTGCTCTATAACATAAGAAAATCAATATAGATTGATCTCAGCTGGAAAGACAAAGCCTCGAGTTCCCGCTCTGGTCCTGAGTATAAAGGCTGCGTAGGCAGCAGGATAGATATATATAAGTCTCTTTTAATGCCTCATTTTGTGGTAATCTGTACAAATGGCTCTTTTGTCAGAGTTTTCGGATAACGTGAACTTAGTTCTATGGCTGAGAACTCGTCTGTCCTCGGAGTATAAGCCTCATTTTATCCTATATTCCTTCACTGGCTGCAGCTGCTCCATGTACCAAACAAAAAAATCCAATCTATTGTTACTATTCTTAACCGCGCATCTGCGGGGGATTTGTGAACGATGAAGGCAGGGAGGCGCGGAGGATGTATAGAGAGCTGACCACTCGGCTTTCTGCTTCATTACAGATAATCCATTAGTTGAGTTTCTATGCTCAGGAATACAGATGTGAGCGGGACCGCAATGCTTCACATCTACATTTCTGCAACGTCTTATTATTACGCTCCTAGTGCTGGACAATCAATAACAATCCCATTACATGGCAAAACCTATTATTGCAAGTGATAACGCATCTCCCAAGTGGCTTATTGTTCTGCTGCATATTGATATGATGGAAAAATCAGCTCCTGAGTGCCCTATTGCTCTTCCAATCAGTGGATGATGTTTCATGTTATATCTAAATTGGGTCAATGCCTTAATAGACCTAAAACCACAGACGAAGCTTAGAAAGGTGGCCGGGGCACGGCACATTGGGCAAACTCCCACCAACCTGGGAAAAATCCAAATTCCTGGTCCTGACCTGATGCACGGCACCTTCAGCTGTTCCCAGCTAGGTAAAATGGGAAGAAAAAACTCAATTGTGCCATCTTTTTTTTGGAGGTGCGATTTCAATGTGTTTTTTATTCTTTAATTTGCTGTGCCGCGCCATTTTCTGGGATCAATATCTTTAACTTTCCATCCATGAACCTGGATGAGGGTTTGTTTTAGCGGAATGAATTATGGTTTTCAATGGTACCATTTTTGGATATCTGTGACTAAGGTTAAGGGTGTGTTCCGAGACTTTGAAATCTCATTTGTCCATTGCGGCATAATTAAAAGAAAAGAAGAAGTATATTCACCTTCGTGATGCTCCTGTTCCGTCCCGGTGACCACCCTGTTCATCCATTCTGCACTGTGAATGTTAATTTTTCATCGTGTACCTGAACGCTTTGGCCTGTGATTGGCTGCACATATCATGTGAACAATCATAACCAGGACGGCCACCGGGACCGAACAGGAGCATCATGAAGGTGAGTATGCTTTGTTTTTTCTATTGGTAATCTGCGATCTGGAGATAGGAGGGGTGCCCCAATTTTTACAACTCCCAAAAAACTGCTTTTTCTTTTAAAACAGCTCTAGTATAGTTGGAGTTATCTCCGTTCCCGGTCTGGAACAAGTAACAACGGGGGACACCTGCTGTTTATGGACTGGCTCGCTCATATTTTACACCCCCTTCTAGCAGTCTAACCACAACCGGCTGTCCCAGCTCTGTTCGGAGGAAGGTCCGTCACTGTCTTCTGATAACTTAAGAAGCAAGCTGTAGTGAGTCCCCCCAAAATAGGGAAAAAATACCCTCTGGGCAATACATCCAAACTGAGCATAAGTCCTGTACCAAGTCTCGGGTCAACTTGGGGCTATGTTCACAGGCTTAAAAGGGGAGTAATTACGGACGTGATTTCGCCGTAATTACGCCCCTAAATACGCCTAAAATAAGGGGCGGGGAAAATTTATAATTGTTTGCAATTAAAATACGTCCCCTTTTGTTCAACGGGCGTTTTTTACATGTCAAATTTACCTCTTTTTCACGGTAATTGATCGAAAAAATTAAGTCCCCGTCAATTTTTTGACCTATTTGCACGTAATTCCCTTCTAGCCCCATAGAAAAAAAGGGGGCAGGTTTTTTTAAACGTCATGGAAATCAGTGCCAATTTTTGTCGCTATTTGCAGCGTAATTACCCCGAAAATCCTTCAGGGGGTCAAATAATTTACGTCTCTAGCCAAACTGTCGGGTTTTTGTATCAATTTTTGGGAGGGATTATTCTTGAATCTCGTTTTGCAGAAAAATTTTCTTTTTTAAAAAGCTTTGACTCTCATCAAGGGGGATGTCCAAAACCTTTCTCGGGGAAAAAGGCTCCTCCCAGCGCATGGGGTTAATGTGGTGCCCTCATTCAGGTATTAGGGACAGGGATCCCCCAATTTAAAAGGCACAATTATGTTGAATTCATTTTTTTTTATAGGATCCGGGGGGAATTATTGAATTTTAAATTTTCCAAATTATTATCTTTTATTTTGTTATGGGGGGGGGGAAAAGGGTCTATTTCAAAGAATAGGCAGATTTGAAGAAAAAAAAATATTTCAAAGAAAAAAAATGGGTCTGATAGGTCACTTTGAAAAAAAACTACTGTGTTTTTTGGTTTTTCCACAAAAACCACTGAATTTCGGACAAATTACGCGGCAATACGCGTGCAATACCGGGGGCAAAAAAATTACATCCCCGAAGCGTTTTTCGGGCCGTAATTCCGGGGGCACTCGAACGAATATGGACAAAATTTTGGACGAAAAACATCCGAATTACGTGCCTTTTAAGCCGTGTGAACATAGCCTTACAGGTAAAGGCCATGCTGGCTGGGTTAAAGAATGTTTCTTTTTTATTTCCGGACGTTCCCCAAACCATGGAATGTTCCCCTTTGCATGTGGCAACTTTATGTACAAACCTGAAAAAAGAATTACCCCTAAAGGGGTGAAAAAATCAAATTCATTATCTTTCCCAAAGTTAGACATATTTGTGATGTAATTTTGTTTAATTTTCTTTGGGCTTTCTGTAGTTTTACTACCCATTATGACGGGGACACTAAGTATTTCAGTGTCTCCACACACAAAAAAACAGCTCTGTGTTAAGCCCCGGGGAAGCACTATAGGCGTTGCATAGGGCCCTTTTATGGCAGTGTTTTAACTATGCTGGTTTGGGAGAGGAACTCTACAAAAAGCTACAATCCACTCAGTCCTCACAAACTTGTATAGTAATACATAGAGGTTTGCCTGTACAACTGAAAAAAAATAAATAAAAACAGCAGCTAATAGTATGAAATAAAAAAATTTGTACTCACCTCTTTCAGCCTCTGTCGATCCAGTGTTAAAGCAGTCGTCATGTGATCGCTGTAGCCAATCAATGGCGTCAGGGGTCATGTGTTGTTCTATTGGCATTGTCACCCAATGTTGGGTATAGTGACGTTAATGGAATGGCGCGTACCTGCTGAGGTCTTAATTGGCTGCAACAATCACATGGTGATTAACCAATGGTTCCTATCAGACAGAGGTCTGACAATCAGTTCAGAGAAGAGAAAAAAGCCCTGGGGCAAAGCAATCACAAATCGTTTAAAAGTGCACGTACCCCCCCTCCTTCTAGAAAGTTCGCCTTCTACTCCCTTACTTCCCCCCTTTGAATCCGCAACTCTGGCTGGGTTGGACTTAAACCAGATTTCTGCTTAAGGGGGGTTTAACATTGCTGGGATACATTGAGAAGTTAGTCCTACTTTTATAATACTTAAGTGCACCAACAGGTTCTGGAAACCCTACGGCCATTGTGAATTTTGTTATTTCCTGTCAAATTGTTTTATTTTTTTATTTCTTGAGACTGTGGTCAGGTGGAGGTTTCCTAAGATGACCCCCGACAGAAGAGGTAGACCCTCCTGCAGTCCAACACACTACCAGCTAATTTCGGTTGGAAGCACTGCGCCATAACAGGGGTAGAACTACCAGACACCCTGCTCACATAAATTGGCCCAATAATGTGTTACATTCACGGTTTACACTACTGTTTTAATTTCTAAAAATAACAGACCCTTCGTTCTCATGCTTACAGCCACACTTTCCCTTATGATGCAGAGCACAGAATAATTAGATATTGTCCACCATGTCCATAATTCAGAAACCAGTATAAAATCATGTCCAGTTATATATTATAATGGTAAGTAGCGTAGTGCTTTGGATTTTTGTCAGTTTTAAATTTGACCTGGATGTAAGGAATTCAAATTAGGTCACCAGTACATCGTGTGTTTCGGGAGCTAGCGCTAATACGCGCATACCCCCATAGCGCGGGGGGGGGGGGGGGGGGGTTGGCAGCCCGTCGGCCCCATTGATAGTCATTACTCGCGGTGCGTATTCGCCGCAAATAATTGACATGTCACTGTATTGTCCGAGCGGGGATAGGAGGCGTAATCCATAGTTCTCTATGAGAACTATGGATTACCGTAATTTTAGCGTGCATCTCGCTCACATTAGAGCGCAAATACATGGCAAAATGTGGGACAAAATTACGCCGTGTGAACATATCCTAATACTACACCAGGAGCGCCATTGCAGCAGGAGTGCAGCAAAACAATAACTAAACCATAAAAAGAGTTAAAAATCCTAAACCCAATACAGGGTAAGGGTTCCTAAAGAGTTAGGAGCAGAAAAAAAATTGGAGTTTATCATGTCTGAAACTTAAATTTTGTCACAAGTTTGGTTGAAAGAGTGTTGATCCGAACATTGACCTATTGGAGTAACATTAATGGTAAGTACTAACCCTGCATAGCACTAATTATTTCTGTTACGTCCTTTCCAGCAGCACATTATGGGGTTAATCTCCGACCTGCAAACTGATAGGACAGATGGAAGTTTTTATAAGAAGAAGCAGACTACATAATAGTCCCCAAACTTTTCATCTAAATCTCACTTTTTCCAGGCAATTAAGTTAATTTTTCAATTAACCTGAATGAGGTCTATATATTTATGTATTAAATTCAGAACAACTCTCCACTGCAGGGGATATCGCTCCGATATGGTAGGCTGCCCTCTACTATTACATAATCGAACTCTGAGGGCAGGAAGTGACAGTTTTGCTATTGAGACAGTCATGTATTGGTGGACATTCCCCTCTTTGGTATGAATGCCTGACTTCAATAAGTGGATAGGCTTCTAGTCCTCTAGTTTTATCACCTTTTTGGATTATTACAGATCTATATTACATTATAAAGGTGTTACTGTATACGCTGTAGCTGTGCATTTTGGTGTTTGTGTGCACTTTTTATTATTTTTTGGTCATGTGGTTATTTCTATAATTTGAGTATTTACCACATTCTTGTTTATACCCTTGTCACATTACTACTTGTATCCCTTTAAACATATCTTTATTTATACCCTTGCTATATCATCGTATATACCCCTTTTGGTTTCCCCTTCTTTCAACTTCCACAGTCAAGAGAGTTCTGGTCTTCTATAGCTCTGATGTGCTCTGTAGCCTCTTGGTCATCTCCTATTACCTTCATTCTGCACTACAGAATAACTCGAAGGTGACGCCTCCTTTGGGAGGTCAAGTCTGAGTTCTGTAAAGATGGTCCATCCCTTGGTTCTGCTTTCCACATTACCATATTGTGGTGCTGGAAAGAATGCAAGGAACGCTGAAGATTTTGAATGTAAATCTGTTTTTCCTTAGTCCTTTCAGCAGCACAACACTCCCTAATTCTAGACCATCTGAACTACAAAAACTACACCAGTCGGGTGGAGTTTGGGGGCTATTGTAAAGTTTTCTTCTCATGATTAAAACTTCCATTTGTCCTATCCAAACTTCTCTAAGGAGTTTAAAGGTGTGTTATCTGATTGGCTGATTTGCTCTGAATGTTGTATGAGGTGGTTGCATAGCGATCTCCTCACAAAAGATCTAATATGAAGTAGAGGTAAAAATAGCAGAAGACGGCCTTGAAAAATGGTATAATCTAGTCTGAATGCAGCCACCACGAGGGGGATGGTGGTTGGGTAGGTGTAACTACCTCAAAAGGGTTTTATATAGCTAGAATTGAACGCAATGGCAGCTGTATACATTTTGTATGCAGTAAACTCCCCTCATAAACAGTATTCGGCCATGTCCCCACTGCACGGGTTTTCGGCCGTTTTTCAGGCGGTTTGCAGTTTTGCAGACCGCCTGAAAAACCGGCCGAAAATGAGCAGAACGGGGCTCTATGGAAAACCCGTGCAGTGGTGACTGCCCGGCGGTTTTTTCCGCCCGCGGGCCGCCCAGATGACATTGAGCATGCACATTCTTCCTCCGGTTTCCGGACGGAATATGTGAATTTCAATGTGAAGGGGAGGGCTTTTCTCCGCTCATCGCCGCAAAACAGTGCAAATACCGGTCGCATAAACCGACCGGTATTTGTCACTTGCCGTGTAAACGGCCCCTTATAGTGTTAGGGGAAGCAGTGGGGGCACTGTTTAGCTTTTGGCCTGTAGCAGCTGCATTTAATTTTTGAGGTTGCTACACAAGAGCAATTCAGACATTTGTATCTGGAGTTTCCCATGTTACCTGGGCAAAGCTTCAGTGTTTTGGATGAGAGGAAAAGAACAAAGCCTCAGAATTGGATTTGAGGTTCCTCACATCTGTTACATGGGGAGCTTTAATAGCTGTCACTGGTTGTTGTTTAGCTCCCTGGAGAAGAACTGGTTAAGCAAGAAGAAAAGCTCTGAGGGCTCTAAACACTGCATTTTGTCAGCAGCTGTGGAAATTCTTTACTGATGCTTTTGCTGAGTTGAAATTTTTTTTTTTTAAAGAAAGATCATTAAAAAGTATGTCTAATCCAGAGCTTGAAACAACCAACAGGAGTAGGAGGGTTGTCCAAACTGACCTTATCCTGACCTTACATTATGAGGTCATATGAATGTCACATCCAGGACCCTCCTATAATAGCCAAAAGCAAAATTCCACTAATTCCAACAAGCTGTAATGCTATGTGTAGCTGCCTGCAACCTCTCACCAGCTGGACCTGTTTGGATTGGCTGATCAGTGAGTTGGCTGCTTTTAGTGTATATGGGTACCTTAAATAGATTCTAAACCTCAGAGCTATCTTATTTTAATACTATTCGGTTGAATACATGCATTGTTTTCTGTTTTCAATCAGTCAAGGGTAAGGAAATGTTCATTTTAATGTTCTTTAATGGGATGACTACAATATGTCTGCCACCATGATCCCTCCTTGATCCCATTTCTTTCTAGTTCTAAACATTTCCAGAAACATTAAAATGAATATGTGTGAATGATAGGTGCTGCTTTTGTATAAGAAGCACTTTTAAAACCTTTCTACTTTAGGTTGAATGTCCCTTTAAGAGAGGAGTGAGTGACAAATATGGTGTATAGGATACAAATAAACCTACTGAAGCCTCTTCTGAACTGCTAGATAACAAGTTGGCAGTTTGTGTTATGTGCCGTGGGCCATTTTAGCAGATTAAAAATTGTTGAAAATCTTTTTTTTATGTGCCACTAACTTATAGAGGTGATGATCCGGCCACAGGCTAATGCTAAGCGTTGAATCTAACCTAGCATTTGGCAAAGAGGGACTCGCTGAACACAGTAGACATAATGGATGCTATTGATTACCGCAAATGCTACAATACTGATTTTAGGGTTAGCTGCCCTCCCCATCCCATCCAAGTCAGCTTCTAAAAACTCAACAAAAGAAAACCAAAAAGATTTGACTACAGTTTTCCTTTCAAGAAGAATGTCTAACACTTTTCGGCTTTTGAGGCTTGGATCACAGCAAGAAGACATTGCTGCCGGAAGGGACCTAGCTGTCCCTAAACCCCATAAAGATATTTTCACGAGTTTTTCTTACCCAGATTCCAGCATGGATTGGAATGATGTGGGGTCTATATCATATTGATTTCAACAGAAATCTACTCTGGATAAAAGAGAAGTGGCACGACCCTTCTTTTATAAGAAATTCGGATAACATGTACACATATAAAAATGGCTAACCTACAACGAAAATTGTGGAAAAGTTAAAATGCTCTACAAAAATCCGAGGGATTCACCTTGGATTTCTGCTATGGATTCTGCTGCAGATTTTTACACCTCCAAAAAATCCCTGTGTTCATACCCAAAGAGTAGACCGGCACTGACACTTACATAACATAGATGCCATTACAGATTTCACTATGGGGCCCTGAGGCTTAAAGTAATGCCTTTGAAAGGGGTCCAGAGCTGGAACAAATGATAGGTAGAGGTAGGCAACCACCTTTGGTGCTACTTCGTGCCAATATGGAAAGGGGTACAAGGCAGGGTATAACAGGAAAGCTACAATTGTATAACTATTCTGCACTACATTTATATTGCAGAACAGTCTGCAAGTGATTAAGTACCAAAGGAGGACTTAAATCACAAGGAAAAAAAATCCAAAAGTTTTAAAATAAAAATAAAGAAAAAAAAAAAACAACATTTCCCCATTTTACGAATAATAATAAAACCCCAAAATATTTTAACTTAATTTTTATCTATAAATATATAAACACATTTAATCTTCTACTGGGAATGTCTTAAAGAAAAATTAAAACGACAATTCGCCCCCCAAAACAAAAGTGTCAAAAAGTATAAAAGGTTGATAATTCGAAAAGGGATCGGGAAAAAACAACATTAAAGGGGTTGTCTCACTACAAGGATTGCTGTTTTTTATTTCAAAGATCTTGCAAAAACAAGTCACTTTTGCAATAAAAGTCCCATTAACAGGTCCTCCCTATTCCTAGATACCCTCTTTTATGGGGCCAGCTCCTCAGGTGTAAGCTAGAGACCTGTTTGCTCCTCATGATAGGCTCCCAAACACTGGTTGCTAACTACAGACCTTTCTATGCACCTATTTAAAGCAAAAAAACCCCCTGAATTGAAAATGAAACCAAAGAAAACAGGAAGGAAAGATGAATAAATTTTAATAGAAAACCCCCATTAATTTGCAGACAGCAGTCAACACAGGGCAAAGGTGAAAAAATTTAAAAAGTTGGTCTCGGGAAGTTAAAAAAGAAAAAAGGAAAAAAATTCAGAATCATACTGACCCGCAGAATAGAGATAACCTTGTTTACCCTGCAAAGTGAACTCCATTCACATTTAACACAAAAAAGACATAATTTTGGTTTTTTTCCTTTTCACCTTGTCCAGACCAGGCATTTCAATTTTCCATGCGGATGGTGCTATTTGCCCTATTTGCCCAGGGCACCAACGTTTCTTGACCTGTTTCTTGGGTTGTCAGTCTGATTTGGGGCTAAGTTCCATAAGGTATCCTATTTTACTTTTCTGCATACAGTATCTCTTGTAGTTGGAGAGCTTGGTAGAAGCAATGAGAATACAGGGAAAATAACAATTTCATTACACTTTTTATGGTGTAAGAAAAATCAAACATAATTCGGTTTTCTATTATGTTTCCCCTTATTACAGTTTTTTTAGGGGACACCCCTGTTCATCCTCTCATTCCCATACTGTTCTTGACATTAGTAGCATGTAGAAAAAGAAAGGTTTTCATTAACGGGGGTAATGACCCCTGAATTAGCCCCGGCCCGCCGCTAACCGCCCCCACCGACGTTAGGGCCTAAGCCGTACCAGGCTTTGGACCTTGGCGACGGGAAGGGTGGGGGGACAACGTTGTGCGTCCGCCGGACGCACATACAGTTAGATGCTTTTGGGAGAGCAGAGGCTCCGCGGATACTCGTGGCCGCAGGGAGGATGCGCTCGTGCGCGCCGGAGTGCACAGCCCAGGCGCCGGGCGCGCTCACGCTGCCCGCGCGGGGCCCCTGGTGAGCACACCGCGAAGAAAAGACCGGGGCAGCGACAGCGGCGGGGAGCAGGTCAGGTGAGGCTGTGGGGTATTACTTTTAATTGTGCTATTCATGCGGGGGCATTACTATTTTTATTTTTCAGGGGGGGGGGCAATTATCTTTTTGTTTATTCCCGGGGGGGGGGCTGTTATCTTTTGTTTATGTCGGGAGGGGGGTTTTATCTATTGTTATATGTGCAGGGGGGGGGGCTATTTCTACTTTTTTAAATGTGCAGGGAGGGGGGCTATTTTCTACTTTATATGTCAGGGAGGGGGGCTATTTCTCTTTTTGTCAGGGGGGGGGGCATTATTATTGTTTAAGGCAGGGGGGGGCTATTATCTAGTTAATGTGCGGGAAGGGAGTGTTATCAAAAGTTATATGTCAGGGGGGAGGGCTGTTACTTTTTTTAAAATGTGAAGGGAGGGGTGTTATCTATTTTTATATGTGCGGGAGGGGGGCTTTTATCTATTGTTAAATGTGAACGGAGGGGGGTTTTATCTATTTTATTGGCAGGGGGGGAGGGTTTTTTTATTGTTATATGTGCAGGGGGGGGGGGGGGTATTATTGTTAAATGTGCAGGGGGGGGGGCTATTATCTTTGTTATATGGAAAGGGGGGGGGGGCTATTATCTTTGTTTATGTAGGGAGTGGTGCTATTATCTTTTGTTATATGTGCAGGGGGGGAGGGCGTTATCTATTGTTTATAGTGCGGGGAGGGGGCTGTTATCATTTTTATATTGCAGGGGGGGGGGGCAAATATCTACTTTTTATTGCAGGGAGGGGAGCTATTTCAAACTGTTATTGTCGGAAGGGGGGCTATTACACGTTAATGGCAGGGAGGGGGGCATTTCTACTGTTTTATGTCAGGGGGGGGGCAAATTATCTACTGTCATGGGGTGCAGGAGGGATCTATTATCTACTTTTTATTGTGCAGGGGGGGGGGTATTATCTATTGTTTATTGTGCAGGGAGGGGGGCTATTATCTACGAAAATTGGCAGGGGTTGCTATTTCTATTTTTTAATGGCAGGGATTTGGGGCTATTACTTTTTTTATATGTCGGGGGGGGGGGCTTTATCATTGTTATATGTGCAGGGGGGGGGGCTATATCTACTTTTTAATGTGCAGGGAGGGGGGTTTTATCAAAGTTATATGTGCAGGGGGGATGCTTTTTAATTTTTACGTTATATTCAGGGAGGGGGGCTATTATTACGTTATATTGCGGGGAGGGATCTTTTCTCTGTTAATGTGCAGGGGGGGGCTATTACTTTTGTTTATCAAATTTCCCAACTTTCGAAAAAAAAAACAGGAGACTTTAGTGGGCAAAAATTTGCAGGGAAAAACCCCCTCTTGTCTATGCCACGCCCCTTCAAAAACCCCACACCTACTCCACCTAATGAAAACGGCTTTGGGAAAAAAGCCGGGTAGATGCCCTTATAGCCAGGTAGTAGCCCCCCATACCAGGTAGTGCCCCTTACAGGCCGTAATGCCCCCTTTTAGCCAAGTAGTTTCCCCTCTGTAGCCAGGTAGAGCCAAAATTTGTAGCCGGTAGATCCCCCCCCCTTTGTTACCCAGGGGGCCCCTCCTTTTTTAGCCAGGTGGGGTGCCCCCCTTGTTAGCCAGGTGGGGCCCCCCATTGTTCCAGGTAGGTGCCCCCATTTTTAAACCGGGTATCCCCCCATTGTTGCCGGGTAGTGCCCCTTTTTTTTGCCCAGGTAGTGTCCCTCTGTTCCCGGGGTGTGTCCCCTGTTAGCCGGGGAGTGTCCCCACTGTTAGCCAGGTAGATGTCCCCATCTTTACCCAGTAGTGCCCCCATCTGTTAGCCGGGTATGCCCCCATTTTTCCCATAGATGTCCCCTCTGTTCCCGGGTAATGCCCCCTCGTTGCCAGTAGTGCCCCCTCGTTGCCAGGTAGTCCCCTATCTGTTAGCCAGGTGGGCCCCCCATCTGTTAGCCGGGTAGTGCCCCCTTTGTTCAGGTTGCCCCCTCTTTGCCAGGTAGTGCCCCTTTGTTGCCAGGTAGTGCCCCCCCTTTGTTGCCAGGTAGCCCCATTTTGCCAGGTAGTGCCCCCTTTTGTTGCCAGGTATTTTCCCCCTCTCGTTAGCCGGAGACCCCCAAAAGCTAAAAAAAAAAAAATAAAAAAATCCCTTACCTTACCAGGCTCCTCAGCGCGGCCAGCCCCTGCCCGTTTAAAGACCAAGGGGGAATTGAGACGCCGCGCGTCACTCCCCTGCACCCGGCGTCCCCCTTCCCTCTGCCCCGCGATCTGTATGCACGGCGCGCACAGGCGCCGGACTACAGGGGGAAAGGGAGGGGGGGAGCACCCTCCGTCCCCCCGCCAGGAGACCGGCGGGTGAGGGCCGTGGGGCCGTTTCACCCGCCTGTAGGAGAGGCCCGGGCGGCGCAAGAGTAGCGCACCAGCGTACTCTTGCGCCGGGTAATTTAAAGGACCCCCGCCGCCTGCGGCGGGGGGAGGAATGCCAATCCCCCGGAGGGGGGAGGGGACCCCAAATAGCGGGCCCCCCCCCCAAAAAAGGGAGGGTTGGCATTATGGTATATGTGCGGGGGGGGGGGCTTTATCTACTGTTTTTGTGCAGGGGGGGGGGGTTTATCTATTGTTATATGTGCAGGGAGGGGTTCATTATCTACTGTTATATTGCAGGGAGGGGGGGTTTATCTATTGTTATATGTGCAGGGAGGGGGGGTATTTTACTGTTTAAAAGTGCAGGGGGGGTTGCTATTACTAGTTTATTGCAGGGGGGGGGGGCATTTACTGTTATATTGCAGGGGGGGGGCTATTTACTTTTATAGTGCAGGGAGGGGGGCATTATCTACGTTATATGTGCAGGGAGGGATGCAAATTTTCTATGTTTTATGTGCAGGGGGGGGGGCTATTATCTACGTTATTGGCAGGAGGGGGCTATTATCTACTGTCAAAAATGTCAGGGGGGGGGCTTTTCTACTGTTATATGTGAGGAGGGATTTCTATTATTCTGTTTATTTTTGCCGGGGGGGGGATTATCTACGCATAATTTCAGGGAGGGGGGTATTTCACGTCTATGTCAGGGGGGGGTATTTTTTTACCTTATATGGCAGGGAGGAGCTTAATCACCTACTATGTGCGTGAGGCCTATAAAATACATTTGTGCGGAGGCCTATAAAAACAAATAAAATGTGGTGAGGCCCATAACACCTAAATATAAAACGGGTGTGGGGGCCTAAAGCTATTATAAACCCTGGGGGGCTTAAACCTGCCTATAACCTGCGGGGGGAACTAAACCTGCCTATATACCTACTGGGGGGTCCATAACTTTCCTATTTTACCTGGGGGACCTAAAAAAAACCCCCCTATAACCTAAAATGGGGGAAACCATAATTGCCCATTATACTATGGGGGTCCATAAAACCCGCCTATATACCGCTGGGGGACAATAAACTACACCCTACCCACTGGAGATATAAAAGTATATAAACCCCCTATAGAGGACGTATAAAATTTTTCTGGGGACCCTTTACCTTTATGGGGGGCACAATTTTCGGTGTGAAGTCGCTAACAGTCGTTAAGCCGGTTGTTAAGGCTAGCCAAATCAGTTTATAAGAGTTACAAACGACTCCCCCGGGCCCGTCGGTTGTTAAGCCCGTTGTTAAGGCCCCCAAGTCGATTGTTTAAAACCTTACAATCGACTCCGGGGGGTACATGAAATTTCTTAAAATGTATAAAGCCCGTAGACCTTTCTAATACGCAGAGCAGTACATAAAGAAGACAGTTTCTATTGCAAAAATCCGGGGTGCCTCCTCCTGATGCTGATCCAGACCATTATACCACCCTATGCCATAGAAGGATGTCCTAGAATCCGCACCCTGCTCACTCCATGTAATTATAGGAGAAATGAAAGGTTGGGTATTGGCAAAATCAGTCAAAATATAGCCACAGCGTGCAATGGGGCCCAGAATTAAAAAAGCCCCAAAAAGGGCCCAAATATAAAAGGGGTTGTCCACTAATTGATCATCTCACCTCACCTGTTTCTTGGTTTCTTTTGTTTTACTGGCTTCTACAGGCTGTAGTAAAGCCAGGGTTGAGCTATAGCAACCCTGCTGGAAACCCATCAAGAGATTAAACAGGTCGTGCTATAGTACCTAGGAGCGATGAGCCCCTTTCAAGAGGGATATCTAGAAAAGGTTTTGGGCCTGTTAGTGGGAAAATATTCAAAGTGCTTTTTTTTTTGCAAGACTTTTTTCATAAAAAGCATTCCTTGTAGTGAGGGCAACCCCTTTAATCCTTTTTAGGGTTATATACTATGTGATTCTATGGTGCATCACAATAATTTAATTATTACTAAAAACCCCTGCGGTTTCAGTTTCCTGCCACTGGATTTTGGGGACCCATCTCATTTTGCTACGGCGATTCTAAATTTAGTTTTGTCCCTTGGCATAGTTTCCCAAAATGTTACCATTTTTTAGAGAGTTTTTTGCTGGCAGCTGCACCCCTGGAAACCTAGCTTAGTTTCCTTTTTTTAGGGAAAGCAGGGAAGTTTCTTTTGTGAAAACTTATGTTTTTGAGCATATCTTTAGTAAGGGGTGGACTAAGAGGAAAAGCCTCAGGGGAGGTCGGCATGGGGGTCGGATAGGAGGGAGCAGAGGGGGATGACAATAGAGGGGGAAGGGTTTAGTGTTAGACTGGGGTAGGTTATAAGGGGAGTTGACTATGGGCAAGTGGCCATTTTTAAGAGGGACTGCAAAGAAGACCTCTGAGCTTCCTCCCTTCTTTAGTTCCTTGGTTTTAGTAAGTTTGGTGTTAGCAGGGTGGTTTGTTATTTCACTGTGGCAGTGGGTAGGTCCTTTAAATTGGTGGAAATTGAGACTAGATTTTTTAAGGCGTGACTGGTTGGTAGCAATTGGTGATTCTGAGCCAGTGCTCATTGGCTATGGGTAATTGGTTACCCCAATGAATAGGGAATCTTGAGCAATAATCTTTGGAGCCTCGAGGACCTTCTCCACCGTTTTATGTTTTTTGCTATATTTATGGAGAATTTTGTATAGGACATGTTTATTTTGTTTAATAAAATGGCTGCTCTGTCCAATTCAATCCAAACCAAGTGTGGTTTGTTTCTTAGGGAAGGATATCATGTTGGGGGGTTTGAGGGAGGGGAGTGAGTGGACGATTACCTTTAATGCTTAGTTCAGTAAATATTACCCAATGGAGATCTAATGTCACCCCTCACTTCCCTTTTTTATGTTTTTAAGGCCTAATTGGGCCTTCTTGCACAAGTTATCCGAATCCCCAACTTGACCAAGTGTCTCCTACCCAAAGGAGATCTATAATACCGTTAGATAGGATCATTAGTCTTTATGTCGGACTAGGACATTTTGCTGCCCAGATCTGTGTCCATGTTATGCTCATGTGAGCAATGTTAACTTTGTGCTGCCAAGAAAACCAGCCCCCATTTTTGGCCTGACTCTACTGAATACTCTGCATTCAATGGCATAAAAATAACTTTAAAGGGGTTGTCTCACTACAAGGTTTCTCCTCTAGTTAAAGCTCTTGCAAAACAAGTCCTTTGCAATTTTTTCCATTAACAATGTCCTACCCATTCTAGTATCCCTCTTGTTTGGGCTGTATCAGCTCCCAGGTCTTAAAGCCACAGACTGTAAATCCTTCCCGATTGCCTGCTGGTACTTAAACTACGCCCCTTTGTCTATCCTGATGGCTGCCCGCCCTGGTTGCTATAGCTACGACCCGGCTCCTACTGCGCCTGTGGAAGCCAGTAAAAACCCCTGAATTCAAAAGTGAAACCAAAAAAAAAGGAATGAGGTAAAAAAAGGAATCAATTTTTTAGTGGATAACCCCCTTTAAGCAATAAAAAATAATATAAAATAAGTAACATAAGTCCTTTATTGTTGAAAAACGTTTTTTAAAACCCCCTGCACAGTTGGGTACAATGAGATAAAATTTTTTTTTCTATTATACATTTTTGGGGAACAAAAAACATCTGTTGAGTATAATGCACAGCAACGTTTCGGGTCCACGGACCCTTCATCAGGCATAAAGATACTCAGTCCAAGAAAAGAAGAATTTTAGGGATGTAGGAGACATGGACCGTACTGTAAAGCAGAGCGTAGCCTCCAGTGGACGTGCCTATATAGCTTCCAAGGCGTAACGCTTTAAGGATCAGTTAAAATTCTGTAACATGTTCCCCAACCTATCATGTACCATTTTTAATACTGACATTTTGTTATGTGGCAGATGGGCTTTTGGTTCCCCTCCAGGAAACACTGGCGGGTACAACTGCTACCTGTATATCCACCATTCTTATACCTCTAAATACTTACAATAAAGGTATATTGAATCTATCACTGCAAAGAAAGCCATGGGCTCTGAATCGGATACATTGGGGATCTCCGTCCCTTCTTGTTATTCACATTCAGTGATGATAAAGCATCAAACCATGAGGTTCCCTGCAGTTTTGCAGATATATTATTTTCCATAGAGAGGTGTTTTAAAACCCAACTATCCTCCTATAATCTGTGATTGTACATTGGATAACCTTCAGGCAAGGTAAGTCGTTAAAATAGCGTTCAAATGACAGGTGGGAAAATGGCTTTTATGCGCTTTAGCAGTGTAAAGCTATGAAGTAAAGTAAAACCCATAGAGAATAACATAAATAGCAATTCCGAATGTTTAATCCATTACAATCCAGCACTGGTTTGTAGCACAGAACTACAGATATAGGGTAGAGATAATCAAGTGATTGGACTGACCTGCAGTATCAGACACCATCCATGGACAAAGAGAAGGCCCCTTTTCATATCAGACATTCCTTTAACATTTTTTTAGGCTATCTTCCTGAAAATTTTCCACCCTTAAAAGTGTGAGTCATACACTTTTCAGTTCCTTTAGCTACAGATCTGTTGACTTATACTTTAAACTTACACATAACTCCTAACCGACTCGGATCCAGTAGGATCCGGGGGTGTGCTAAAATCTCGGGAGGTGGGAGCCTTGTCTTAGGAATCAACGACACATGCCCTTGATCCCCAGGTTGGTGCTGGTATTCAACTGTCAGCACGTGCTCAAGACATACAGATAGTTTAAATGAGTGGTGAAGCTGGGAGCCATTGACTCCCTGCTCTGCCATTTACTCTTGTAGGCTGCAGGGTTTTTTAGGTTTGCAGCCTGCAAGACATTGGGAGGACCATTTCGACATATCATATGATAATATCACATCATGCTGCCTATGCCAGACAGCATCCAGAGAAACCAACTGCTCAGCAGAGAAATGGGAAGAAGTGACTTCTACTGGGAGCCCTTCCTACTTACCTATCTACTGGAAGCTTTACCTACCTAACTACCTAATGGATGGTGTAGCAACCTAATGAGGTGTTGTTGTTTTGTTTTATGTGGGTGCTTAACTACCTATCTGGGGCTCATAACTGCCTTCCTACTGAGGGTTCCATCTACTGGGAGCCCTACCTATTTACGTATTGGGTGCCCTACCTACATACCCATCTACCGGAAGCCTTACAAAACTATCTAATGGGGGGCTTACCTAACTTCTTCCCTATCTAACTGAGGTCATACCTATTTACCTATATAATGGGTGGCTTACCTATCTAATGGAAGACTTACCTATTAGCCTCCCTAATGGAAAGAATACCTACCAATTTAATAGAGGGGCTTACCTATTTAATGGGGGCTTACCTACCTATCTACCTACCTAATGGGGGGACTACCTACCTGCCTGCCTCCTCAATAGTAGGGGCCTGCCTACTTATCTGCCTAACTAATTTGAGGGGCTAACTGCATAACTGTGGTCTACCTACCTAAAACAGGGTTTACCTACCTGCTTGACTCATTTTGGAGTACTCTCTACCTTGTGGGAGTCATCTACTTACTATATTGGGAGTTTACCCACCTACTTTACAGGGTACAAAAGTACAACAATGGCACAAAAGCCCAGGGGCGCCTTTTGGGGGTATTATTACTATGTGGGATACCAAGATGTAAAGAAGTGATGAAAAGTTGGGATGTGATATTTGTTTGGCAAATTCTTCAGAGATGAGTTATGGCTGGAAGAAGTTGTCATGGCGGTCTGAACCGGACAAAAATGAGAAACAGAAAATGAGTGACTTCTCAGAGAAGATGTCACTTGTGGGTTAATGGATATAGCTGTACTATAATCACTTATATGGTCTGCCTCTTGCTGATATTGCTGGTGTCTACCACAACATGGTCACTGTATGGTGGAAATATTGGTCTTGGTTTAACGGTTTATAGTCAGGAACAGTAAGGTAATATTATTCAGTTACTATGTGGTGGTATTATTCAGTTACTACGGTATGCGGTTTATAGTCAGGAACACTAAGGTAATATTATTCAGTTACTATGTGGTGGTATTATTCAGTTACTACGGTATGTGGTGGTATTATTCAGTTAGTATGTGGTGGTATTATTCAGTTACTACGGTATGTGGTGGTATTATTCAGTTAGTATGTGGAAGTATTATTCAGTTACTACGGTATGTGGTGGTATTATTCAGTTAGTATGTGGAGGTATTATTCAGTTACTATGTGGTGGTGAAATGTGGTCATGATGTGTGGTATTATAGTTAATATTGACTTTTATATACTGGTTTTGCTCGGTAATAGTATGGGGATAATATTTGCTCCTTGTATAGCAGTATTTGATAACTGTATGACTACTATTTAGAGGTATCATACATAGAACATAGTTTTATGGTTATTTGTATATACGTAGTCTTATAAAATGTATTCTTGAGGGGGGCATACATCTTCAAAGACCATAAGAGTACACTCACCGGCCACTTTATTAGGTACACCTGTCCAACTGCTCGTTAACACTTAATCTCTAATCAGCCATTCAAATGGCGGCAACTCAGGGCATTCAGGCATGTAGACATGGTCAAGACAATCTCCTGCAGTTCAAACCGAGCATCAGTATTTGGAAGAAGGTGATTTGAGTGCCTTTGAACGTGGAAATGGTTGTTGGTGCCAGAAGGGCTGGTCTGAGTTTTTCAGAAACTGTGATCCCCTGGGATTTTCACGACAACCATCTCTGGGGTTTTTACAGAGAATGGTCCGAAAAAGAAAAACACCCAGTGAGCAGCAGTCCTGTGGGCGGAAATGCTTGTTGATGCCAGAGGTCAAAGGAGAATGGGCAGACTGGTTCGAGCTGATAGAAAGGAAAACAGTGACTCAAAAAAGCCACCCGTTACAACCCAAGGTAGGCAGAAAGAGCATCTCTGAACGCACAGTACGGCGAACTTTGAGGCAGATGGGCTAAGCAGCAGAAGACCACACGGGTGCCACTCCTTTCAGTAAGAACGGGAAAAAATGAGGCTCCAATTTGCCCAAGCTCATCGATATTGGACAGTAGAAGATTGGAAAAAAAGTTGCCTGGTCTGATGAGTCTCGATTTCTGCTGCGACATTCGGATGGTGTAGGGGTCAGAATTTGGCGGGCAACAAACATGAAAGATGGATCCATCCTGCCTTGTATCAAAAGGTTCAGGTGGTGTGGGGGGTGGTGTCATGGTGTGGGGAATATTTTCTTGGCACTCTTTGGGCCCCTTGGTACCAATTGAGCATCGTTGCAACACCTTGTGGAATCTATGCCAAGAAAATTGAGGCAGTTCTGAAGGCAAAAGGGGGTCCAACCCGTTACTAGCATGGTGTACCTAATAAAGTGGCCGGTGAGAGTATGTCCACAGTAAAAATTTCTCGTTGAATTCTGCCATTGAAAGTATTGAGTATTTAACATGGTATTGCAAGTGGATTTAGGGTCATTTTTTTTACTCGTGGTTTACAGTTAGAAATTAACCCCATTCATTTCTACCCTGTTTCCCCGAAAATAAGACACCCCTGAAAATAAGACATAGTGCATTTTTAGTTATGAAATTCAGAGTTTGGCTGCTTATGCTGATGTTTGTGATGAAATCACTAAAGTATATTAATACATGTTGATGTTTTGTTCAACAATAAATGTAAATTCTTGTTCATAGAAAAAAAAAATCCCCTAAAAATAAGTCTTAGCTCGTCTTTAGGAACAAAAATTAATATAAGACACTGTCTTATTTTCGGGAAACAGGGTATGTAGTTTTGGACACAGATGGGCAGTAAAGACCACATACAAATATTTGGGCTGTGTTTCACACAAGGTTTAAGCTATCCACATTTACATCAACAGTAAATTTCCACGCGTTTTCCACGTGGAATATGACCAAAGAGTGAACACGTTCTAAGTTTTTTTTACAGTGAAAAACCAATAGTCGTAAATGCATGTTGTAGGAACTACAATGCATATTTTCTATTGAGGTCAATGGGAATGGTTTGCTTCCGGTTTCAGACGAGTGTTTCGAGTCATGTGAACATAGCCTGATAATGCCACTGTTGTTTTGGCGCTGATCTCCTGGAGCAAGTTGAGAATGATTAGGTGTTCTTGGGCGTGGTTATAGGTGCAGTCTATCATAAAACGACTGTGCCTTATATCATACACTCCACTGAGAATGTAGAAATCCTCCCATCCATGCTCCACTATCAATCACAACAGCAAATTAAACATGATTTTCCCCCTAAAACTCAAAATGTACGACTCTTTGAACTGTCAAATTGTTAAAAATTCAATTCCATCTTTCCTGAGTGATATATCTGCTCTGAAAAGGTGACAACCAATATTTCATTACAGCTCACACAGGGGCTGCCATTTAGCTTTTTTAGATGTTTGAACAGTAAATGTGCCCATTTAAGCAGTGAAATATCTCTTGCTACAGAACTAGATATATTTGCATTCAGAAGATACAAAAAGCTGCATGATGATCCCAAAAGGATCCCAATAGTGGATACAATTGCAAGGAAAAGTAAGTACACCCTCCTGAGAGACATGGATTTTGCATTAATGGTTATTAAATTCTGATCTGATTGTTATCAAGATCACAATTAGGACAATTACAATCTCACTAAACTAATAACACACAAACAGTTGTGTTATTTTTATTGCACAAACTGACTAAACATTCACAGTGCAGACAGAAATAGTAAGTGAGCCATTAGGAACGACCTGGATTTTTGCATTGATTACTAATAAAATATGGTATTATTGCTAAATTAATGATCTAAATCACAATTATAGACAAATGCAATCTACGTAAGCTTATAACAGGCGAAGTTGTAATGAGAATGTTGAGTAAACATCCACAGTGCAGGGAGAAAAAGCAAATGACTTGCATTTCTACATTGACTATTTAGAGGATATGATCTGACACTTATCTAACAATTACAGGAAAACACAATCTAACTAAACTAATAACACTAGAAAAGTTGTACTGTTCATGTCTTGATTCGAGCAAACTGAGTAAACATCCACAGTGCAGGAAGAAATGGTAAGTGAATTATTTGGAATTACCTAGGTAAATGTGCATTTGTTACTAATAAGCTATGGGCTGATTCTTACCTAAATCACAATTATAAACAAATACAATCTAACAAAGGCTATGACTCCACAGCAAAGTTAAAATGCCATCGCAAATCCAACGGTATTTTAACTTCACTGCACTGCCAGTTTTTTGTGCACAAAAACACGCTTGAATTTTGGATTCCCAGTGGCCCAGTACACGGGCTGCATGGGAATCTGACGGGTATCTGGCAAAAAATAGAACATGTTCTATCTTCTGCTGGACGGCCGGTGGCTTCAGTAAAAAACTTGTGCTGTGTAGACTACAGCACGGATTTTCTATTGAAGTCTACAAACTACAGTCAGATTTTCGGTAGATTCAAAATACTGAATCCACTGAAAATCCAATGAGAATCCAGTGCTGTGTAGACATAGCCTAAGCTTATAACAGGCAAAGCTTTAATGAACACACTGAGTAAACATCCACAGTGCAGGCAGGAAGAAAAAAGAGCACGTTAACTCATTAATAATCTTTAGATCCACTTTAGCAGCAATCACCTCCACCATTCTGCATTCTGATTTAATATGGGGAGGGAAGGGAGTCTTTTGCTCAGGACCTCTACTATGCAAAAACAATACAACATCAACAGCACTCTAAGGCACTAAAAACAGTCAAAGAGGATATAAGAATTTTTTGAACAAGCATTTCTGCTACTATGAAATTGGGGTCACCTTGCCGTGGTAGGTGGGCTTTTACAGTTTTGATCAAAAATGTACACTAAGAATCCCAAGTTTTTTTCATTTATTTCATAGTAGTAAAAATACTTTTTCAAAAAATTCTTATGTCCTCTTTGACCATTTTTAGTGCCTTAGAGTGCTGCTGATGTTGCTTTGTTTTTGCATAGCTATTGACTGCCACAACAGTGTGCACCTATACATTTATTTTTCAAAACGGAGGTGCTGACCAGATTCTGTTTTTTCAGGACCTCTACTAGTCATACTGGAGAGCAGCTGCTAGGAGCACCTGCGGAGGACCCAGTTTGTCTGTATGTTACATGGACAACCCATTGCTTCATTAATTGGGCACAAGGTAAAGCTTCCACGCTGCTGTGTTTCCCCTCAGATTACACATGATCGCTGGGGATCAATGGAAAAGGACATGATGTGATCACATTATTTTTGGTATATGTTTGTAACAAGAAAGGAACTGTAAAATGTGGACACCTCTTTAAGTTTTATTGGGGCTGAGATGTTTAGTAGGACTTTATGATCAGTGATCCAAGACCGTCACTATCCAGGAAAGGAGCATGAAGCTAATATTTTGAGCAGGTAGAAATGATATATTAGGCTGATGAGCAAAGAGGAACTGAGGAGGGTAAGATTGACGAGAATAAAAGAAGGAGGACATTAAGTACAACCTGATGTTTGTAGTCAACAGAACAAGAAACATGAAGGCGAAGTGACAATTGACACCCTGTAATAAGACAATCAGAGCATTTGTTCCTTGCTGCGATGTCACACCTGAGTGAAGGGTGACAGGTGTTATAGATAGGGGACAGATGTATCAGCAGATGGTAGCGCCATGTCACCGGGAGATTTCTAATAGCAGGAACGTGATGTGTTTTTCATGCTTGAAAAGAGAACAGATTGCTAGCTTTGTGGTCTGCAAAAAGCTACTTCCCACATGTATACAAGAGGTCTATGTTTAGTCAAACAACCTCAATCTTGTCTAGTCATCCCAAATTTTTCTCAATCCCACATATTGGAAGCTTTGTGAGTCTGTACTAA
Source organism: Phyllomedusa bahiana (assembly GCA_025379985.1). Classification (NCBI taxonomy): domain Eukaryota; kingdom Metazoa; phylum Chordata; class Amphibia; order Anura; family Hylidae; genus Phyllomedusa; species Phyllomedusa bahiana. The sequence goes on from JAODAL010002932.1 coordinate 151,852, forward strand.
ATTAATTCTAGAGGGACATTCCGACATAGCAGGTGACGGTAAAGAAAAGTAGATGGTGGAAGATATTCGTTGAAGAGGTGGGAAGGTATAATAAGAAAAATGGACAGACAAAGGACACACATAAGACATTTGCTAAAGGTGAGGTGAGGTGAAAAATGGGAGGGTTGATATGAGTTGAGGGGAGCTCATAGATTGGAGACGACATGAGGTTCTCTTCAGTAAACTGAAGACAATGGGATATCAAGGAGGTGATATTCAGTCAGATACATAGTGAAGTGAAGGTTAGGAGAACATGGGTGTGGGATGATTCCAAAGCATAAGGTATGGAGGATCGAAGAGAAACCATTAGTTAAAGAAAAGTGTGGAGACATATACAGGGGTAAACACTCAAAAAAATGAGACTCGAGAACACAATCTTGGTGGAGGAGGTGATGGGGGGGGGGTACTGAGTAAAGAATGGCTGCTTGGTGGAATGGATTGATCTACTGATGCAGTGATAAGAATATAAATAAAACCGCCAACTGTGAGGAAGGGGGTAATGGACATAGAGGGAAAGGGCATTTAGATACTTATTTAGAGGTGGGGACTGAGAACATACACTGTTGTATGGAGGAGAAGATGATTGAGGATACACTTGGGAACAGGGATGCGTGTTAAGGAGGTAAGCATTAAAAGCAAAGGAGTTGAGTAATCACACTCAATGATGGAGAAGGAGGCTCAGGAGACACTCTCATTAATAGGTAAATTAGTTGACAAGATTTACTTAGTGAGTGCTGAATTAGATTAACACTATATGATATAATAGCTAATAACACACATCACTTCTGGTCCTCAGAAGGGTTCATCAAGTCATATGATAGACATTTGACTATACAATATGAGACAGCTGGATATCAGAACGAGTGGCCATAGAATAGATCACTGTCTTGTGATACAGGTGATTAAAAATGCTAAAAAGCACATAGGTTTTTCTTTCCATGTGAACCATACTTGGCTTTAGGGATTATACTCAAGTGTCCTTTTCACGTCCAGAATCGGCAACTATCTACCCAACCTTCTTACGAATCATAAGCTATTACTTTACTCCTAATTATTGTAAACAACATTAAAAGCATAGTCAGACAAAGTGGCAAAAATGGCAAAGTAGAACAACAACATAAAAATAATTCTTTCAGTTTATGACGCCATCGTAGGACTGAGTGTCATAAATACAGATCTAGATATGCATTAACGAGATTAAGCAATGCCATGGGTGTAAGACAAAGGTCTTGCTGTAGACCACCATTCACTTCCTGTGACCTTGGACATAGTATAAACTCCAGTATTGGCATCATGACTGATGTTCGTCTGTCAGGGTGGAATGACATGGAGTAGTAAAATACAGATGTGGGAGTCAATGATGTAGTTGTCAGTTGTATAAGTATGGAAAGTAAGATTCAACAATAGATCAGAAGAGGCGAGGAATATAGGGAATCAGATGAGGAGATTTGTTAAAAAAGAAAGTGATGTGAGACTAGGGGTTAGATATAGATGTTAAGGTTTCCTGCCATTACGAGAGTTCCCAGAATTGGACATTCTTGAAACCACCTGTTTTTGAGGTTGAAGAACTTAGATGATGTATGGCATCAGGTGTAGACATCAAGGATCCCCCAAAAAAGGATACACAGCTGAAAAGTACAGACTATTTGGAGTTAGGTTTAGAAGTGAAAGGATCAAGTTTAGAAATGTACAATATGAGTTCTTGTATAGGGTCTAGTCTCGAAGTTTAGTCTATACATGTTAAGTAAGTGATGAAGCAATGTATGGACAGGTGCTTTGTAGGATATCTAAGTTGGATCCAAAATGTGCATTGGAAGAGTCATGGTCAAGAAGTGTAGGGTAGAAGGATCATTCAGTATACAGAAGAAGACCCCAGTGCTAGGGCACTATATTAGGTGTATGCAGTCCATGCCCCTAGACCTCAGATAGCCTCACCTCTGTGTGGGTATAGATCACATACCTGGATGCACAGAGTGGCAGTGTGCTCTGTCCTCCGCTCCGGCTGCTTCTGATTCTCTGCTAGGAAAGAAGGGAGGGAGCACAGGATGCTGTGCTTGCGCTGGTGTAACCCATTCAATGCCATCTTTCTATACTACTACTGACAAACAAGCAGCATGCAAAAAGAGACCCGGGCTATTGTAATGAAAATGACCTATTGAATGCCTGGGGTAGCCATTGCACTGAATAGGTTAACCTCCTATGAGCAGGAGGAAGAATTACATGTTATATTGTGAATCATGAGCATGAGCTATAGGAATACCTGTAAAGCCTGGACACCCAAAGACAGGGCATCTGAGAGTAAGAGGATTAATATAGACTCCAGGGGTCAGATATAACTGAATGAACGTTATAATAATAACATCAGTGCATGGTGACTGATATATGCCAACATGGTAGATGGAAATGCTTCTCCAGCAAAGGGTCAATCTTGCACATACAAATCCCCTCTATATAATCCCTCATAATCCACATGTCAGGCACTGTATTCCCCTCTAGACAGATGTGCAACATTTATTAAGTGTCCTTGCATAACATCATTTAGTGGTAATGCTCCCCCTCCGGCTAACCCAGCGACACATGACTACAGGACGGATACCAGTCATCTCTACTGCTCTGTTCTCTTAGATTCATTGACAATTTTTGCATATGGTCATATACTGTATACAGTGTCGGACTGGGGTGCCTAGGGCCCAACGGTGGGATTGCATTGTGGGTGCCCACCCCACAGCTAGTCTACATTGCCTCTTATACTCTGCTTCTTGTCTCTTCTCTGCCTTTCTGCTTCTCCCAAGGATGTATATGCAGTTTATAGGAAAATCCATGCTAACCAGGGGTTTACCCTCTTCCCCTGTGAGCCAGTCTGAGCTTGACTTTATATAGACGTGCCCCATATCTGCTATGACTTATTGTGGTAAGTATTATCTTGGCGTTAAAGCTTGTAAATATAATTCAGTGTGGAATACACTGGGAAGGCAAAGCTGCTGGCCTGGGGGAGATCCAAAAATACAACATCTGGTTATGTGTCTAAGTACTTGCATTCTTCTGCATCTTTCTCTGGATACCGCAGACACAGGTTTATACAGAGGCGTAACAGGAACCCTACTTACCCTGTGTACTATCTCATGTGGCAGAGTGGACTCTTGCCCACTTAGCCACATGGGCCCAGTGCAAATTCTATATCTGCATGGAGTTATGACTAGGATTTTTTTAAACCGATGCTCCTGCTGCCATTTTTATGAGAACTGCCATCAGTAATTTCAGGGCCCAATGCAGCTAAAGCATTTGGCCTACTCTGCCCATCACCAGTTCCTCTTGCACCACAACCGCTCTAACAAGGTCTCTAACAGAAGTACTGTCAATACTACTCTGAAGATGCCACTGCCCTTTATTACTATACCCCACGACTTTATACACAGTCACATTATTATGACTCAATAAGCTCCTGGTAGGTTGTCACAGGTATCTGGAGTCTTGCTGACTGCACCCCACAGCTGTTGAGGCAACACCACTATGCAGGGGCTCCCACAGATACTTAACTGGGTTCAAGACTGAGAAATTAGGGCCACATGTATGAACCTGTTTAGGTCTAAAACTCACTTTTTTGCCCATAGGTTACTATGGGCAAAAGAGTGAGTTTTAGACCAAAACAGTTTCATACATGTGGCCCTAAGGGCGTACCGATGTAACCGTGTTCTTGATGGAATATACCATCTGCCCCAGGGATGACAATCAGCATGCAAGGTTGAATTCATACCCAAATTGGGTGAGTGTGCCTGCCACATGGATGAGTAAGCCTTAAAGGAGTGGTCTCATCTCATAAGATACATGAATGAAATAACGCTGCTTGGCTCTGTCACTTCCTGGTCAAGCTGTCTGTAATTAGCATATGAGCTCTGTGTATTTAGAGTCTGTTTATTAGTCTAGATTAAATAAATTACCTTCTCTGAGGACTGGAGAAGCTGCTGAGCTAATGTAAACAGTAATTACTGTCTTTTGTCTGAAAGATCAGATAACACACAAGTTCACACACTGCCGGCCACTACCTGTGTGATGACTTTACTCCCTGCTATCAGATTGAAAAAACAGCAGGGGATAAGAAGTACACAGGTCGGTCACTTGGGGAACCAGAGAGAGCACAGAAGGTGATAAAATCACTTGTAGCTCCTTAACAAAAAAAGATGAACAACATAATATATTTGGAAAACGTCTTCATTCAATGTTCCCTACATGTTGAAAGATAATCTTTTTAGTGAGACAACCCCGTTTAAGAATTACAAGAAAAAATTCCCACAGCTTGTGTCCTTCCAGCAGTGGTTACAGGGTGTTTGTTCTCTGATGTTTTTCGCCTGCTAAAACAACATCCAACTGTTTGATGAAGCAGAAAACATGTCATCGGAGAAGACAACCCTTTGCTAGTCAGCGGAGGTCCATTACTGATACTGTCTTGAAAACTGAAGCGTTTTCTGCAAATGCAGCTTGGCTTGCAGAGGAGCAGTGACATCCGTCTGCACCGGGGCCCTATAGCCTGGATATGATGAAGGGTACGGAGCACCTGAAACGCGCCAGCCTTCTGTCGTGTTTGCTCCATGTGTCTGTTTTCCTGGTGTGTCATGGTTTTATATTTACAATAAAGGAGCTTTCGATTTGAGGACGCTGGAGTGCAAATCCATTTTCTTCTATCACTTCTGCGGGATTCCTATGATCTCCTTGCGTCTCATTTTTCGGATGAGCTGGAAAATTCACTTTTTTATCTCTTAATTACAGCTGGGACATGCCAGTAGCAGCCGGGATTGGAGATAGCCTTGAACCTGCCATTTTAACCCCTTAGATGCTGTGGTTGCATTGACTCCGACATGTACAGGATTAAGGAATCATACTGAGCACCATGGCAATCAGAGGCTTTATGAAAGTCTTCATGGCTGCCATCTTACTACTTCTATTACACTCTGTAGAATACAGATTGCATGTCATTTATACTTGCCTATTCCATATTCCACCACACAAATATTTTTTTTTGTTTCCCAGTACCGTACTATATATGGTACAGTCAGTGGTAACATTAAAAAGTACATCCTTGGCCTTCATAAGTTTATCTAAATTGAAAAATAAAAAAGTTATGGCTCCTGGAATGCGGGGAGAGAAAAAAATAAAATTTACTTTGGCAGGAAGGGGTTAAAGCTAAGCTCCCCCATTTATTATCATGTACATCCTTCATCCATAATATAATATATATATATATATATATATATATATATTATATATATATATTATATATATATATATATATATATATATTCTTGCAAACCCTCCTGACTAAAAAAGGCGTGTTGCTTATGCAAACTCCACCTCAAAATGGGCATTCCTGGGAGAATTGAAGGTGTTCTCAGGTGGAGCAGAGGTAGGTGGGATGTGGGCAATCCTTCGGTGGGGCTTTTACCATGAAGTAAAATTCGGGAATTTTGAAATTTTAAAAAAAAACATTTTCCCACCATTTATCATTTTTAAAAATTTCGCACCATTTTTTGTTTTAGCTGCCCCTTTAGTGACCCATTGTTTAAAGATGTCCCCAGGGGGTCACCATGACGAAAGCTCCTCATCCAGCCCACATGCTCAGAATCCCCTCCCCTCTCGGGCATACTGTCAGTCTCTTCTCTGCTTAGTAATCACACACACTTAACCCCAGCTGCTGTCATTCTACTCCTGTCCTTTGTAATCTTTAGTAATTAGTCAAGCAGTGCAAAAACAAAAAAAATAAATTTTAATAGAGTGCACTGAAAAAAAAAAAAAACATTTGTTTGTGAGGTTTTGAAGCTGGGACTACAGGTAAAGGCAAAATCTAACCACTCACTATTTTTTAACACTCACAGCTCAACAAAACAACTTTTTTTTGACTACAGTGACACACGGGGGGAAAACATGATGAGTCAATTTGCGGGGTCACATGATATGCATTTTTCAAACTAATTTTACACGCCCCCTTTGGAACACCTGAAAGCTGAAGAAAGACAAACCAAAAACAATCTTTGGGGTAAAACCTTTTTAAATCCCCAAACTATACATAATAAACTAACATATAACACAATATTAATGTATATATTGTTGGATATATGTGTTATATAGTTTGTGTGTTATATAAAAACAGTGTATTTTAAAATTTTAAAATTTTGTCTAAATATATATATATATGTGTGTATGAATATGGTGTGTCTACATATATAAAAATAATGTATGTAATGTGTGTATAAATTATGTGTGCGTATGTATATATAGTGGGGTGTTAATATATTATATATATTTATGTGTTGTGTGTATTAGATATATGTATGTTGTGAAAAACATATATCTATATGTATATGTGGATTATATACAATATTTGTGTTATAGTTATTGTTGTATATTAAAATATGGTATCCTGTAGGGACCATCTTGCAGTGGTACCCGATTTGTTTTAGAACCTTCACCTAAATATTACAAAGCTGCTTATTAGATTCTGTGGGAGATTGTTGTGGTCATGCTCTGCGAATGTACGAGATCACTGCAGGGGGGCGGGGAACTGTGCTCTCCTATCCCTCACGTAAAGGGGTGCACTGCGTTTACAGCCCTTTAAATTTTAATCTCGCCCCTGGGTAAAGAATGACTGACCCCCGCCTTAGTTTTACGACACGCTGAAAAATACAAAAGTCTTTACCTTGGAAAGCCATAGCTGGTAAAACTGCAAATTTTTGTATTTCCTTGTCTTAATGATGTCAACTTTTAGGTTTAATGCGCCCATAATTATTTTTTCCCGGGGCTGACTGGACAGTTGCCCCCCACCGTCTGGTTGATCATATTCTAAAAACATACAAAAAACGCAAGCTTTTGGAAAAATCCTATAGACACATTATCCTCAGCCGGCTCCCCTAGAGACTCTGCTATGCTCCCCTCTCCGCTGTATGTGTCGTGTGTGGAGGATGCCGCATCTACAGAGGTGTAAAATCAGCACAAGGCTTCTGCGCCTGTTGTCTTCCCCCAACCCTCTGCCCTCCGCCACATCTAGGGCACTCCGCCACCGAGGAGTTCCACCATGAAGATGAGATGTCTGCAAACTGTAATTACTCCTGAGAAGGAATTAGTTCGCGTACACTGAGGTCACTCCGATAATTCTGCCTCCTCTAATTAAACTCCATTGTCTTCTCAGTTGAGCGTGATGCCGGAGTCGAGTGAAGCAAGAATGTGGGGGATAATAGGCTGGAACAATGTACAAGTGATTACGTCTCAAAGTGCATGACTAATATAGACACACATATCTTCAATCTCACTTGAGTCTGGATGGCTATTTTTCTGTGGGGGCCGTCTAGCACCCCTATTACTGCTCCTTGTACATCTGCTCTTAAAGGGGTTGTCTCACTACATTGATTCATCTCACCTCAGTCCTGTTTTCTTGGCTTCACTTTGAATTCAGGGGCGTGTTTACTGGCTTCTACTAGACTGCAGTAGAAGCCAGGTCTGGAGCTATAGCAACCATGTGGCAGCCTATCAGGAGAGATCAAACAGGTCTTTTAGCATAGTGACCCTGAGGAGCTGATGCAGCCCATACAAGAGGGGATATCTAGGGAAAGGTAGGACACTGGTAATGGACAATTATTGCAAAGTGACTTGTTTTTGCAAGATCTTTAACATAAAAAGCAATCTTTGTAGTGAGACAACCCCTTTAATGGCACTTGTGTGTACACGCATGGAGCAGAGCTGAATTAGCAACCTAACCTAAGACCATGCAGTCGTTTTGCATAAATATTCCTACTGATTTTAGATGAAGTTGCGTCAAATGACAAACTCAGCTCAGCTACATAGATATTGCTAATAGATATGAGTGCGCCGCTCTGCCATGGTCGCGTTTAGATGTGAGCTCGGCATAGCGAAGTACGGTTGGTGGCTTCGGATGGAAGCGTGCTGTTGTCATGGCAGCCAAAGTTCAAGGACATTTGTAAAGGGCATTACTAAACCTTCAATTTATGTTTATTTGTAAGAAAAGACGAGGCGGCTGGGAAATAGAAATGAGATGGAGAAAAGAGAAACAAGGGAGGACGTGTCTACTGCAAAGAAGAAGAAAGCTAAGAAGGACACACAGGACGCGCTTAATACAGAGCCGCTTCACTGGAGGTATCATGAGGAGCATTAGTTAGAGTCAGTGCAGGTCATCTATAAAAAGTGCCACCTACACATTCAATTTGGTAAAAATCCAAGGGCCGAACAAGACATGAATCAGAAAGCAGAGTGCACCCCAGCCTTGACCATGAAGCTCAGGACAAGAGTTGTTGGATGGACATCATTCCCCACTAATTTATAGACTACCTTTTCCCCTCTATCAACATAAATGAGTTTTCTCAGCACAATGATTAGCTTTTAACATGTAGGGAAAGGTAAATGAAGACTATTATTATTATTAATAAATACATTGTTTTTTCTATTTTGCTTTGTTCAGGAGAGAAAGAAGATTTTATTTACTGCCAGTGTACACAAGTTTCTCTTGGTGATAGACCTTCTCCTTCTGCTCTTTCTTAGCTGATTACTCATAGCTGCCATTGTCCAACCATGGTGAGTCACTCCCTGCTGAGTCTTATCTCCAGTATAGGAGCTTGTTTACTTATGTTAATGACAGTTAACCCTTAGGGCTAGTTCCACCGGCTTATTGCCGCCCGTAATTGCGGGACGGATTTTGCCCCGCAATTACGCCAGCTGCCGGCAGCGGGGCGGGGGCCGGCCCCTAGACATCATTATTCACGGCGCGTACACGCCTAAAAAAATTTGACATTCATTTTCCTCCCCGCTCGGCGTAGAGAGAGGAGACGGAATCCATAGTTCTCTATGAGAAGTGTGGATTACCGTAATGACAGAGACGGATTTCAGCCATACTGCAGCGCAAAAACGGCGCGCAGTACGGCTGAAATCAGTTCCCAAATCAGCCGTGTGAACGAGCCCTTAGAGATTTGTAGTCTTCTATACTACACTTCATAAATCGTCCTTTGGCTCCATCACACACTAATGACAGTTTCATTGTAAGCAATGCCCTGCGGAACTGGATGATGAATGCCACACAGCTCCAGGCACGTTTAAGGGAGGTGAAGGGCAACAACGTGTCACATCAGACCATTCATAGCCATTTAGGCCCTGTTCACACGACGGATTTGGCCATAACCGCGGCCAAATCGCGCCTAGTTTATTAACATGGTTTCCTATGGGAAACCGCTTTAAATAACACACCCCCGTGGGTTTGCCGTGGCTCCGGGTCCGCGGCCAGACCCGTGCGTGTGAAGAACTCTCCTGTCAATTCCTGACAGGGAGTTCACTGCACGGCGGCCGCGCGGTGCTGCCGCGGGCGTCGCCGCGGGTGGGCGCGGCTGGGACGCGGCTCGCGCCGCGGTTTTTCCCCCTGCTATTAATTTGCATAGGGCAAACCCTCGGTGCAAGCCGCGCCCCAAACCACGCCCCTCCCGAACCGAGGCCACGCCCACGCAGCAAACCCGCGTCGGGAGACGCGAGTTTGCGACGCAGCACGACGAGGCTTTGGCCGCGGGAACCGCGGTGAGAGCCGCGGCCAAACCTGCGGCCAAAACCGTCGTGTGAACGAGGCCTTACATCAGCAGGGTCTACATAGATGCTCCCTGATCCATGTAAGACGGTGATGCCTGTGCCTGATGGTGCGGTCAGGTCATCTAGCATGCAGACCCTGCTGATGTAAATGGTTACGAATAGTCTGACGTGACACTTGGTGCCTCTCGCCTCCCTTAAACGTGCCTGGAGTTGTGCGGCATTCATCATGAGGTTCGAAAGGGCATTGGTTAAAAATGGAGCTGTCATCAGTGTGTGATGGAGTCAGATGACATCCACTTCTTTGCCTTTCTGTGACTCTTCCAGTCTCAAGCTTGAGAAAGAGGGGAGGAACCCTCGAAACGACGCAGCAGGTCTGTGACTCAGCAGGTATCCAGGCTTCTCCTCACTATCCATTCTGGGATCAGAAGGATTGGATCCAAAGAGACTGAACGCAGTTTGGCATGAGTATACCACTATTTTACTATTTGTGAGGAAATGACTTTGTGAAGTGCTTGTTTTCAAGAGAAATAAAGTTGGCATGAAGAATTGCAACTTATAGTGAATGTTGGAATTCTATGCAGCCTGATGCATTTACTATACACTAACTGAAGGGGTTAAAAGGATTCCCCATATACAGACTGTTGTGGTGGTTGCTAAGAAAAGTATAAATATGGTGGTCTTAAAGGGGCTGTCTCACTACAAGGATTGCTTTTTTATGTTAAAGATCTTGCAAAAACAAGTCACTTTGCAATATGTGTCCATTAACAGTGTCCTACCTATTCTGAGAGATCCCCTCTTATATGGGCTGCATTAGCTCTTCAGGTCGCTATAGCTACAGACCTGTTTGATTTATCTTGATAGGCTGCCAGCACTGGTTGCTATAGCTACAGACCTGGCTTCTACTGCAGCCTAGTGGAAGCCAGTAAACACGCCCCTGAATTCAAAGTGAAACCAAGAAAACTGGACTGAGGTATCATTATAGTGATACAACCCCTTTAATAGTGGGTTGCAAAAGTCTTCCTACCCCTTGAACTGTTCTTCGTTCTAAATGTTACAGCCACAAACGTAAATGTATTTTATTGATATTTTATGTGATAGAGCAACACAGAGTAGCAAGTATTTGTGAAGAGTAAAGAAAATAATACGTGCTTTTCCAAATTTTTGCAAATTAAAAAACTGTAATGTGTGGTGTCTATATGCATTCAGCCTCCCTGAGTCAATATTTTATAGGACATCTCATTTTCTTTAAAGGGGTATTGCCACCAGTAATTGTTGACGTGGGAACCTCCAAAATGGTATTTAATCACTTTTCCCAAAATAAAGTGATTAAAAAAAGTAAACTCTGAGAAACTACAGCATTTCTCACCCCCCTTGGTTACCACAAAGCTTCCCCTAGTCACGACCCAGGGGCTGAAAAGGGCCCCACTTGCGTGAATCACTTCTTATCTGATGACAGCAGAATGAATGGTCTTTAAAGGCACCGGTACAATATGTTTTCTTTGTATACAGAATAACTAGCTGTAGTGATTAGATCCCTGCTTTATCTGATGAAAAGCTTTCAATCTGCTGTTTTAAAAATAGGTGTTCTCTTTGTATACAGAAAATTTACAAGTTATAGTTTTGATTATTTGAGTGAACATGTCACAGGATCCCCTTATGCAGCTCTGTGCTCTGGCTGTGTGTGTCTGTGTGCGTCCTGTCTCTTGCTGCGTGATTTGATTTAAAATTTCATTAGCTCTTAGCAGATAAGGTTTCTCCTGACAGTGCCGTCTATAGGCCTTTTGTCTTGCTGTATTGAATCCACTGTTGTACTGTTTATTAGTTCACTTAAGTTTTGAGACGCTCCCTTTGGATTCCTCACTTCCCCCCCCCCCCTCTCCCTCTCCCACTGCAGCTTCATGGGCTCAGCATGATTTGTTGACAAACTTGCTCTCATATTGAACGAAAGGGCATACTTGGTCTGGTGGCAAATCCCCTTTAAGGGCCCCTCTGCACAGCAAGGATTTAGAGTTGCTTTTTGTGACTGATTTTGTTGTTGGAATCAGTTTGGAAATCAACCGTTAACCATCCCATAGCCCTCAGTAAAAAATCCGACCGCTAGTCTAGATGGCACGGATTTTCTGAGGTCAGATTTCAAAACTGACAGCTTTGCAAAAAACTTGGAACTTGCACATTTTTCTGCTTGATTTCCGACAGAAAATGTACTGTTCAATGTCAATGGGTTGACCGAAGACGAAAACCGACTGCAAAATCTGCGCTATAAAAACCAAAAACCGATCGTAAAATACTGTTGGATTCTGCCATAGTTGCTGTGTGAACATATCTTAAATATCCTAACACTTCACAAATACTTGCTACTTTATGTTGTTCCATCACATCAAATTTTAATAAAGTACATTTAGGCTTGTGATTGTAACATTTAAAAATGAGGAAAAGTTCTAGGGGCAGGAAGACTTTGCAACCCACTGTGTCTACATATATATACACACACATATTAAAATAATATATATAATAAATATATAAATATATATAATAAAAATATATATAAATATATATATATATATATATATATAATATATATATATATATATATATATATATATATATATAGTATATATACACACATAGGCTGCACATACATACTGTATAATACAATCAAGTTGCCAACCCCCCCCGTTTTGGCGGGTCACTCCCCCTAATGGGGGCCGTTTTCCCGCCCCCCGCTAGGGTGGCATAACCTCCTGCCTCTTTAGAGAGGCAAAGGAGGTTATCTGTGCACAGAGGCACGGGCGCGTCCTTGACGCTGCCCTGGGAGCCTCTGTCCTGCGCCGCCGCCGCAATGTTCCCGAAGCTGCGAGAGCATTGCGGAAGGGGCGGGGCTTAGCGGACCCTCCGCCCCCTTTCCCCGAGTTGAAGAACTAGGGAAGGCACAGGGCAGGTGAGTGCAGGATGGCTTTTTGTGGGAGGGGGTGGCGATTGCCTGAGGGGAGGGGTGTGTGGCAGTGACTGAGTGCTTGTGAGGGAGAGTGTGAACTAGTTTATTATTTTATTGTTACAGCTATAGGGCACTGCCTGGATCATGGGGGCCATCTGCCTGGATCATGGGGCACTGCCCCGGGTCAATGGGGGCATCTGCCTGGATCATGGGGGCATCTGCCTGGCATGGGGCTCTACCTGGATAAAGGGGGCATCTGCCTGGCAAGGGGGCATCTCACTGGTTCAAGGGGGCATCTACCTAATAAAGGGGCATCTGCCGGCATGGGGCTCTGCCTGGCCATGGGGCATCTACCTGGATAAAGGGGGCATCTGCCTGGCATGGGGGCATCTGCCTGGATAACGGGGGCATCTGCCTGGCAAGGGGGCATCTGCCTGGATAAAGGGGGCATCTGCCTGGAATGGGGACATCTGCCTGGCTCATGGGGGCATCTACCTGGATGCATGGGGGCATCTGCCTGGCTCATGGGGGCATCTGCCTGGCTAATGGGGGCATCTGCATGGCTCATGGGGGCATCTGCCTAGATAAAGGGGGCATCTGCCTGGCATGGGGGCATCTACCTAGATAAAGGGGGAATCTGCCTGGATAAAGGGTGCATCTGCCTGGCTCATGGGTGCATCTGCCTAGATAAAGGGGGCATCCGCCTAGCTATTGGGGGAACTACCTGGCTGTAAGGAGCATCTAAGTGGCTATTGGGGGCACTACCTGGCTATTGGAGGTACTACCTGGCTATTGGGGGCACTACCTGGCTATTGGGGGCACTATCTGGATGTAAGGGGCACTACCTGGATGTAAGGGGCACTATCTGGCTATTGGGGACAGCTACCTGGCTAGAAGGGGGCATTAACCTGACTACAGGAGGATACTACCTGGTTATACCTACCTATTGGGGCACTGTTTGGCGGTATCTCCCAGCTCTTCTGGATGCTGAATAGGCTATCCAACGCCCAAGAAAGCTGGGTGACGCCAAAACCCTAATTTAGCTTTCTTCCAGAGTCATTACACAGTTAAGTGTAGTGGGTGTGGCTTTTTCAAAGGGGTGTGGCTTACATACAAGATGGGCGTGGATATGCAAATTTTTTAGGCGCGGCGTGCTGTGCACACCACCTTCAAATCTCCTGCATTTTTACTTTCAAAAGTTGGCATGTATGATATACATACATTTGTTTGGTCTTTTTTGTGCCAAAAATACTCTTGACGTCATATTCTCGATATAAATGAACTGTCATACACCAAAACTAGGTGCATTATACGCCCGGCACGACACATTGTAATGCACCTAAAAAGGCGCATTGCATATAGTAGCCAGGGGCGTAACTAGAATTCATGGGGCCCCATAGCAAAAGGAGATGGGGCCCCTTCCACCGAATGACAATAAACTCAAAGAGCAGCTTAAGTAACATTAATTAAAGGTATAAATAATACAGTCATATATCAGGGAACCCACATAGTAGTGCTAGAGGTCAGAAAGCCACCATCTACTTGTTAGCTGCAAAAAGGAACAATGTTCTTGAACCTGAGTGGGCCCCTCTCAACCTCTGGGCCCCATAGCCATTATGGCTGCTATGGCTATAGTTACGCCCATGATAGCAATGGTACACTGTGCGCTTCCATAACGCAAAGCGCCTTTCGAGGCGCATTACATACACTAGTAATGATGCGTAATGCGCCTCCATTACACAATGCACCTCGATAGGCGCATTACATACACTACCAATGATACGCTAAGCTGAGATTGAGCAATGCGCCTTTTTTCAGCGCATTAAGTTTACTATGCAAGTTATACCAGACGCCAGATTTTTGAAAGGATTATATTTCAGGCGCTCTTTACACTGATTAAGTGCGCCTAAAATCTGCCGCGGCGACACCAATTTTTGGATATGTCGCCCATAGTATATATACACACACACACGCTACACCTACACATATAGGGCCTCATGTATGAAACTGTCTAGGTCTAAGACTGTCTTTGTTGCCCATAGCAACCAATCAGAGCCCATAGCAACCAATCAGAGCTCAGCTTTCATTTCATATAGTGCTCTGAAAAAATGAAAGCGGAGCTCTGATTGGTTGCTATGAGCTCTGATTGGTTGCTATGGGCAACAGGGAGAGACTTAGACCTACACAGTTTTCATACATGTCGTCCATAGATTATTATATATTATATATACATATAGACTAAATACACTGTATATGTACATAGATAGTCTGCTGGGCCCTAATGCAACAAGTGAAATGGGGCCCTCTAGCCACCATGTGTTATTTACAAAGCTGGTGTCTTCTTATGTTGGAGATTGGCTAGTGGGGCCCCTCAGGCTGCAGGATCCAATAGTGACTGCTGCTTCTGTACCCACTGTAGCTATATCCCTGATCGACAGGGCTGCCATAAGTAATTTCAGGGTCCCATACAGTATCTGGTTTGCTAGACTCTATCTTGCACCACATCAGTGGGCTTTTTTATTTACATATGATTAGAGTCAGTACTACCAATCCTGCTATGATGGCGCCGCAGATCATCTATCCTGCGGATAAGTGACACATGTGTTTCATAGAATAACCACTTTAAAGAGAACCTGTCACATAGGTTATGCCCCCCTTGCTGAGGGCAGAACAAGCTAGTGTTCCAGCACTGTGCCCCTTATTCTGTAAGATGCTGGAGTTACAGAGTATTTAATGCTCAAATCTGCAGTTTTCAGCCAGAAAAGAGTCATTTGAGGCTAGCCCCGCCCACCTCAACTGATAAACCTATTACTTTGAATAGGTAGAAATGTGAATAACTGCCAAGTGGGTGGGGCTAGTCTTTGGTGGGCGGGGCTATCACCTGCTCATGAATAAGATTTGAGCATTAAATGCTCTAAAACTGCAGCATCTTACAGAATAAGGCACAGGTGGAACAGTATTCTGACACTAGCTTTAGCTCCTCGCCAGGGGCATTCTATGGACAGTTCTTTAAAGGAATGCTCCAGACAAGTTGAATGTGTTAGGCTATGCACACAGCTTAACTGCGGCGTAATTACGCCCGCTTACGCCGTATGGCGGGGCGGGGCGGGAGCGGGGACGGCGGGGGGCCGCACTCGCCGGCCCATAGAGAATCATTGCTTAGCCGGCACGTATACGCCGCTAGAAAGTGACATGTGAATTATCTCCCCCCTCGGCGTATTCGCCGAGCAGGGAGAGGAGATGTAATCCATAGTTCTCTATGAGAACTGTGGATTACCGTAATGACTGGGCCGTTTTCAGGCCGTAATTTGCGCACTTCGGCGCGTAATTACGGACCGAAATACGTCCCATTTTAAACCGTGTGAACATGGCCTTATATTTATTGCAGAAAGTAAGGAGGCGGGGCATGACTCAAGGATACCCGCTCTGGTGTTCCCAGAGTCTCTGTGTTATGCTTTGTTCCCTTAGGTTTTATTGTTTTTGTTAAGTGTGTTCCTTTAAAAAAAGCTATAAGTGATATACGCACTGATGAAACACTATGACATAGATGAATGACATGCTGAAACATCCCGACAGCAGGGACGAGCTGACGATATGGATGAGACGGACAGATGGGAAAAGCAGAACTTGGAAAGACAGCAGACAGAGAGAGAAGAGATTAAATCTGTTTTTTGTATGTTCCCCGGTGAAGTTTTGTACACTGTGTTCTGGGCTCTGCACGGAGCAGATACATATCTGGCAAGCCACGCAATAAGATAAAACTGTAAAAAATGCAACAAACACAAGAGTCATCAAACATCGGCGGAGGAGCTCCAAATATATCACACTGAGGATACAGCATTCAGCATGAATAAACTAGGGGAGAAGTGAGAACTAGTGTTGCGCTTCGGATTTGGGTCGAATGCGACCTGAATCTGAACAATTCAACTCAGTTAAACCAAACTGATTTTTTTGGAAAAAAAAAAATAAATCGCCCCTAGCCTAGTTTGGTTTAGGGTCGACTTACCTTTTAGTGTCGCTACAATTCCTGAATGCTCCTGAATTCCTGAGAGCTATGAATTATTGTTTTTGCGAGGCGTACCTCGTGCAGAGCAATTATGCCCCAAAATATACCCCGCAAATACGCCATGTGAACATACCCTAACCAGAGCTGTCTTAACAGCATTATGGACACCTGGGCAGAGCACAGCAGTGGGCCCTGTTCAAATACATGACATCACACTTGGCCCTGCCTCGAACCCCCCCCCCAAGCACACCCATATTATCACGCCACCTATGTCTGGACACAGGCAGCCTGCAGCCTACACGACTGATTGGCAGAGCAGGGAGCTTTTGGCTCCCTTCACCACCATGGTTTTTGTTTGCACATCCTTAATGACACACAAACAATAAAATAAGCAAAGCCAACCTTGTGATCCTGGGTATGTTCCTTGTATTCCTGGGACAAGCATACCCCACCTGGGGCCCCTATACAACTGCCTGGTGTGCCCAATGGAAAAGATGGCCCTGACCCTAACAAATCAGACACAAGGTTGGAGGGCCCTGCTCACAAAAGCTTACAATCTAGGTGGGTGCAGAGGGGAGACGAAAAGGTAAAAAGTGCTTGGTCTACACAATGGTCCAGCCATGTTCCATAAATATGGGATAGTACACATTAAAGTGGATGAACCTGCTACTATACAGTACATCTATATACAGATAAGTGCCCGTGAGTACCTGTAGTGACAGACGTGTGTATAACTGAAAGCAAGGAGTTAGCTATTAGGGATCTTGGTATGCCTACGCCCTGGGAAGGTGTATTCCCAGGGCGTACTTAAAACTATGAGGGTTATGAGTTCGCCTGAAAGTATGGAGTAGCACATTCTAGAGAACTGGTGCAGCACGTGCAAAGTCTTAGAGGCGAGCCTGAGAGGTTTGGATGATTGAGACATTTAGTTGAAGATCATCAGCAGAGCAAAGAGACTGGGTAGGGTGGTAGATAGAGATGAGGAAGGAGATGTAGAGCGGTGCAGCGCTGTGGAGAGCTTTATGGGTGAGACTGATGAGTTTATGTTGTATTTTGTACTGAATGGGCAACCAGTGCAGACTGACACAGACAGGGTAGAGGCATCAGTATAGCAGCGGGAAGGACAGATTAGCCTGGCTGCTGCATTCAGGACAGTTATGATTAGTGATAGGGATAGGGTTGGGGAAAACATTTGGATATGAACGTGGAAACCCAAAGTTTTTTTTTTTCACAAGATTGGTCAAACCAGTATCAAACCAAACAAGGCTCTATGCAAACAACAGTAGCAAAAGCAAATGCATATGTGACAAGGTAAAATCTGATCTGAGCTCTCACGTGCCTGATTGGTTGCTTTGGGCTGATTCTTCTTTGCGCTTTTTAACAACTTCATGTCCTTTTCCAAGAATTAAACTTTTTATTTTGTCTTTGCCAGACACCTGTAAAAATAACATAAAATCCCTTCAGCATACATTAAAATGTCTAATCTTTTCTATGTTGAGATCCAATGTTTGAAGTTACAGGCCCATGGCCTGAGGCTGCACTACTGACAGATTGTGATAACATCGTGGCCCCCTCTGCAGTCAGATGCGGAGTTGTCATGGAAACCTTGTGTGGAGCTAAATCACCAAATGCAATATATACATCCCTGGCCTTTCACCCAGAGACATGACCAAAAGCGCAGGCGGCCATACACTGAATACAGGAAATATAACAAGTGCGGTTTTCCGAGCCGCCTTAGGGGCTGTAACTTCTCTTTCTGTGCAAGTTTCTACTCTAAACATAGTTTATATTTTAAAGGTAACAAAATGGCAGAAAATCCAGTCAACATTATTGTAAAAATTAAAGGAGTTTCTGAAAACTTCTCAGTGATATCAGTAAGCAATGCCTAAACAGTTTAAAAGGGTTGTTCACTTTGGAACATCCCTACTTGCTGTAAGGGTCTCACAACAATGGGATCACATAGTGGGACCCCCTGTAATGAGCTAAAATCTCTGGGAGAATCAGCGACTCTTCAGCGCCACCACAGGGGAAGTTACACATTACACAGTGCCCATTCAAATGATTGGCTTGCCTGTGTATGTAGGACAGGATAGGTTCTCCAGAGGGGGAGAAGGTCTTTGTAGCCTCTCTACTCTCTGGCCATAAGCTAAAGAAATAGGGACTCCCCCAGCATTAGGGTATATGAACTATGCCAAAACTAGCCAACCCCCTTTATCACTACTTTGGCTGTCATGGTTCAGACTCTTTTATATGACATGATAAAGGTTTTTACTCCAAATAGCCGATATGCCGGTATACATGATCATCATCTGACTACTCTAGCAATGCTGACTGGAGATGATCCGCTGATGGATGGGCTTGCAATGATGGATACACTAGACCAGGGGTGTCAATGTCAAACTCATTCCACCATGGCCCACAACAGCATTGTGGTTGCCCTAGAAGAGCCATTGGGCCATCTGACATATTACTGCCACAAATAAGCCACTACAAAGATTGCAGTCTCACTACAAGGATTGCCTTTTATGTTAAAGATCTTGCAAAAACAAGTCACTTTGCAATATATGTCCATTAATAGTGTCCTACCTATTCTGAGATATCCCCTCTTGTATGAGCTGCATCATATCTCTGCTGATAGGCTGCCAGCGCTGGTTGCTATAGCTACAGACCTGGTGTCCTCAAGAGCTGGTCACGGCAGGCCAGTAGAAGCCAGTAAACACTGAATTCAAAAATGAAGCCAAGAAAACAGGACTGAGGGAAGATGAATTGATGTAGTGAGACAACCCTTTTAAAGATAAACTTAAAACATAGCTTTTAATAAACAGTCTAAAAGGATAATATATGCCCAAGCAATAGGCTACAATGATCCTTCATAACAAACAAAAGGGGTCAAAAAGTTACATAGGACATTGTATAGGGGTCAAAAAAGGTAAGGACTCGCCAGTATAGATGTACTATCCAGCCAGTATGGTGCCATGGGTGAATTCGCCACAGAGAGTGGAACTTATTTCATTCTCAGTCTGATTCCCACAGACAAATTCAAGTGCCTCCACTCCAGCAATTGTTTAAAGTCTCACCCTGGTATGCCCTTAAAGGGGTTGTCTCACTAGAAGGATTGCTTTTTATGTTAAAGATCTTGCAAAAACAAGTCACTTTGCAATATGTGTCCATTAACATTATCCTACCTATTCTGAGATATCCCCTCTTGTATGGGCTGCATCAGCTCTTCAGGTTGCTATAGCTACAGACCTTTTTGATCTCTCCTGATAGGCTGACAGCACTGGTTGCTATAGCTACAGATCTGGCTTCCACTGCAGCCTAGTAGACGCCAGTAAATACGCCCATGAATTCAAAGTGAAACCAAGAAAACAGGACGAATCAATGTAGTGAGACAACCCCTTTTAGATATGACTGACCATTAGCGAGGACAGAGCCCCGAAAAGGGTGACCCTACAATATTGATCCTTTACCTAACTCTGGTCCTAACCCTATTAAAAACTGCCCAACCGGTGAAGTCAGGCAGTGGCACGTGAACACTGCAGCCAATCAGTGCCTTCCCCATCTGGAAGAAGACTGAGGAACTAAGCAGAAGACTGAGGGGACCAAAGATGCATCAAACTGCAGTGGAGGTGAGGGGAGAGGTGAGTATAAGTTTTTTTTTTATTTTAAATGTGCAAAAAAAAATTGCAGTGGACAATCCCTTTAACATTATGTGAAACTCGAACTGCATCCCCCTCCTTCCTACTGTTTTACATTGGATCATATTTTTAACATCAAGTAGGTTTCTAAACAGACGCACACAATGAAGAGGGAACTTCAGACTGCTGAAAAGTGGGGAGATGTTCCTTCACCTTAATAAAATATAATACCTAACGGTGTATTAAATTTAAATGTATTCTGCAAATAGACTGAAAGTGAAAGGTTCCCTTTCAAGGGGTTTTCTAACCATGATGTTTCACAAAGTCACAGGCAGCTTCAGACTCACACTTCCCGGCTAGGCTGTGGTTGGTTCTATAGCAGTGGTTAATATATCAGCTCTGCTATTCCTAGCTAAGCCTATTACAGTGCGATGACTGCAAGAGCTTTAATCTGTAAGAAACAAAGCTACAGACCTCCCAGGAGTGAAAACAAGTGCTTATCAAAAGTAAATAATCTAATCTTGTTAAGATAAAGACTCTCTTCAGTCTGACCATGGTGACATCACTGCCTGCTCTGTCTGTCTAATCTGGAAGGGAGATATAGGTGGTAACCTAGAGAAACCTGTGAACATTCAGAACAATAAAATAAAATCTCTCTTATCTCCTGACCAGGGCAAAATCAAAAGAGCAATGTATTTGGTAAAAGTCTTCATTAATTTTTCCCTACATGTTGAAAGCTAATTTTTTTAGTGAGAAAACCCTTTTAAGCACTAGTGATGCCTAGTCCTTTGCTATAGCAAAAAATAAATAAAATAAGCGCCCTTTTTATAATCTAGTCAAATGGAATTAATTTGTCCGATGTGCTTTGTAGTTTGTACACTGCTCTGCGAGATCAAAAGCGAAGGAAACACCAGTAGAATAATCGTCAAAAATGTGATGTAAAATAGGAGCTGCAGTGACTTACGACAAGAGGTGTGAGGCGAGAAATGTAAATCTCTCATACATGGATAATTCCATTCCGGTATAGTGCATCAGACTGTTAAATAAATAGTTCTGTTCAATCGAATGAAGTCCTGCTGAACGGCTAATGGATGCAGCAAGAAGGGGAAAGGTTTGCAAGCAAAATGTGTTGTAAAACAGGTGCAAAGCACGGAGCTGTGACAAATGTATGAGCGGTTCACTGACGCTTCTCAATATAGCCTTGCATTCTCTTACCTATTTCTTTCCACAACCTTTCCCGGCAGAGCATTGTAATTAAGAAGCCTGTAATTAAAACAAGGAACGATCACAACATCATTGTAAACATCTCTTCGATTACGAATGCACTAAGTAAAGCTAACTGCACGAACAAACTCCTGACAAGACTCACGTATTGCCACTGTGAGCTGAATCTTTTTCATTTTGGATTTCGTACAATACATTTTTCTGTCCCCTTTTATAGCCACAAATGGGGAGGAGTAGGTGGAGAAACCTAATCATGCATGTACAGTTGAAACCAGAAGTTTGCATCCACTAAATAAGAAGACACATATGCGTGTTTTTCTCACTATCTGACATGTAGTAGATGAGCGATATTGGCTTGACTAATATTCCTTTTTGCTTCTCAAAGATCCAGTGAATCAGAAGTACATTGAGGATTTGTTACAACTAATAGAGGGCACAGTGAGCTTCCCAGCTCCTTTCCCATAATGCTTTGTGATATGCAGATGCTTAGTAGTGGGCTAAAAGGCAATCAAAACACTACACACCTTAACTGGTGCTCTCCATAAGGAGAGATGCTCCCCTTCTCTCAGCCACTCATTGCCTCCCACCCAGTCAAGCCAGTATCGCTCTGCTCTACACTGATGAGGGGCAAAACCACGAAACGGTCGTATGTAGATGAGCGATATTGGCTTGACTAATATTCCTTTTTGCTTCCAAAGATTCAGTGAATCAGAAGTAAACTGAGGATTTGTTACAACCAATAAAGGGCACAGTGAGCTTCCCAGCTCCTTTCCCATAATGCCTTGTGATATGCTTAGTAGTGGGCTAAAAGGCAATCAAAACACTACATAGAGATGTTCCCCTTCTATCTGACATGAAATCAGAATAAACCTTACCCGTTTTAGCTCAATTAGGAACCAAAATTATTTATATTTGCAAAATGCCAGCATAATAAGATAGAGAGAGAATTTTTAAGGCATTGTTATTACTTTCTGCATAGTCAAAAGTCTACATACACTAGGATTACTCTGCCTTTAACTCCTTAACGACCGCCCACTGATTTTTGGCGTCGCTGCAGACATTGGAGTTTGCGGCTCTGGGCGCCGCAGCTGTGCTGAGATAGGGGCTGTATTACACAGCCCTGATCCCAGAGCATCTCCTGCGAGCATAGGGTAGCGGGAGAACATCCGCTCCCCGGTGCTTTAACCCTTTGATTGCCGCGGATCATCACCGCAGCGCAATCAAAGGGTTTCCTTGCTCTGTCGGGTGATCGGAATGCCCGGTGATCCGACAGAGCCCGGGGAACGGCTGCACAGTCAGCCCTGGGGACCTTGACTAGCACCAGGGCTGTCTGTGTAATAAACCAGTGACCAGGACAGACTGTGAGCTGTTCTGATCACTGCCTGTGTCAGACTGACACAGATTATAGTGTATTAGCATATATGAATATGCTAATACATTACTAACTGTAAAATAAATAATTAAATAAATAAATAAAAGTAACACAGTTCTCACTTCATGGGATTAAAAAAAAAAGTAAAAAACATAAAAGTGTAAAAAAAGGAATAAAAAAATAAATAATAAAATAAAAATAAATATTTAATAAAAAAGAATTGTGCATATATTACACACACAAAAAAACCCTACACATATTTGGTATCCACACGACCATAATAACCTATAGAATTAATCTAACTAGTTATTAAGTGTGAAATGTGAATGGTGTAAAAAAAAATGTGAACTAAAACTATTCCCCCATAAAGTACAACTTGTCTCGAATAAAACGAGGCCTCATACAACTGCATCATTGAAAAAAATAAAAAAGTTACAACTGTTGAAACGCAAGGAGGCAAAAACGAAAAAAATTTTCTGGTCATTAACTACTTTTCAGGGCTAGGGCTTAAGGGGTTAAACAATTTGGGACAGCCCATCTGATGAGGTCATGTCTTTGGAAGCTTCTGATAGGTTTATTGGCAACATCTGAGTTAGAGACACAGCTATGGATGTATTTTAAATCACACCAGAAACACACTGCTTCTGTGTGTAACATCATGGGAAAGTCTAAAGAAATCAGTCGAGATATCAGGAAGAGAATTGTGGACTTGCACAAGTTTGAATCATCCTTCAGTGCAATTTCCAGATACCTGAAGGTGCCTCGTTCATCTGTACAAAACAAGATGGGAATTCCAGCCATCATACCACTCAGGAAGGAGACGGGTTCTGTGTCTCAGAGATGAATGTGCTTTGGTCTCACATGTGCATATCAACCCAAGAACAAAAACATGAAGATGCTGGTCGAAGCTGGTAAGATTGTGTCATTATCCACAGTGAAAGGATTACTGTATCAACATTGGCTGAAAGGCCGCTCTGCCAGGATGAAGCCTTTACTCCAAAAGAACAATATTAAAGCCAGATTAATGTTTGCAAATGCACACAGAACAAAGACCTACATTTTTGGAGACAAAAAACTAAAATTGAACTGTTTGGCCATAATGACCATTGTTACGTTTGGAAGAAAAGGGAGGAGTTTGGAAGCCTAAGAACACCATCCCAACTGTGAACATGACAGCAGCAGCATCATGTTTTGGGGTTGTTTTTCTGCAGGATGGACTGGAGCACTTCACAAAATAGATGGCATCATGAGGAAAGAAGATTATGTGGCAATACTGAAGCAAAATTTCAAGACCTCAGCCAGGAAGTTAAAGCTTGGACGGTAATGGGTCTTCCAAATGGGCAACGACCCAAAGGATACTGCCAAACTGGTTTACAAAGAGGCTTAAGGAGAACCCAGTCAATGTTTTGGAGTGGCCATCACAAAGCCCTGATCTCAATCCTATTGAAAATTTATGGAAAAAGCTGAAAAGGCAGGTGTGAGCAAGGCGACCTCCAAACAATGCTCAGTTACACCAGTTCTGTCAGGAGGAATGGGCATTTATGGCATATTGTAAAGACTTCCACCTATGAGGCATTTATGGCATACTTTACAGTCTCTAATCTATCAGACATCAATGAACTGAATATAGGATTTTTCACTGCTGCCACGGAGTCATGTGATCTGCACTCTGAGTTGCTGAAACACAGCATGGTTGTGTGACCTGGAAGTGAATCTCTCTATGCATTCTTATGGGAGGTTCCGAGTCAGTCTCATAGGAATTCATGGAGAGACAGACTTCCTTTCGGCATCAAAAGCACTTTGTATCTCAGCTAAATAGAGTGTAGATCATGTAACCTATCAGAGACTGGTGAATCAAGTAGAAATCCCATATGCAGTTGAAGGTAGGCAAAGTTACTGGCACTACAGAGTATCTAAAAGCAATTTCTAATGAACTAAAGAAAAATAAAATCTTGGAGTGGTCCTTTAGGGGAATAATAGAAAATACCTTCTCTTTTCCCTACAATGACTTTGCTTATATGGCAAAAGTGCAGCCCCAAAAAGAGTGCCCCCCCCACCCTATGGAGATGATCTCTAAAAGAATCTTATTACTAGAATTGGAACAAAGCTCCAAAAAGGAATCCCAATACATTTCCCCACAATTAAATCAGTGCATCAGGGAACTAAAAAATGAAAAACACCTGAAAGATTGGCCATGAAAGTATATTTGTTGGTATATAAACCTCACCTCACGAAAATAGCATGGCCCACATTCAGCACATGGCGCCCTCATTAAACATAGGAGCCCAAAGCAATATCTTACTCACTCCCTATATCCAACAAGCTGCTAATATGTGGCATGCGTCCCAAAGAAAGTGAGCTTGCACCTCAGCAGAGAATGACGTATGCATTTCAAGCTGCCATAAACAGTGTGCATTCAGTTGTTAAGTTTTAGCCTTTGTTTGTTCAGTGGAATGAATAATCCTGAACACAAGGTCTCAATTCCTTATCACAGGAATCTAGCCATGTCCTTATAATCTGCCAAGTGTTACGAATGGTAGGAATCATCCTGCCATTTCATCTTCTCCAGCTTACTAGATCAGATGAGGCTGTTGCTATGTAACTGCCTTAAACAACTCTCTGGAATTACTGCTGACCATGCACGTACCTGTGAACTTGATTATGTGGCAGAGATTTATTGCTAGCCCTCTATAAAGCAGTATTTCACTTTGTGGCTGGTTGCTGTCTATACTGGTAGCTGAGAGATTGAGTCTCATAGTTTCATAGTTTGTAAGGCTAAAAAAAAAACAGTGTCCATACTTAACCCTGTTTGCTAGGTTGTCCAAGGAAGGCAAAGAACCCCAATGAGGAGAAGCCAATGCCCATTTTTGGAAAAAATTTTCCTTTTCCAAATCCAATCGGCAATCAGAAAAATTTCCCCGGGATCAATACCCCTCTCCTGAACCTAGTCACTATAACTTTTTTAATTATTACGCTCCAAAATGCTCCAAACTCTTTTGAACTCTTTTATTGAATTTCACCATAAACCAGTCCCTCTGCAGATAATCATAGTCCTCACAGCTCTTACAGTTAAAAATCCCTTTCAAAGTTTAGCACAAAAAGTACCCCCCCACCTATGGAGATGTTAAATGATCTTTTCTAGAAAACCCGGTCAAAATAAATCCTAGAGATTTCTACAATTAACCTTGCATAAGTAAAACATATTAATTATCCCCCAAAGGCCATGTATTTATTTGTCTAAATATAACCTAACCCTTGCCAATCATTCTAGCACTGGCCACAGCACATGCCTTATTATAATAGGATCCCCAAACTTTTACTGTTCAGCCTAAACAAGTCTTTACCTGTGGCATGTCCCAAAAAGTGACGCAATCCATGTGTGGTCAACAGACGTTGTTTAAGCTGCAATAAAGTTGCTCAGATTGCTCTATTGCCCTTTTGTCAGTGAATGCAACCTGAATCCTAGGTTCTTTCTTCACGAACATGGCATGCCCTTAATTAAGTTTACTGTGCTACAGAATATCCTCCTTTCTCCATGTCACTTATAATCCCAGTTTGGCCATGTTAACATATAACTCCTTAAATGAATTCTCTTCCCCGAATTCTGCATAACCTTGCATTTATCATGTAACTTGCATTGCAAGATTTCCTGCCCAGGCCCCCTAACAATCAGATTTCCACTTTGGGAATATTTTCCCTTTTGTACTGAGTACATTGAGTCTTGTGAGCTTGTTGCATTCTGTCCTGTTTTGGTCACTTATCTGTTCCCTTATATTAAAGCCCTGTTTGTCTTAGTCCCCTGTTGCTTTGTTGTTTTGTCAGTCTTGCAGTGTGTTCCATTCCTGAGTTTTCTTTGGTGGTGGTCTGTGCTGTTTGGGTATGACCAGCAGAATGAGGGACATTGGTAGGGATATTGTCAAGGGTAGGATAGGACCAAGGGTGTCTAGTGTTAGGGTTAGCTTTAGGGACAGGTTAGAGAAAATTAGTTCTTAGGGTCAGGTATTTTTTGGTCTCTTGCTTCTGGAATCAAGTAATTTATCCTTTTATTTCCATCTGTGCCATTGGCATCATCCGCCTTGCTGTCCATCATCCATTGGTAAGTTCCTACACTTATTTCTTTATACACGCGTCGTACTACTTGCATGTGGCTGATGGTTAGCTTCATTTCTGTTATAAGTTTTGTTGCTGTCTGTGTAAACCAACGTTGTAACACTAAGCAGTCTTCCACCCAACTCAAAGAAAAACAAAACCTTTCCGCAGCATTGACTATTTTCTTTGGAAATGGGAATCTACTTCTACACTACAAATGCGGTAATCAATATGACCTTTGGAGCATGTTGGTCTTTAGAATACCTTCTTTGCTGAATTTAGACTTTTTATAATTGCATAGGTCTCAGCTCTGTTGTAGTGAACACATATTTCTTTTTGATAAAGGCTGCAGTATTATAATCGTATTTTTTGCTGCAATTTGCATTCCTGACAAGTATTATAAATGACCTGCATATAGCATACCTATATCAGGCCCTGGAGGATGTACTGCTTCTTACCGAAATAGAGAAAAATAATGGTGTCATTTCAGCAAGCTCTTACTTTGTCTGGATACTTAGACTAAGATCGTTTTATTGGGAGATGGGAAGTTATTTTTCAAGGGAAAAGTTTTACTAATGAAAGTGTACAACACCAGAGACTAAAAGAAGATAGATGGAGAAACACAAGTACCAGGTTTCTCGTGAAGAAGCTTGGCAGCTTGTGGCTCATTGTGTAGATAAGTGACATATTTATCCTATAAGAGTAGGATCAGACCGCAGGAGGATTGATTAATAACCTGATAGGGTCTAAGGCTGGTAATCATGGCCGTCAACAGGCTTGAACAGCTGGGAGGGTTCTTATCATAATCCATAAATCATAGTGTTCAGGAAGAGAAGGCTTCAGAGTATGGAGAATAGAGAACATATTTCAGAGCACAGGAAGCTGGCCGTGGAATAATGATTAGCTTATAGGAATGCAAGCTTAGAAGGCCATTATAGAAAAGGATCTTGAGGTTTTTATAGAGAGGACTGTGTGAGGATTAGTAAATGATACCCAGAGATGGATACCTAGAAAGAGAGTCACGTCAAGTAAAGTGTGCGTATTGCTAGTTGGTTTCCAACATGCCCGATCCTCCCATTCACCGGGAAGGTACAAAGCCACCAGTGGTGTCTGAGTGGTTTTCTGCCCATTTACTATTTATAACATGTGTATGGTCAGGCATGCAAGTGTATGGGAGAGTCTGGAGTGATAGATGTCTACGGCTATTGGCTATCTCAAGTATGCCATGAAAGTCTTGGTATTTGGAAAGGACTGTGGTGTGGGTAAATACCCAGGGCCATCTTTTCCATTGGGCACACTAGGCAGTTGCCCGGGGGCCCCACTAGCATAGGGGCCTCAGATGGTGTATGTATGTCCTAAGAATACAAGAAACATACCCTGGATCCCTTGGTTGGCTTAACATATTTAACTGTTTGTGTGTTTTTAGGATGTGCAAGCAGTTAAAAACCATGATGGAGAAGGGAGCCAACTGACTCCCTGCCATGCCACATAGTCTTGAAGGATGCCGGTGTCCAGGTGTACGTGACATGATAATATGGGTGTGCTTGTGGGGTGGAGGGGCTCAAAGACCAAGTGTGATGTTATGTATTTGACAGGGCCCAATGTAGTGCTATGCCCAGGGGCTCATAATGCTGTTAAGACAGCTCTGTAAATACCTAAATATGTATGTAGGTAAAAAAAAATGAGTCATGTCAATTAGAAGGTGCATCTTACTAAGAACAAAAGTCTCTCACCTACAGCTGGAAAACTCCAACTGCAAGCATGTCAAGCTGAGATAGGAATTTTGCTACAGCTGAAGCGCCACAGATTTAAATGGGGTTGTCTCACTAAAAAGATTAGCTTTCAACATGTAGGCAACAGTAAATCAAGATTTTTTCAAAAAACATTGATCTTTTGATCAATAGAATAAGGTTCACTGCACACCTTTCATGACTGAGGAATATTAACAGGTGCGTCGTCTACATACCGTGGGACCCATAGGGCTTATAGTGTCACTCATCCATACATTTTCTGATTGCAGCCAGCACCAAGGAAAAGGCAAGTTTCCATGAAAAGAAATTTATAATTTCCTTGCTTCTGGCTACAGTCAAAGAATTTATGGATTGATTGATCTTTTGATGTTATCTTGATCAGGAGATAAGAGAGATTGTATCTGCTCTGAACACACAGAGGTTTCTCTGGTTACCATCTTGCTCTCCCCTTCTTTCTCTGCTCTTTGTCTGTGACATCATTTACAGGTCCGCACACAGGATGCAGGCAGCTTGAGAATAGAGTGTATTATCTCTAACAAACAAAGGAGATTACTTTTGATTGTTTACTTTGAGCTCTGTAGTCTTCTGTACAATAGATTACATTATCTGCAGCCAAGTCGAAGCAATTAGAAGAGCTGGGAATGCTGAGCTGATATGCTAATCATTGTTATAGGTCCACTCACAGCCTAACCAGGAAGGGTGAGGAAGCATGACTCTGAAGCGGCATGTGGCTCTGTGAAACAACATGGTGAGACAACCAATGCACATACATTTATAATCGTCCAGAATATGGTTAAATCAGCGTAACATCAGAATGTTAATACAAATGATCCCACCACCAACCACCAACCTGAGTAAACTGTCAAATCACACACACACTGAAAAAAAGTAGAGTATGATAATCAATAATCGGTTGTGAATGCCATAAACATCTAGGGCGACATGTATGATCGGGAGTTGCGCCTGTTTTCTGGCGAAAACTGCGCCTCACCAATCCGAATCCCTTGTCGGACGCAGGGATGCGATGTTAGGCGCAACCTTCGCCATTTTCGGATGCGCCTAACATGAAGGGGCGTGCAATGGGTGCGGTGTGGGAGTTCTGGGGCGGGACGCACCACATTCGGATACTCCGAGGCATGTATGATCGCGGGTCGGCAAAGTGCGGCGCATTGCAGCTCCGACAGGCAGACCTCGTTGATTGTGGTCTACCTGAGCCGGAGGAGGCGAAGTGAAGCAAGAACGTAAAATATATAAGATCGCAAAAGAAATAAATCTCAGCTCCGTGCGGCATGGAGTATGAATCATAAATAAAATCACTAACAACGCGTTTGTCGCCGGGACCGGCGCTACATCGGGAATTGGCATATAGAAAATTGCCGGGAAATACAGTAATTCAAATTCTGTAAGCTCTTCTCATTGGTCGGCAGAAGCCAGCCAATCAGAATAGGAGCGACAGTGAACCATTATAACCTATGGAGAAGTATGGACCAATCAAATGAAAAGGCGGGACAGTTCAAAATACAGTAAAAAAGGCAGAAAAAAAGCTGATTGGTTGAACTAGCAGGGGCTTGGCTATCCCGGCCAATCAGGGTGCGAGCTACTTTGTCCCATTGTAGTCTATGGACAGATCGGGGCAATGAAATCTCAGCTCCGTGCGGCATGGAGTATTAGTAAATAAATCGTCTTTATTAGGGCTTGTTCACACGTTTTTGATCCTTTTTACGGATCCGTTTTTGAGGAGTGAAAAGGGCATCCGGAAAGCGGATCCTCTCTCTCTCTCATCCATCCCCCTGCAGCACCTCACCTCCCCATCCATCCATCCCTCTGCCGCACCTCACCTGTCCAGCCATCCATCCATCCATCCCCCTGCAGCATCTCACCTGCCCATCCATCCTTCCCCCTGCAGCACCTCACCTGTCCAGCCATCCATCCATCCATCCATCCCCCTGCAGCACCTCACCTGCCCATCCATCCATCCTCCTGCAGCACCTCACCTGTCCAGTCATCCATCCATCCATCCCCCTGCAGCACCTCACCTGTCCAGCCATCCATCCATCCATCCCCCTGCAGCACCTCACACCTGTCCAGCCAGCCATCCATCCATCCATCCATCCCCCTGCAGCACCTCACCTGTCCAGCCAGCCATCCATCCCTCCCCCTGCAGCACCTCACCGGTCCAGCCATCCATCCATCCATCCATCCATCCCCCTGCAGCACCTCACCTGTCCAGCCAACCATCCATCCCCCTGCAGCACCTCACCTGTCCAGCCATCCATCCATCCCCCTGCAGCCCCCCACCTGTCCAGCCCTCCATCCATCCAGCCCCCTGCAGCACCTCACCTTCCCAGCCATCCATCCCCCAGCAGCACCTCACTGGTCCATCCATCCCCCTGCAGCACCTCACCTGTCCAGCCATCCATCCATCTCCCTGCAGCACCTCACCTGTCCAGCCAGCCATCCCCCCTGCAGCACCTCACCTGTCCAGCCAGCCATCCATCCCTCTGCAGCACCTCACCTGTCCAGCCAGCCATCCATCCCTCCATCCCCCTGCAGCACCTCACCTGTCCAGCCAGCCATCCATCCCCTGCAGCACCTCATCTGTCCAGCCAGCCATCCAACCCCCTGCAGCACCTCACCTGTCCAGCCAGCCATCCATTCCTCTGCAGCACCTCACCTGTCCAGCCAGCCATCCAGCCATCCATCCCCCTGCAGCACCTCACCTGTCCAGCCAGCCAACAATTTCCTGCAGCACCTCACCTGTCCAGCCAGCC
This sequence comes from Phyllomedusa bahiana, assembly GCA_025379985.1. Lineage (NCBI taxonomy): Eukaryota > Metazoa > Chordata > Amphibia > Anura > Hylidae > Phyllomedusa > Phyllomedusa bahiana. The sequence continues at coordinate 183,247 of JAODAL010002932.1, forward strand.
ATCCAGCCATCCATTCCCCTGCAGCACCTCACCTGTCCAGCCAGCCATCCAGCCATCCATCCCCCTGCAGCACCTCACCTTCCCAGCCATCCATCCATCCATCCCCCTGCAGCACCTCACCTTCCCAGCCATCCATCCCCCTGCAGCACCTCACCTGTCCAGCCATCCATCCATCTATTGCGCCCTTCTTGCTACACTCAAAATAGACGCACTACATATGATTGGTGGATTCATATCTGCCGCCTGGGCTCAACCAATCAGCTCTTTTCTGCCTTTTTTACTGTATTTTGAACTGTCCGCCTTTTCATTTGATTGGTCAATACTACTCCATTGGTTATAATGGTTCACTGTCGCTCCTATTCTGATTGGCTGGTTTTTGCCGACCAATGAGAAGAGCTTACAGAATTTGAATTACTGTATTTCCCGGCAATTCTCTATATCACAATTCCTGATGTTGAGCCGGTCCCGGCGACAAACGCGTTGTTAGGGATTTGAGTGATGTATGTTTATAGAAGGTTTTAGCTCTTTTACAGAGAATGTTTTACACTTAATCAAAATGATTTATTTACTAATAATACTCCATGTCGCACGGCGCGGAGATTTCAGTGCCCCGATCTCTCCATAGACTTCAATGGACAAATAGCTCGCCTCTATTGGCCGGGTTAAAAAACCCCCGCACTCAGCCAATCAGCCT
>JAODAL010002933.1:0-183924 GCA_025379985.1 Phyllomedusa bahiana
ATCACCAGGCTGCCTGGGGCGGGTCTAACAACTTTTTCCATGACGGCATATTTTACCAAAGGGGGCCCTACTGTTACCTGGGGCCTCTCCCCACCCTCAACCCCCCTTAGGAAACTAGGCTTGTACCCCTCCCCACCCCCGGGGTATTTGTACAGTGGGGGGGAAGGGGAAAAGAGATGCTGGAAAATTTGGGTTTCTAGATATTTGTGGTAATTTCTGCGGGGATGAGTTGGGGCCGGACAAGTATCATGACGGTGTGGACGGAGCAAAGAGAAGGGAAAAACCAACTCGAGAAGAGAACGACTCCCTCATTTCAGGGGTTTGATCTCTATAGGGCAGTGTTGTAGGTTATCCCTGAGCGGGTTTGTTGACCTCAATGTGGTCTCTATATGGTGGTGTTGTAGGTTATACCTGAGCTGGTGTCTGCCCTCTATTGGTCCTCTATATGGTGGTGTTGTAGGTTATACCTTAGCTGGGGTCTGACCTCTATGGGGTCTCTAATGGGGTGTTGTAGGTTTCCCTGAGCTGGTGTCTGACCTCTATGTGGTCTCTAATTGGGGTGTTGTAGGTTATACTGGCTTTGATCTATGTGGTTTAATGGTTGTTGTGGGTTTAACCTGAGCTGGGGGGTTGACTTTTTCTCTTTTGGGTGGTGTTTATTTTAGAGCTGGGGGGTCTGACCCAAGGGTCTGGGGGTATGTAGTGGGGGTAGGTTATTGAGTGGGTGTTTGAATCTATTGGGGGGCATATTGGTGGGTTGTAGGATATGGTGGAGCTACTTAGCCATGTGTGTATGATATGTTAGACGTACAAATGTGTGACTAACTTGCTATTGTCCTACACATTACAGTTCTGTTTTGTACACTGTATTATGTGGTAAAATGGGTGCGTTTATGTCCAAGAGGCCGGTAATATTATCATGTACAGTAGGGTGGGCCCCCGAAGATCAATTCCCCTGTGGGCCCCAGACCCCCCCAGTCCGACACTGGACATGAACACTATAATTTTAAAGCCAGGTTATTTTTAACATTTTTAACATTGAGAGATAGAATATCCAAAATAAAATCCAGAAAATCACATTGTATAAATTATATCAGTTTATTTGCATTTTGCAGTGAGAAATAAGTATTTGATACCTCTGGAAAATAAGACTTAATACTTGGTGGCAAAACCATTGTTGGCAAGCACAGCAGTCAGACATTTTTTGTAGTTGATATTGAGGTTTGCACACAGGTCAGGAGGAATTTTGGCCCACTCCTCTTTGCAGACCACCTTTAAATCATTAAGATTTTGAAGCTGTTTTTAACGAACCTAGGTAGTGGATCCGCTGGGTCACGCAACTGGTGGTAGAAGCCACACCAGGGATCGGAGTCTAAGCGGGTCCCGGATTTCACCAGAGCTCGCCGCAAAGCGGGATGGACTTGCTGTGGCGGGATTCAACCATGTTGCTACCCCTGGTGCAACTTGCTTGCGGTGGCAGCCCAGGTGCAATGAAGTACCAAATCGACAGGCAAACTCGTAGTCAGGGACGGGTCAAAAGGTCACGGCAGCCAGCGAAGATTCGTGGTCAAGAGACGTAAGCCGGAGGAACTGGTACACGGATCTGGCAACCGGAACTTAAAGCAGGTTTCCTCGCATAGGATAAGGGCACTATGGATTAGGCGGAGTCCAGGAAGAGGTGGAGCTCTTATATAGAGTCAGCGGCCGGCAACCCCAATTACGGGCGCGCTGTCCCTTTAAATCCGAGAAAGATGGTGAGCGCATGCCCTAGGGAGCGGGGACGGCAGTCAGGAGAGAAGCAGCAGGAGCGTGGTCAGGTAAGTCCTGACAGCAGGGACGGGGCAGAGACGAGTGCACCTGCAGCCCGGACCCCGGGCTGCGGCGCCACTCGTGACACTGTTCCTTGGCAACTCAGAGCTTCAATTCCCTCCATAAGTTTTCCATGGGATAAAGGTCTGGAGACTGGCTAGGCACTACATGGTTAATGTGCTTCTTTTTCAGCCAAATCCTTTGTTGCGTTGCTGTATGTTTTGGGTCATTGTTATTGCTGTAAGACCCAGGCACGACCTATTTTTAATGTCCTGGTGGAGGGAAGGAGGTTGTCACTCAGGATTTTATGGTACAAATATCCATCCATTCTCCCATTGATGCGGTGAAGTAGTCCCTTAGCAGAGAAACACCCCCATAACACAATGTTTCCACCTCCATGCTTGACAGTGGGGACGGTGTTCTTTGGGTATAGGCAGCATTTCTCTTCCTCCAAACACGGCAAGTTGAGTTAATGCCAAGAGCTCAATTTTTGTCTCATCTGACCACAGCACCTTCTCCCAGTCACTCACAGAATCATCCAGATGTTCATTGGCAATCTTTAGACAAGCCTGCAGGTTTACCATCTTAAGCAAGGGGACCTTGAAGGCTCTGCAGGATTTTAAACCATTACAGTATAATACCACAATTTTCATGCCCACCATATACCATGCATAGTGACTGAATAATACCACAAAACCATGATCACATATCACCACTACATAGTGACTGAATAATACCACAAAATATCACCAAGACATAGTGAATGAATAATACCATCACATATCACCACCATATAGTGAATGAATAATACCATCACATATCACCACCACATAGTGACTGAATAATTCCACCACATATCCCCACCACAGTGAATGAATAATACCACAACATATCACCACCACAGTGAATAAATAATACCACAACATTCATGACCACATATTACCACCAATAGTGACTAAATTTAATAAACCATACTGTTCCTGATTATAAACTATTTTTACTTTTACCAATATTAGGAGTTATGCTTACATGGTATCTTGCCCTAGTGAAGAATCTTACACATTTCATGCTCCCATTTATTAAGAAAACTACTAAAATAATTGTAGGTAATTTGAATGGAAAATAAATCAAATTTCTGTTTTAAATTCCACCCAACGGAAAAAAAGACATGTTAAACGGGTTTTACAATTGCTTAAACGGGTTTTATAACCACAGACTTTGATGGCTTATTGATAATCACTATGTGGTGGTGATATGTGATCATGGTATGATGGTATTATTCAGTTAAAATGGTGGTGAAAAGTGGCAGTATTATTCAGTCACTATATGGTGGTGAATTGTGAAGGTATTATTCACTTGGTGGTGGTGATATGTGGTCATGGTGTGGTGGTATTATTTAGTCACTATGTGGTGATGAAATGGGGTCATGATGTGGAGGTATCATTCCCACCACTAGGACCCTTGTCTGTTTGCTGAATGAGACCTCAAAAGTGTTGTCTCAGAAAGAAGAGCCTGTTGAACTCACCTTCAAGTCCGCTCTGTTCTTGTGCCGTCACTGCTCCTGGTCGATTACATCAATTTAGCTGGTCACAGGCCTTAGCGGTCTCTTCTTGTATGAGCATCACGTGACCAGTGAGGTCTATGATTGGCTGCAGCGACACATGACCACTGATCGTGAGCATCACGTGACCAGTGAGGTCTATGATTGGCTGCAGTGAGACATGACCACTGATCGTGACAAATCGGGACGGTTGGGAGGTATGCATGTGGATGATACATTTACTCATACCACCTACACAGGGGCTTAGCTAAAGGCTTGTGGGCCCTGGTGCAATACTTCAGCTTCAATACTAGTGGCTGTGGACCACTAGTTTTTAACAACAGGTTCCTTACTTGGCATGATCTATGATTGTGGTTTAGTGTCCCCCAGAAAGTTATGTCATAGAAGAAAATTCATTTTAAATGGGGACAAAGAAAAATAAGTTATACAGCCAAAGCGTCTGCCCCCCGATCGCTGTCCTCCCTCCACCCCAATTCTTTGTGAAGTGAACAGGAAAAAAATTAAATTGCACTTTTGTTTAAGTAATTAACTATATAGTCCCCCTTTGGCTAGCAATATAGGCTTCCTTAGTAGACAGGCATATGATGCCACATTAGGTACCCCCTCATTATGTATATCGGCCTCCCTCAGTAGATCGGTATTTAGGTATGCAGGCTAAAGTGTAGGCTTTTTTTCAGTTTTTTGGGAATGTGGAGTGGCCAAAAAAAAAGGCAGTTTAGGCATGTGGAACTTTTTCTTCTACTGTGTTCACCATATGGAATAAATTATGTTATATTTTAATAGATTGGACTATTAAGACTGTGGCAATACCAATTATGTGTCACTTTTTGTCACTCTTATTATTTTATTTGTAAAATGGCAAAAGGGGGATGTTTTGAACTTTTAGTTTTTTTTTTTGGTTCATTTTTACATCACTGTTATTTTAATTGTAATTCCACTAGGGTACTTGGTAGTTGTACAACTACAAGTCCCAGGCCAGTCTCAAGTACCATAAGGATTACACATTACAGCACACACACACATAATACAATACACATATAATGTGTATTTTGTGTTATATATATACTATACTATTATTATATATATTTATTTTATATATAATTTATTATATAATATTTTATATAGTGTGCTATACACATTACATTAACTCACACACTATATGCATATATACATACAATACATATGTATAGTAGTGTTTTGCTTGTAATGTATTTCCCTCAAGTTTATTTGAGACTGGCCTGTGTGGCGACAGGCTGACACTTGTAGTTTTAAAAAAGCTGCTGTGAAACTACAGGTATCAGAATACTACACTAGATAGCATTCAAAACTGAACGCATATCTAGTGTTGTATCCTGTAGTCCCACAGCAGTTGCTGTAGAACTACAAGTTCCAGCATGTCTGCCACACAGGCCAGTCTCAAGTACCTTGAGGTAAATACATTATAGGCACACACTATATGTATATTATAAGATATAGAGCGTGCTATTTGACTGTAAAGAGCGGAGAAAAGCCCTCCCCCTCCACATTGACATGCACAGATTCCGTCCGGAAACCGGGGGAGATTGTGCATGTTTCAATGTTTTGCGGCCGGACCGCGGGCGGAAAACCCACCCGACGGAAAAACCCCTGCAATGGGGACTGCTGCAGGTTTTCCAAAAGAGCACCATCGTGCTCGTTTTCGGCTGGTTTTTCAGGCGGTCTGAAAAACCGCAGACCGGCTGAAAAACCGTCCGAAAACCCGTGCCGTGCGGACATGTCCTTACTGTGCAGGCAGGAGGATGAAGCCAGCACAGGCAGGTTAGAGCTGCTGGCTGGGAGCTGGAGCAGAGCAGACAGTGCAACCTCTCTGACTCTGCTGCTGTTCCGCCCGGGATGCTTTAGGAGAGGAACTGCCCACTTCCTCTGCCTGTCTTCCTCCATGCACAGTAAGGGTATGTTCACACACGCAAATTTCGGCGAGCACTTCACGTCGTATTTGCGCGCTAATACGGGAGAGATGCGCGCCGAAACTACTATGGATTACGTCTCCTCTCCCCACTCATACAATACGATCGTATTGTACACACGGGGAGATAAGTGCCGTGAGTAATGAATGTCTATGGCGTCGCGACTCCTGAACACCCGGTGTAATTGCGGCCGTACTCTACGCCCTGCAATTACGCCATGTGAACATAGCCTAAGAGCTGGCTGCTGCGTGTTACAGCTGCGATCACCGGGTCTGTATGACCTAGTGACCACAGCTGTGTGGCAAGGGGGGCTCGATGGCCCCCTGGCTCAGGGGCCCAGTCTCAATTGCGACCCCTGTAGCTACGCCACTGCACTTACATGAACATTGTACAGATCAAGAAGGCAGCAATATTCCCAAATGCCAGTGGCCTTGTATATGGGCACTTGCACAGGGTCATTAAACCAGTAAAGTTGGTATAATTGCTCAATGTACTCTCAAAGAATACCGTGCGCTCTTGCCCTGCAGAGGAGATATAGGAGTTAACTGTTACTGTTGTACTTGGCTGTAGTGGTAATTGGCAATATCTCTTCTTCCACTGACCTTATCTATGGCTCTACAGCACGTTACAGTTAATGACCTGATGAGGAAGTTGAAATTTAGCAAAGGTCATTTTTTTTTCTAAACACAACTATAACATGTGGCATTTGGAAAAAAAAATAGGAATAGGGACAGTGGGAACATATTGTACCAGTCATTTGTTTAGGGTCAAAGACTGAATATGATTTTTTGTACTGTAGTCTGATCCCTGGGCGAACCCCAATGAAATTAATTTTTTTCACTTGTCATATAAAAATGTCAGCATGTATCATTCGTCACAGGTCACAGACCACTTCAGCATTGTCATCCCTCCTTATAAGTGATATTTTGGGTGCAACTTTCATTGATATTATCTTCTAAATACACTGTTCCTTTTACTTGTGCATTTTGGATCAAAGAGCACAATAATAATCAGCTATCAGCTGATATATGACAGGAATAGCTGTAAACTGATATGAGAGAATCGGAAGAAAATAACAGTCGGTGGATATGAGAGATATAGAAAGAATAGCTGTCAGCTGATATGTGGGGATCAGGAGGAATAGCTGTTGGATGATATGAGGGGATCAGGAAGAATAGCTGTCACCTGATTTGAGAGAATTGGGAGGAATAGTTGTCAGCATATACTAGTGCATCTAAAAAAAATTGATATCAATAATTTAAGTAAGATAGAGAAACCCATATAGTGTATAGACTCATTACAATATGAATTACAAGGTTTCATGTGATACATTTGTGAACCCATTTAATTTCAATGATATTCTAGTTTTCTGAGATGCACTAGTAGGAGGGAATCCGGAAGAATAGCTGTCGACTGATATGAGAGTAGCGGGAAGAACAGCTGTTGGATGATATGAGGGAATCAGGAAGGATAGCTCTCGGCTGATATGAGGGAATCAGGAAGGATAGCTCTCGGCTGATATGAGGGAATCAGGAAGGATAGCTCTCGGCTGATATGAGGGAATCAGGAAGGATAGCTCTCGGCTGATATGAGGGACAGAGGAATAATTCACTTAAGAGGGATAGGGAAGATACTTGCCTGATAGAAGTTCGGAAGAACAGCTATCGACTGATATGAGGGAATAGGGAAGAATAGCTGTCGACTGATATGAGGGAATCATGAAGAACAGCTGTTGGCTGATATGAGGGAATCAAGAGAAATAGCCATTGGATGATATGAGGGAATCAGGAGGAATAGTAGTCAGCTGGTAGGAGGGGATTGGGAAGAATAGCTATTGGCTGAAATGAAGGAATCGGGAGGAATAGCTGTTGGTTGATGTGAGGGAAGAACAGCTGTCAGCTGATAGGAGGGAATCGGGAAGAATAGGTTTCGGCTCATATGAGGGAATTGGAAGGAGTAGCTGTCGACTGATATGAGGGAATAGGTAAGAACAGCTGTTGGCTGATGTGAGGGAATTGGGAGGAATAGCTGTCGGCTGATATGAGGGAACCAGGAGGAATAGATGTTAGAGGATATGAGGGAACCAGGAGGAATAGATGTTGGGGGATATGAGGGAACCAGGAGGAATAGCTGTTGGAGGATATGAGGGAACCAGGAGGAATAGCTGTTGGAGGATATGAGGAAATCGGTAAGAATAGATGTCAGCTGACAGATCACAAAGGTATATTGTCAACTTTAGAGAGAACAATAATTCTAATTGATGTTATCAGGTACATTGGTGCCCTTGGTTTACATGAATCCCCTCCGACATCCATCACCTATGAGGAGTCATTTATCTCCCTTTGTTGTACTGTAATTGGGCTCCTGTAATGTTTACACTACTAATGTAAATCAGAATTAGTAGGGTTTTTATATTTGTCTTCCCTTGGTCACGACTGTTAGAGCTATAAATATAGCGAGGCATCTGGGACACATGCTAATGTAGTAATCGCATAGAGAAGGAGCTCCATATTTAGCATCCGCATCAGTCCTGGGTTGTGCACTGCATCCTGTTTCCATGACAACAGTTGGTGACGAGGGAGACCGCTCCATGTGCTCCCACCGACAGATCTGACGAGCGAGCGTGGGCTGCGGAGGCTGACTGCGCTCCCTGGAGATGTCCACCGTATTGATTGGATGTAGTGGGGGAAGCCATCTCCTTTGTTTTGCAGTGAGCTCAGGAATACGATTTCTTCACTCATTTACATCACACCACGTTCACTGCTTTCTTCTGATATGAATGAGTTATCGCTCATATACTGTTGTTCATTTCTATTGCTTCATGCCGTATCACTAGGAGTCCTGTTTCTGGATTTTGTCATGCTAATGTATAGGTGCCCATACACATACCAATGATTGTTAAGATTACTTAAGGAAAGAAGTCCAATTTATCATAGACTATAGCCTTCTATGATCTATGTGGAATTGGCATCTCTTTGTTTTTCATGGAATTCCATTGCCATAGATTTTTCCAAAATTTAATTTGAAGATTTGCATTGATTTAGAGAAATGACGTGATTTGATTGATACATAAACTTCTTTCACCTGAGTAGCCCCCATAGGGATTAGCCCCATTAAATAGGGCTAATCAATGTCCATAGCAGCCATGGAGGCCTTCATTGGGTCTCTAGCTGCCATGGCAACCGAAAGGCTCCCAGCAATCATATTGGGGGAGGGAAAGCAGATTGGTTGGTGGAAATGCGCACCACAGCCCTAACTGCTACATGCGCGTAAACCCGCCCTGTATTAAGCGGCTTAAGAGAAGTAGGACTATAAACAACAAAACCACAAAAGCGTAATGCTGTCACAATAATGAAAAAAACTTGAGTTCTTAGTTCACCACTTTTGATCAAAATGTTTTAAACCTCTCCACTACAACGGACCTCAGTCGGATGGCCCATACTATTCCTACCTCTCACTTAGGTCCAGTCAAACCTCTCATTGAGTCATCAGACTTCTATAATCCAGAGAGAAAAAAGGCACCACTTTAAAGCAGACCGCACTGATCTAGTAAACCTGTGCAGGTGGGCGGGGTGCAGAAACCAAAAATGGTGGCATCCACCCTCCGTATAAGTTAAAAGCAATACTTGCCAAATGCAACGTATAGTTCTGCACAAAAAAACATTTCTGAAAACACTGTGAACCCAGGTGTTCCCGATGTATGGAACTAGGTGCATCAACGTGCATTGTCACATGACCTTCTCCTCTGCTCTCCCCTTATCAGCTCCTCTCACAACCGTCTCCAAGACTTCTCCCGTGCTCACCCAAAACTCTGGAACTCACTGCCCCAACACATCAGACTCTCCTCCACTTCACCAGCTTCAAAAGCAACTGAAAACCCATATTCTTCAGGCTTGCCTATAACCTTCACTAAACTTGTCACTACTTCCTCCACAGACATGTCTGCCCCTCACCTCCTGTCTCTTTCCCCCTCCTTGTAGATTGTAAGCCCATGCGGGTAGGGACCTCTCTCCCTCTGTCGTGCCAATTGTCATTATCCCTTATCACAGTACTCGTTTGACTTATGTAATGTATGTAACCCCCTCGAATGTACAGCCCCTGGAATCAATGGCGCTTTAAAATAAATAATAATAATAAAATAAAATAATAATAATTGTCACTTTTCTTTTTCAGTGTATAATGCGCCTGAATGTATGAAAGTGGTTTTTGTGTTATCATAAATGGTGTCCAAAGTTCATCGCGCCTCGTCTGTGTGTTTGGCGCATTACGAAACTTAGGCGCATTAGTAATGCGGCAAATATGTGTATACCCTATAGGTAGGCTGGAAATGAAAGAAACGTCATTAGAATAGCCTGTCAGTGAATAGAAACTATGGCAGTGTTCCTGCTTGGTGGACCACAGGTCCCACCAAGACCTTTGCTGTGCTGGCTCTTGCTCTATATAGAATAAAGGGTGAGAGCAGCAACAATACATTTCATATTTAATGTAGTAAAAATTAAACATTAAAAAATCTGAACAGCATCATTAGTGGGTTATTTAATGTAAAATTAGTTTTAGATTCTATTAGTTTTAAATGCATTTTATAGGAGATATTTTTATATATTTGGATAGTATATATTTTTATATTAATGTTATATGATAACATTTTTTATTACATTGAAATAATTAAAGTTTATACAGTTTGATAATTATCATCAATTACTTTTTATTATTGTACTGGTGTAAGTTGAGAAATATTGAACATCTTTTTCCCCAACAGCAAATCTATCTCCACCTCGACTCCTCAGGCTCAGGCAGAGCACATTAAAAGATGTCTGCCTGTTCGAGCAGTATTGCACCTAGTTTTGTCAACCTGCATTCATATATGTGTCTACTATTACAAGTGTGGTGCGCCACACCTCCAGAGCGCCCCCACATGTTAGACGCATTAGTAAGTGTTGAGTCTTACAAACAGTGCGCCTAACACATTCGTTTGGCGCATTAGACATTGTAGCCGACTCACTAAGGCGCATTTGATGCCAGAAAAGGGTGAAAAACCCGATCATAAATATCTGCCTTAGTGTCCGACTCCACTCCATACTCCCTTAAAGGCGTTGTCTCACTGTAAGGATTGCTTTTTATGTTAAAGATCTTGCAAAAACAAGTTACTTTGCAATATATGTCCATTAATAGTGTCCTACCTATTGCTAGGTATCCCCTCTTGTATGGGCTGCATCAGCTCCTCAGGTCACTACTGTTACAGGTTTGATCTCTCCTGATAGGCTGCCAGCACTGGTTGCTATAGCTACAGACCTGTTTGATCTCTCCTGATAGGCTGCCAGCACTGGTTACTATAGCTACAGACCTGGTTTCTACTGCAACCTAGTAGAAGCCAGTAAAAACACCCCTGAATTCAAAATGAAACCAAGAGAACAGGACTGAAGTAAGATGAATCAATGTAGTAAGACAACCCCTTTAACTTCGCCTTGACGTACTGGTACATCATGGTGTGCTATGGGGTTAGAAAAACACTCAACTGGTTGAGAAGGGGCTAAAAAAGAAGAAAAATCAAACATTTTTGAAACCTATTCCATTCCAGCACTGGCGCCACTCTTGGTGCTACCAGCCGATGACATCACATTTATTGTTCATGGGACCCTGCAGCCATTTACAGCCCTCATCAGTCTCTTTCTGTATGAACAACATGTGGCCGCTGAGGCCTTTGATTGGCTGCAGTGTTACGTGTCCAATGGTCATGAAATCATCAGCCAGGAACAACAGCGGCACTGTGGGGGGTTGTGTCAAAGATAAGGGTTTTTTATGTATTTTGAACTCTTCTCTGACCTGCTGTAAGGTTGTTTTTTTTAATACAATGGACAACCCTTTTAACTTAGGCCGTATTCCTTCAAGCCTCAATCGGTGGTATCCATTGGGATAGCTTGAAAAACGTATACTGTGGCTGGCTTGAGGTGGGTTTATAGTCTCTTTTGGACTATACTTGTTCTATGTCCTAAACATATAATTTGTATGTACTGGAAACAAATGCATGGTAGATGCCCTAAAGTCCTAAAGGGGTTGTTTAGTTTGGTGTAAAAGCAAGGAGCAGAGTCTTTAAAAGTTTTTATTCAATCTCCCACTTGTTATTCAATATGGGATAAATGGGTTTCCTCCAACACCCTTTATATCAAACTGTCCATATGTACAGGTACCATTTCATCATGGAGACAGACCCCAACCCCCTCAGCTGGTTGCAAACCATGTCTGGAACAAATAGGAGGTTGCTAAAGTGGAGCCTGGTGCTCCAATAGTGTCCCCTTTACCATTCGCCACGAGAAAGGCCAAGATTATGGCAACACTGATGGGTTGTCATGGCAAGAGGAGGTGGTAGACAGGGGAACACTGGGAGGTGCTGCCCCTGGCATTCTCTAAAAGGGGGGAGGTGTGATGAATATAATATAGTTTGATCTCGGGAAAGAGACACATACCCACCTGAGTCTTCTTTCCCGTACCAAGAGATGGGCAGATACTTAGAATTGCTAGTAGGAATCTGGCAGCAAAGATGTGTTTGGTATCAGAATATAGCTGGGGCTCAGCCAGGTCCAATAGTACCAGAGCCGCCTCTCTGTGGTCTTCCTGGGAGACGTTATGACCCAAGGGGCATGAGGGGGAGTGGCTAGCTAGGGTTAAAAGTGTGTGTGGGGCAGTATCTTGCGGTTGTCTTCTGAGTGGGGCTATATGCTAACATATTGGAAAGAACCAGGAACTTGTTTGCATCACATGCCCCCATGGGGCTGCACAGCACTGAGGCCTAATGCCAAGTAACTGACTTGTACCTTGTCTGCTATATACTGTTGATAACCCCCTACCTGTATTTGCATAGCTGACTATTATATATCTCTGTCTTCCCTGTATATGTAGTATTGTCTAGTGTGACACTGAACAAATATTCCAATCTAACCATGTGCTGCTCTTCTATCTCGATCCATGAATCCACAGGTCCGTGTTCTCAGTCTTATGTTAAACACTACAAGGGCTGGTTTCTAACCCGATATAATCTCATTAACCTACCAGGCTTACATCGAACAAGGAACTTGTGGCAGTCTACCAAGCTGGCAAAGTTCTGTTTCGCTGGTGCTAGTGAAAAGGGGTCTCTTAGCCAGATTGAGTTGTGAGCAAGTGTTGTGCCATGCCGGCGGTCGCGTGAGCTATCCTCTCTCACTTGTATGGGCCGGTACAGGAGGCGTTATTCATTTTTTTGTTTCAAATGTTTTCATTTATTTGCTTTTCTTTTATAGGCCCAAATATGGGACTGTACTTTTACAATACAATTACTGTATTACTATTTATTACACTGGAACTGTGACCAGCAGCCTATTAGACTCTAATAGGTTCCTGTACATGGCAGACCAGAAAGCCCTAATCTGGTCTGCAATTGCATTGCAGAGGTGCCCATCAGTATTAGAGGCACCCCCCTTCTGCTAACCACCTAGAACCCATAGATGCTATGAACTGCGACATCTAGGGGTTTAAGTAGCAGAGATTGGGGCTAGCTCCCTTCCTGGCTGCTGCAGTGCAAGTCTGGCTGTACATTACAGTAGACTACCACTACAGATGGTACGGACACAACTCCCAATGCCCGAACCGTCCCTACACCATACATGTGGGCAGTAGCGTTGGCAAGTATTAAGTGTGGGAAAAAACCATGCTGCCCAGGCCGACCCCCCCACCCCCTCTTCCACCTCCAATGCAACGCCTCTGCCTTTGGGCAAATACACTGTGGTATCCCAGAGACAGTGTCCTCGGATGGTTAAGGGTTAATGCTGCAATGTTTTATTCTTTATAAGCTGTGCTATACAAGGTCATGCTGCCTCTGTGAAATCAGTAACAAGGGTTAATGTATTGTGAAAGCATTAAGCTAGGATGGTTACGGTGGCAGCAGAGGTGAGGTAAGATTTATAAATTACAATGTAGCTGGGGATTCTGGGAGAGTTCAGAGATGGAGTTCTAAGTTCTGTAATGAAGAAGTCCGGCCCTGTCCAGACACAGTCCAGACACAGTTATTCCCGACTCCTTGTCCTAGGTTAAGCTGGAAGGTCAGCATGGGAATATTAAAGGGGGAACCTGTTCGTCTATGGTTTGGAACTGCAAGAAAGTGGAAGTGCATGAGGAAGGAAAGTAAGTGGACCCTCTTCATAGTCATTGGAGAAGTAGAAGCTACTGAACTAGAACAGCCCATTGACCCCACAGAAAAGTTCTGGGCCGCTTGGGGTGTAGCAGAGTAGCAATACTAGTTCTGGATGCTGTGCGTAGCGGACCCATTTTTGCTATAGGCTCTCATGGAAGTTGAACTGTAACTCATAATCGCAAGAAGACTAACGCAGGTTTACCATCTCTTTCTTGAGTAAAGGAAACCGTTTAAATTTCATCATCTTGTCATCTCCTGCCTCTCATTGCTGCACACACCACGGACATCTCATTTCACACCATCCGGGCAGTTGAGGCTACCATCACCAAGAGTTTGTCAACTACTCCTGTACAACTGCACCCCCCTCGTTCACTGTTTGTTGATCCCAAGGGAGCACGGGAGGTTGGACGTAGGCCACCGTGAACATAACAGCTACCACCACCTTTCTCTCTGCTGTAACTCTGGGTCATCGCAACAGCACCATATGCATCATCCAATTACCCAGTTGTTCAGTCCAAGATTTATAATTATAGCTATAATTTGTACGTAGAAAAAATGACACTGAGACAATCTGATCTGTTTGAAAATTTATTTTTCTATCAATTCCAGTAATACAACCTCTATGCCTTGCACTCATAAAATCAGCAAATATATTATTTCACTATAGAATAGCTATACAAATAACTATTGTACATCCTTGTCTTCAGCACACTAGAGAATGTATTGACATTTCCTAAAGAAACAGAATAATTTACATTCATTATTTTCACTAGACCTTCAAAAAGATTCCAAAATGTTCTGTAAAGAGATCAGAGATTTAAAGACTAAATAAAAAAAATAAAAGAAAAAAAAACACACAAATTCAGACCATATCTTACTGTGACAAATCGAAAGAAAATTGTTTTTTTTTTTCCTTTTTGTAGCATATCATATTCATTC
This sequence comes from Phyllomedusa bahiana, assembly GCA_025379985.1. Lineage (NCBI taxonomy): Eukaryota > Metazoa > Chordata > Amphibia > Anura > Hylidae > Phyllomedusa > Phyllomedusa bahiana. The sequence continues at coordinate 14,420 of JAODAL010002933.1, forward strand.
ACCAGAGTTAATATATTGCTGTACATCATATTCTTACATAACTTGGATTTGATTTCAGCCCGATTACATTAATCATTGAGATAAGTGCATCTGAACAGCCTATGTCTGATATGGATATGAAAAGGTCAATGGCACTGCCATGCAATGGGTTACAAATCTCTGTAAAACACGAACTGCAATAGGCAAAAATAAATATGCCAGTCAAAAAACCCTGATCAATCAAGATAGTACAACCAAAGGGGGTGATCATACGACATTATTATTTTAATTGGATAACTATTAAAAGTTGATGCATTAATACATTTCCAAAAAGGCGCAGAAAATACAATATACCTGAAAAAATGTCCACTACCACAGAAAAACAGAAAAGTGTGGATAACAACAAAAAAGTAGGAGGGACAACTATCCCTAAAATGCCCTAAGGACTAGACAGAGAACAGTAAACCCTAACCTACAAAAACGGGATAATCGCCCCTGTAAGGGCGTACCCGACCAAAACCTAACTCTTACACTAGAAACCCTACCATACCATCATCGAAATGTCCCATTTGTTGGTATCCACACCTACGTTTTTCTGTGGTAGTGAACATTTTTTAAGGCATATTGTATTTTCTGCGCCTGTTAGGAAATTTATTAATGTATCTACTATTTTAATTGGATTACTATTAAAAGTTATATTTTACGATCACTCCATTTGGCTATACTATTACAAATCTCTGTGCCACCCACCAAAGCACAAGCAAAATTTGATCCTTATATACTTTGATTGGATGCATCATAGAGGCAAAGCTAGGCAGGGAAGCTGATAGGGAGTGTTTCCTGGATGCTGTGCCCCCGGGCTGCCAACAAACATCTCTGCCTTGGCAACGAGCTTAAATGGGTTGCCCAGGTCAATGTTTAAAAGAAATTGCTGCTGCAATAGAATATTAAAAAATAATACCTCCCCACAGACTTCAGTTGCAGACCTGCCAGTGCCAGTACCCTCGCCAGGTCTTCTGTTTATTTCTGGCTCCCAGCGGCTGGCTTGTGCGACTGCAGGGATCATGTTTTATTGCCCGACATCATCATTCAAAAGGAGCCGACTACCGGGAACTGGAAGTAAACCGAAAGACCCAGTGATATCATCACCAATGGCAGCACTATAAAGGAAATGTGTGCGGAGGGAAGAATGAATTTTCTATATATTCTTTCAGAAGTTACAATTTCCTATACAATATTGACCTGGACAGCCACCTTAATATTTGTCTAAAAGATTGATAAGTGGGCACCTTTGTTCAAGGTCAGAGTAGCCCACTAGAATCCCAGAGGAGCCTCCAGTAGGCATAAGATCTAACACAATTATGAACCTCCGAAAGACAATCTCATTTGAGGCCGTCTGTAGAGAAAATAACCAGAAATCCTATTAAACCCTGCAAGTGCAAGGATTACTTTTCAGTGGATTTCTAAAAAGTACCTAAAAGTGGACATGCAAAGTAGAGATGCAAGGTGGGCCCTCGTAATTTCCTCAGAGCCAAGGAACTTCAGGCCAACGCTGCCTCTACTCTACCCCAACATATATAGAATATACAAAATGTGTATCCAGATTCTTAAGCATTATCTAAGAGCACCATATGAAAAAAGGCAAATGCCTCCATGAAGGAGGCACTGTTCAAGTGCAAATGACTGGTCATCTGTCCCAAATATAAACGCCACACGCAAATCTGAGCCAACGGGCTAACCTCTATAAAGGTGACAAGTTGCCGATCTGATTTCTCATTTAACTGTTACATTATAGGATCAGACTAAAGCAAAAAAGTCCAGCAGCCCACATGGACATGCTGTAACGGAGTCAAAAACATTTTACCTAATAGCGGACAGGTCCCACCATGTACAGAACACCATCATCATGTCAAGGTTATACCTATAGGTTCCATAGAAAGGAAATTGGGCAGCGGCCATTTTGAAAAAGTTTATATGCAGATTAATTTAAACTGTTGACCCCAAAGTCCAAGTTATCATTTTTCGGATGATAAAAATGCAGTTTAAAATTTCTTGAAACGAGCTATGAGCCAGTTAACGTTGTAGAGCAAACATCAAGTTATATTAGGGATTAACATGCCTAGCAAGCAATATCTGCCTGTCCTGCAGGCACCGTAGGAAAATACAGCCCCAGTTTTTGAAGTTTGTGCTTATTAATGCAATACACCATTAGGATATTGGTCTCATTAGTGTTAGTTTTTTTGGCAGCAGTTTTGCTCAGCCAACATATCAGTTGCCTTTATAATTTATAGTAGACAGAACTTTTTTAAGTAGCAAATGGCAGTTTCTTCTGGGTAACAGACTATTACTACTACTGGAAGTAGAACAACTATGTATATAGCTACATTATAGCTCGTGAGATGGTAATGGTAAACCAGTATTTCACCAAACAATGGCATAAGCAACAGTGATTGAAATGATCGTAGTAAATTCTCTACTGTAACCTGGTAAGTTTAGTTAGTTCTAATAGTAAAATAAACTATTTTCAAAGAACAATGTAAAAAAAAAGTGAAAAAAAAAATTTGGTAGACTACCTTTGGTGTTAAAGCTGGTCTGGATGTTTTTTATATCAATTGTCCCCAATGTTAAAAAAAAGTGATAATTTCTTGTGCTAGTTAAAACCATTTCTAAGCACTAAAGAGATGGGTTATTTTTTTATTCTACGGTGCGCAAAGCCTAGGTAGGACATTTATACTGCTCTATCATTGAAACTTGACCTACTTTCTGGGTCACGAGGCACAGAAGGTTTTACAAGGGGGAGCGATTTCTCCATCTATGTTTCCATGTAATAGACACTACCTACACGGCAAGGTCTAAATAGTAAGAAGAAACCAGCCCTCCCTACAATACTATTGTCAAGGACACAACAGATCTTTACGGCTACAGGTAACATGAAACGTAAAGAAAGCTTAAGCTACAAAATATACCATAAAGTAATACCAGATCATTCTTTTCGAAGATTTCTTGAAATAAACCTGTAAATTATTGAAATCTCTATGGGTTGACTCTTGATTTGCCTCTAGAGCAATCTCCAGTCACTTTCTGTCACTCAGGTTACTTGACACTCATCCATTATCTTTCCACTTTTTTGACATCCATTGACTCCATTGTTCTTGAAAACCACCTACTGTCACTCAATTTACAATCTCCATTCCTTTCTCCTTCGTTATAGCCTATGCTTTGTCTTTCAATCATTACACGTTCTTAAAATACCCTAAATATTTCAGGAACTTCTCCTTCGTTTCCTTCCATAGATTTCTTCAAGCCCCTCTTTGTGCTTCATGGTGGGACAGAAGTATCTCAACAGGGTTTAACAACAGTCATTTATTTACAAATGTATCAACAAATCGAGCATGTTAAGAAACAAAAAAAAAAAGGAATGATTCAAAAAGGTGCCAAAATGCCAGCGGGAGTTTGTTTTGTACATTTTAGTGCGTCATAAAAGAGTCCTTTAAAGTTAAGGCTGAAGCTGTAGATAAAGTCAACCCTTAACCTCATCAGTGCCAGGGAGAGCTGCAAGGCATCGCACTGCAATGGACTACGTCATCCTGGCAGTGAAGACGGTAAGAACACACAGAAAGCTCCCTCACCTTAAATTTGAGGCAGTTTATTACAAACCTAAGTATAACAAATATAGATGTCAATTGTGTTATTGTAAGGTCAATGATCCTCCTGGACCGAGAGAATCCAGCACTGAGTCACTTGTGGAGGTAGGCATCTAACCATAATTCACCTGACTTTTTCAGAGATCTAGAGGGAAACAAAATGAGGGGTTACGGAAACTGGATAAAATTAATGAAACATATACCTGTACACAGTACAGGGGTACAGTTTGGATTATTCAGTGCAATATTCTGGACACAATGCATCTAAAATCAATAGTGCTCCGTGAACTTGATGGGAGCTAAGCTCATAGTTTTACTATGTGACCTGTCAAATATATTGTAAGTTGATGTCTTCTTTAAGATTTGGTCAATACATGTTGTTGAAGTGGTTTTCTCATCACACTGATTAGCTTTAAACATGTAGGCAAAGGTTAAGAAAAATTATTATCAAATACATTGCTGTTCTGATTTTGCTTCCTTTCAGAGTTAGGGGCCGTTCACACGGCACAGGACAAATACCGTTCGGTTTATCTGACTGGTATTTGTCCCATTTTCGTGCCCCACACACAGCCACAGGAGGGCGGCTTTTCCATAGCGGTCCACTGAAAAGTTTGCGGCCGTTTTTTCAGACAGTTTCAAAACCGAAACTGTCTGAAAAACGGCCGCAAACCCGTGCCGTGGGGACATGCCCTTAGAGCAGTTCTTATCTCCTGCTTTTGTACACAAGCTTCTCTAGGTTACCCACCAACTCTCACTGCTCTAGCAGCAGTAGCCAGGATAGCTGGGATGGTGAGGTAAATTCCTGCTGTGTCTTATCAACAGCATAGGAATTTGTTTTTCTTTCTAACTGATAAATGTTAACCCTTTATAGCTCTGTAGCTTTTTGCTCTGCGGTTAAAACACCTCCTTCACCAATGTTCCTTTAATAGGGTCAGCTAGGAATAGAAGAGCTGAAATGTCAGTCACTGCAGTAGAACCGCCCACAGCCTGACCAGGAAGTGTGAACCTGAAGCTGGCTGTGAAGGCTCTGTGAGGTAACCTAATGAAAAAACTAAATTAAAAAGGAAAGCATTGCTTGTTTTTTGTATCAGTCTGCATTTTACAGAGGGGTACATATTGTACATATTTTATAGACATATACAACCCAATCAATTCTGCAAGGTTAACATGTAAATCCCAATGGTATCAGTGTACAGGAGGTGAATGTTACTAGAAGATAGATCAGTAAACTGAGGACAAGATATGGTTGCTCATTTTACCCTTGATTATTTAGAGCCAGATAATTCCTTTCAGTGTCATTATAGGAGATAACTAAAGTGCAGGAATGATTAAACCAGAATGACTCACCCAACAACATCACACATCGCTTCATATAGTCCCTTCTCCTCGTAGTGAACATTATATTTCTTACACAACGAACGCACAAGTGGAGCAATCTTGCAATAGTTGTGGCGAGGCATGGTGGGGAACAGGCTATAAAAAAAGAAAAAGGAAGATGAAAAAATTGTGACTACAGTATTCCAAAAACATTTCTGAATTCCTGAAGAAAGTACATAGACCTGGCTACTGGATGATTGGGAATCGTGATGAATATCTTGATAAAGAAATTATATTATCGCCATTACCCAATCAATAAGGTGCCAGCGTCACTATCATTAGTGCATAGAATTGGCAACACAGTGTAGTAGAAATACCATTTCTTAAAGGAAACTGGTCAGATGGTTTATGCTATTCTACCAGAGAGCAGGATGTGATAGAGGAAGATAAGCCGAGCTCTGCGATATATAGGGTTATATGATAGAGGAAGAGAAGCTGAGCTCTGATATATAGGGTTATATGATAGAGGAGAGAAACGGAGCTCTGTGATATAGGGTTATATGATAGAGGAGAGGAGCTGAGCTCTGTGATATATAGGGTTCTGTGATATATAGGGTTATATGATAGAGGAGAGGAGCTATGTGATATATAGGGTTATATGATAGAGGAGAGAAGCGGAGCTCTGTGATATATAGGTTATATGCTAGAAGAGAGGAGCTGAGCTCTGTCATTTATAGGGTTATATGATAGAAGAGAGGAGCTGAGCTCTGTGATATATAGTGTTATATGATAGAGGAGAGAAGCTGAGCTCTGTGATATATAGGGTTATATGATAGAGGAGAGGAGTTCTGTGATATATAGGGTTATATGATAGAGAAGCGGAGCTCTGTGATATATAGTGTTATATGATAGAGGAGAGGAGCTAAGCTCTGCTTTTTACTGAGAAATCCTGGTTCAATTCATTTAAAGCTATATATCACAAAGTTAATCCTGATAGCAATCCTTAAGAGACAGTAAAAGTCTTGCTTACCCCTCCCACATGCATTGATTGACAGCTTTCTCTATATCAGTGTGTGCACAGAGCAAATTTTCAATCATTGCATATGGGCGGGGTAAGCAGTATTTCTCTATGTCTTTTACTCAGAAATACTGATCCAAATAAGATAAATCTATATACCACAAAGCTCAGCTTCTCTCCTCTGTCACATCCTGTCCTTAGGTAGAGTAGCATAAACCATCTGACAGGTTCCCTTTAAAATGTTTTTGGATGCAAAGATTAGAAGCTAATGTGTCTGAACATTTATCTTGTTTATGCTCTGTGGCTATTCAGCCAACACAGAACTACAGCTCCTAGCATGCTCTTACTGTACTCTGTCAGGGCATGCTGGGTTTGTAGTTATGCCATATAGATTTCTCCGTGGACACAGCATTGATAACAGACACATAATAGTCCTATGCTATTTGGCATACTCACTGATGTTCAATCTGGAAGTTGAGGTGTCCACTGAACCAGTCATTGAAGAAGGATTGCTTAATGTTGCATGTTGCTGCTAGCTGTGGTTTTGGATAAAATTACAGTTAGGCTACTATATAGAAGTATCTTCAATCGCCTTTCCCGTCATCCCCCCATATGCAATTACACAAGTATAAACAAACTAATTTTAACAATGCTCATTGGGCCTTATGCATGAAAACGGTCTAGCAGTAAGACTGTCTTTGTTGCCCATAGCAACCAATCGCAGGTCAGCTTTTATTTTTTGCAGAACAATATATATGGAAATGAAAATGAAGCTGTGATTGTTGCCCAAAGCAACTGAATCTTACTGCTAGACAGTTTTCATACATAAGGCCCATTGGCTTTGGCAGATGGTTTGAAAGTTGACTGACTCTCCGTACAACCTTAAAGGTTTATTCCCATTTTGGGCAATAGGATTCGGCAATTGTCTGCTGCAGGTGTGAATAAAGAGGTTCTCAAAGCGTTCCAAGAACAGCCGAGAACCTCTCTGGATCCCATTTCCTCATATGGAACTACCTCGAAGTAGAATTAGTTTCCTTATCGACTGGCGGATTTACAAGGTTGAAGAGTGAATGAAGAAGGAAAACCTACACATATAGGCTACAGAAGTAATAAATTGTAAGGAGGTTGGTTCTCACCTGACTTCCCAGCCAATCTCTGTACTTTTCGTGGTCAATCTCCATGGGAATGTGATTCATCTGTGTGACCCAGACAAACCAATGGGATTCAAAAAACCTACCAATAAGCAAGAGCAACATTTATTAGCATAACAGACCTAAGCAATATCAGTTGTGTTAAATCCCCTTTGTTTAGGTCTATGTTTGACTATACTAAAAACTAGTACCAAGCAACTATACATGGACTATATGGTGCAACTTGCATTTGTCTTTGCAAGACATTTTAAAGTGAATATTTAACCATGAACACCATTTACACTTAATCTAATTATATTCAGAATAAATTCTGTACTGATCCATTTATCAGTGTATCTTATATAGGGTTGGAGCGGCATTTTTCTCCAGTTTATAATCCTTTGTGGCTGATTTAAGCTACCACTAAAGGGACCTTAGGAGTTTACTACACACCCTTTTACAATGGAGTTTAATGCATAAACAGTATATAGTTAACTTCTTAGGTTACTCTAAGGCCCGGTTCACACGGCTTATTCAACCCGTAATTGTGAGCTGGATTTCGCTCGCAATTACGGCTTGAATAAGGGGCGGGACGGGGGCGAGGGTGAGACGATTGCGCTGCTCGCTGGCCCCATAGACAATGCATTATTTACGGCGCGTACTCGCCGTAAATAATGTGCATGTCACTTTCTCCCCCCCGCGGTGGATTCGCCGAGTGGGGAGGAGCGACGGAATCCATAGTTCTCTATGAGAACTGTGGATTACCGTAATGACAAGGACGGATTGGAACCGTACTGCAGCGCAAATCCAGCGCGCAGTACGGCTCCAATCTGCGCCCAAATAAGCCGTGTGAACATGGCCTTAAGGTGCTGAAGGAAGACAGAATGTTATTAACTTTGTAACTATGTAGGGGATTTGGAGGAACTGCACAATATAATGAAGAAATTAGTTAACACAAAGGGTCACATGTATGAAAACTGTCTAGGTCTAAAATTCACTTTGTTACGCATAGCGACCAATCAGTGCGCCCCTCTCATTTTTCAGGAACACTATATGAAATAAAAGGGGAGCTCTGATTGGTTGTTGTGGGCAACAAAGTGGGTTTTAGACCTAGACAGTTTTCATACATGTGGCCCAGAATGTTAATAAAATCACTAAAATTATCCATCATTATAAAAAGGTGAACATTCACTTTGTGGTCACATTATCTAGACACCAGAGAAATGTAGCACTAGTGGATAGAACTTCCTACCAGTAGATAAAATGGGATATGGCATCTATAGCTATTGATCACAATGGTTGTGTAGTGCTGCTCGAAGGATATAGACTGAGCAGGACCATTTCTAAGGGTTATCTGAGACTTTGATAGTTTATTCTTGCTATAGGCCATTGATATCAGATTGGTGAGAGTCCAACTGATCAACTGACTAAAGGATCCACAGCACTTTGGCCTCTTCATTGCCTATCACGCATAACATCATATAATTTAGTGGCTGGGCCTGGTTCTGCAGCTCAGTACTATTCAAGTGCATCATATACAACTACTACCCAATGTATGGTCTTGTGGTTGGTGTGGTGCCAAGCTAAACTGATTGCTTACTTTAAGAATAAAGTCAGCAATAATAATTAGGTAGTCTCTATTAAGGTCCTAGAAAACCTATCAAGTCAACTATGGGATGTATGTTACAATGTTTGAGCACGAAAAAAAAAATCTTGGTTGGTACATAGCCTAGAATAATCCAACTCATGAAAAGATTTCAAATTTCCCCAGCAAAATCATGGAAAGCTTTAATTACACAGCCCGCAGACTTATTAACTCCAAAGATCATACAGAGTATTTCAGGTTGTTATCATTGGCTGCTCTTTATCACATTTTACAGCCTTGTACTAGAAATAGTTGGGAAAGTTTCATCAATAACTGTAATAAGATAAGTAAACAAGGTCAGGGACACAATGACATTCAAAAGAAAAATAATGCACTACAAAAAAGCATCCTCTGTCCAAGTATTGTATTGGCAGTTCTGTATCAGCCAGGACTTCAGAACAAAAAGGACAGAGGGGTTCTGATTTTTGACTAGTTTAATAATGAGTCACCAGTGCTGCCAGACAGTAGGGAAGCAAGTCGAATGCTTATCTGCAAAGCAAGAGTGAGAACCAGCAAAACAGGAGCTTCTGACCCTGCTTTATAGATCTCTACTGCGACCACATCTAGAATAATGTGTTCAGTTCTGAAAACCCAAATTACAAAAAGACATTAAGAATGGGTCCAAAGATGAGCTACAAAAAAGGTAGAAAGCTTGAACTTACTGCCTCTCTCACTCAGAACAAGGGGCCGGTAACAATTTCACTCTGCACAGCCACCAGTTCCTTAGTGACACCACAGCTGCTTCTACAATCAGAAAACAGCAGAATTGTGCCTCGATGCCTAATGCTCCTGTGTGTAAAGGGCCGGCAAAAATTTCATTCTATACAGCTAGCTGCTCCTCAGTGACACTGCAACTGCTTCTACAAGCAGAAAACAGCAGAATTGTGCCTCGGTGCCTTGTGTAAACATAGAAGGGAGATGGATCTGTGCTGTGGATGAGTTCATAGAAGACTGGATTCAACTGTAACAAACCTCCAGCTGTGAGAGGAGAAGAGATCAGTGCTCTGAGTTCATAGAAGACTGAATGCAGGCCTGTGGTATGTAAACAGCTCTTACAAAATAAGACTGCAAAGGGAGAGGACAGTGACATGTGGACTCAGACAGAGAGGGTGGGGGGGAACACACTGACCCGCGTGCGAGCAGGAACAGTGAAGGGGGGGGATGATGTCATCCCCCTTCAGTTAAGAAACACCCAGCTGGGAGGGGAAGAAACGCCCCTGGATTTCAGGAACTGAGAAAATCAAGCTTCAAGAAAACAGCCGAACTGATGAAGCGATACATCCCCTTTAATTAAAATGCCCTTAAATGGGTTGTCTCACTACAAAGATTAGCTTTTCACATGTAGGGACAGGTAATTAAGTTAAATCAAAAGACCTATGTATTTAGAAAAAGTCTTCAGTTAGGAGATTAGAGATTTAATCTACCCTGAGTGCACACAGTTTCTATGGTTACTGGACCCTGCTTTAATCAGATAGCAGCATTATGGAGTAATGTCACCATGGTCAGCAGAGCTTACTAAATGCAGACTAACAAGATTAACGATAAAGCTACAATTGCGCTGAGGAGTTAAAAAAAAGGCTTGTTTCCTGAAAACTAGCTCTTCTGCACTGCTCTTTGTAATGTCTCAGCTAGTTACAGAGAAGCTCAGTATGTTAATCACTGCTATAGAACCACCCACAGCCTGATGAGACCAGAGTAAAAGACAAGCTGGCTGTGACTGAAACTGCATGGTGAGAAAACCACTTTAAGGAAAGGCTGGAACAAAAGGAAATTATTAAAACCTTTAAATATGTTCAAGTGTGTAGCTAGTTAGAATTAACTTTCCATAAATCAACAACACAATAAAAGATTAGTAACTTGGTAGCACAACGTAGTTCAGAAAAATGCTTATTTCTCTGATTGTCAGATCAGGGTACAACTGCCTATAAAGGTCTATCTAGAGAGAAGGGAGGAGGAGAAGGGAGCTGCAGAAGAAACACACATACACAGATGCTGCTGAATTCTCTAGTAAGCGTTTCACTGTCTCATCCTGGTTTTCGAATCAGTTATTCTCCATGCAGCTGCATCAGAGAGGGTAGCAGGATCTCCTCTTTTCTGTATGCTGTGTATAGAAGACAATATAACGGCTAATTTACTGCTTCCTCCCTCTCTTCTCCATAGACTTCTATTGGCAGCTGTAACCTGATCTCTCAAATAAGATATATTACAAAGTTTCTTATGTTGCTGTATACTGTTGTTTTATGAGAAGTTATTTTAAAATTGTAGGTATACCTTAAAAATTGAAATGCCCATTCTGGAGGGAAGTGTTTTTTAATACCAAACCAAACATAAAAATGGGGGGCACAACTGGAAATTAGTCATGGGGAAAATCAGATGCAATGTCAGGAAATTGTATGTTTATAAAACAGAAGTAGATGCTGGGAAAAAACGCTCAGCAGAAGTAGGAAAATCAAGTGAATATAAAATCTATAAATATGTATTTATAATAAGCTACAAATTAAATAACACATGGGAAGACTAGACGGACCATGTGGTCTTTTTCAGCCATAAATCTTCAAGGTTTCTGTCTGTGCAAGATCAAATGTTTTGCCTACCTGACAGCATTGAGCAAGGCGAGGGATCCAAAAAATACGAAGAAAGGAACAAATGTAATGAAATAACGGGTATAATATGAAAGTGACCAAGCCAAATCCTGCAAAACAGGTCAAATATTTGTAGATTATGAGTCTACTTATAATGACGAGGTACATTAACTTCTGTACAGATCTACAGACTTGTAGAACATCAGTCTAGGAAAAAGCAGCAGCTTTTAATTTTATGGATCTTCTTTCCTTAAAGGGGTTGTCTCACTACATCGATTCATCTTACCTCAGTCCTGTTTTCTTGGTTTCACCTTGAATTCAGGGGCGTGTTTCCTGGCTTCTACTAGGCTGCAGTAGAAGCCAGGTCTGTAGCTATAGCAACCAGTGCTGGCAGCCTATCATGAGTGATCAAACAGGTCTGTAGCTATAGTGATCGGAGGGGCTGATGCATCCCATACAAGAGGGGATATCTCAGAATAGGTAGGATACGGTTAATGGACATATATTGCAAAGTGACTTGTTTTAGCAAAATCTTTAACATAAAAAGCAATCCTTGTAGTGAGACAACCCCTTTAAAAAATAAGACATTTTGCAGCACAGTGAACAAAACATTCTCACATATGTTAAGGTAACCCCCCACTAATGTCAGCACCTATGTTCAGCCACCACTGCAAGCTAACGCCTCAAAACCAAAGCCGTAAAGTGCATAGAACATGCTAGTTCAAGCACAAAGAAAAGGAGTCAAAAGGACCTACAATAAAATGACAATCCACCACATAGGCCATATAAATATACTATACAAAAGCATAACACAAAATTCATGACATGGCAAAATAAAGTGTTATTTGGGGGAGATCAACCAGTAAAACTTTATACAAGTCATTTTTAAAGGGATTTTCAAATATTTAAAAGTAACAAAATAACAGTGGTCTTCCCTTAAATATCTCTGTGATCCAAGGCAGAAGATCCAGCGGTCTCATGGTGGCCTCCGTTTACAGAATGCCAGTGCCATGTGGCTGCTGCAGTCAACCAGTGGACTTCGTGGTCCAGTGCTGTGCTTACTGGCATCACTGCTGAGCGGTTAGTGGTGATGCCCCTAAGTATAGTACATATTGCCATCATAATCTGTCAGTAATAAAGGCTCAAGCCCGAAACAAAGTAAGCGGAAAAAAAAGTATTTAGAAAATCCATACACACAGTGCCCGACTTGCAACGTTCCGACTTACATCTGTCTCCTAGTAAAAAATGGAGACTTATGGAAGCAGTTGAGGGAGGACCGGGAGGAATTAGTACAGACCTACCGTGCCGGGGCTGATGGTGCAAGACCGGGGCGGCATGAGGGAGAGCTGTTGTGTTGGCCTGAAGACTGAGGTTCCCAGCACCAGGAGGGTGGGAGGAAGGTTAAATAAGAGCTGCTGTGCCAGCTGGAAGATGCAATGGGCAGAGGATGGTGTGCAACGTTATTATAGGGTGTGACGGAGGTCAACATGCTGTGCCACGCCCAATAACAATGTCACTCTGGTCTTGCACCACCAGCCACGGTAGGTCTGTGCTTACTGCTCCTGGTCCCCCCTCAACTGCCTCCAATGTAAAATACAGTATTGAACCATGTCAGCTTGGGAACAAACCTATAGTCCCTATCCAGTTTGTACTGGGTACTGTCTGTGTATATAACTATGTATATAGACGCACACCTTTGGGAATGTCTCATGTAAAAGATTGGAGATGGTCTATGTGGAAGGGAACGGAAATGAAGGATACCTACCACCCAGTCTCTGCGAGTTATCATGGTCTTCATAATTTGAACTGTGAAGTACAATGGTATCAAAAGGGGGGGACCAACTGTGAGAAAAAAAAGGGACAAATGTATGCTGAGACATTTTTCGCAATATTTAAGACTATATCGAAGTGTATTAATATACTGTAGAAATTATAATAGTCGATGGGGTGCGAGGATATTTATCATACAATTTTATCTCTTTGTACCTTACAGATGGAATGTTATATGAGACTAATATGAATACTTGTATAAAAATTCCGAAAGTTACATTTCAAGGGCCATTTTCCAAGAGGAGGGGAGGAAAATATAAAGCAGGACACGTAAAAGGGATATATTAGCTCTCGCTTGTGTATTTTCACCCGTAGTCCTATATAAACCAGTAATCCCTTTACGAATCCAATTACTCACTCAGAAAAAAGTACCGATGTTGGTGATTATAGGGCAGAACCTTTATCTTCTTCTTGCCGTACTGTAAGGAAGAGGAATAGATTTACAGCGAATATCTGCATCAATGGCATAAATAGAAGTCACAGCAATATAAGGGATCCCACCACTTAAAGACAGGAAACTGAAACAGCATACATAACAATAATATAGCAATGGAAAATAGTGTCATGTATCATTGAACACATACAGTAGAGCAAAAAACAAAAACAAAAAACACCAATTCCTTGCAAAAAGTACAATGTTCCTGCCCCTGAGTGGCCCCCTCAACCTTTACTGCTATGGCTATAGTTGCATCCATGAGCTACATAGATGTAAATGTATCCACCTACAGTAGACAAATGACTGTTTAATTGGTCACTCAGTCATTGACTACAGTGCATCACTGCTACGGATGACAACATTTTAAAGGGGTTTTGCCACGAAGTAAAATTGACGTGAGAAGTTTGTAAATTAAATAATAAGCATTTTCACTGTTCATCATTATTAAAAATTCTGGACCGTTTTTGTTTTAGCCACTCAATTAGTGATCCATTCTTTGCAGCTCGTCTCCATGGGATAGGACCAGTTACTGAGTGTTCAAACCCCAGGTGCTGTCATTCTACTCCCGTCCTCTGTATTCCTTAGTAATTAGTCAAACAGTGCAAATAAATAAAAAAAGAAACCTCAATCAGATACGTGCATTGATAAAGAGAAAAAAAATCCACAGGTTTGGTTCCTACAGGGATTTGAACCGAGGACCCTTGTGCCTGGAGGCAAACGTTTTATCTCTGAGCTACAATGTAGCTACCTACAGTTCTACACATAAACAGACCTTTCTTTGACTAAAGAGAGGAGGCATGGTGAGGTCATCCTGCTGGGTCACATGATATGCAATTCAAACAAATCACACACGCCCCTTCTGAGCACACAGAGCTGAAGAGCTGGATGCAGGAGGTATGAAATAAGATTGTGGCAAAACCCCTTTAAGGAATACTAACATATAAGCAAGTTTATAGATATAGAAAACTCATACCTCAACTGGCTGTGTCTCTCCAAGCACGAAAATGCGCACCATGTTGACATCTGGATCCTTGGTGAAGATGTTAGGTTTGGCATGATGCTGAAAATGGCGATGGTTCCACCAATTGGCTGATGCTCCCTGCAGACAGATAGGCCCATATGAGTTGGGAAGCAATCTCAGGCCACAATTCTTACCCCTCTGGTAATCTGTAGGAACTTCACTGAGCTCGGTAGCATAAAAGGTTACTTTCTTCTTCAATCCCAAGATGTTTGCTTAATGTTGGACTCATTTTATGGACCCGTCATATAGACATTAGTAGAAGTACATGGACATCTTATAATTATAGTTAACTATTACACAGGACGCCCATACAATTTGGTATCCAAAAAAGCATATTTGGATCCACTGCGTTTATTTCTTGCCAAATATTGGCCCGAGGGTCCTCAAGAGTTCTTACTTTGTTTCAGTACACTCCCCTTAGAGAAAAAAATTTCAGACTGTGTTAGATCTGGCAAATGTGGTGGCCAAAGTCCTGTGGAGATAATTCTGCCATGAAAAAGACAAAATTTCAACCTTGCTGGCACATGATGTATGGCACATAGCATCATCATGCTGGAAGTAACCCTTGGTGACCTCTTCATCATCTAACATTTGATTTTTTTTTTTTTTTCTAGGTCTACGTGAAGGGCTGAGTATACCGGAAGAAGCCAAGAACATTCGCAAACTAGAGGCTTATATCCAGCAAGGAATAGACACAGTGGATCCAGCTACTGTATGATCGTAGGCACCTTCCTAAGGAGCGTTGTGTTTAAGTATGTTTGGATGCAAATGATAGACCTTTCCAACCTATGTTGTGACATCATTTTGATTGTAAGAGAAGTGCAATTTAAATTTAATTGTAATTTGCTGAATAGTTTAAAATTTATTTGCATTTTCCGGTTGTCACAGCAAGTGGGACACCAAGGTATAAACATAGGTGTCAGTGAGAAATCTTAGAGGGGTTCTCCATTTCTCTACTTCTTAAAAAGGGCCTATGACTATAAGCTGATGTGTATACCCCTACTGTGACACCCAGTTATTTGCCAATAAGAAATCTGGCAGTACATGTTTAATTGCTTTGCAGCATTATCACAAGGGAAACAAAGCATTACACAGTGTTCATTGAAATCAATAGGTTAATACAAGACAGTACGTATCCTCCAGAGCGAGAGTTACTCCTTGTAAACGTTCTCCCCTCTGAAGAAACAGCAGACCCAACTATTGACCCAGCCATTCGAAAAGATCCTCTGTACACTATCTTTGGCAACTAGAAAGGCTATACCTGACCCCTCAGTTCCCACACCAGATATCATTATTCCCAGTATGACATCACCTTCAAATGACCAATGACAAACTTGTGGCCAATGTGGTTCCATTTTGACGTCTTACAGACAGATAGGTGTCCAAAATCATGCTGCAGCCATCCAGCCTGTGCCTATAGAGGGAGCATAAAAGTGACAGTCTAAAGCCATAAGACTCCATTACAATAAGACGTGTTACACTACGATCTAGAAAAAGCTTGTTATAGGTCTTTTTACTGAATGAAAGGGGCCATATTAGTCACTCACCTGAGAAATTGTCAGCAGGATAACAGTCATAAAGGTTGGTATCCACCCTGTACCAAGGTAGTAGAGGGTAGCCCAGGCAGCAAGCTCCAAGGCCAAGATGTGTGCTAGGTAGAGCATGAAAAATACCCAACTGGCGCTAAAGAGATTCATGTCTTCTGCGGTCTTACGTAGTTTTTGGAAGTCTTCTACTTGCTGAGCCTGTATCCAGGTAAAAGATAAGAGAGCATCAATTATAGGCTAACATTTAAAAAGCTAAAATTTAGGACATTTAATCCCCACACGAGAAATGACCCCAAAATGCTTAGCAATAACCCACTTTTGGGTATGGTTTATGTAAACCGCGGTCCTTTTGTGGTTCAATTTGATGGATTATCCCACCAAATTTGGGACTGTTGACAAGTACGTCATGATCTTATGCTTCCCATCCTGGAACCACTTTTCTACATTCTGATTAGCCTATATCCAATAGAATAGAATGTAAATTAAGGGTGCTTTCACATGACGCTTTTTTGGTGCATTTTTGACACTTTTTTTGCAGAAATACACAACGATTAATGCTGTGCATTTCTACCAAAAACAAGGTGCCAAAAACGCTCTGTGTGAAAGCACCTGAACCAGTTAGTATAGTTATAGTGCACTTTAAGGGTGTGGAAAGAAATAAGGCTATCTGAAGGACGACATGCAAACGAGATGTAAAACCAGTGGATCGACTAGTGTAGAAAGCAAGAATGAGCCACCTTGGTGCCAGAATTTAAAGATTGGTCATTGGCTCCATAATAAAAAGTATTCATAAATCTACTGTATATTGTTTAGAAGACAAAATGTACCATGGAGACACCATATAGGTGGTGTGGCATCCCTGGGGAGGAGAGGCCCTAGTCCCAGTTGGTATCATCATCTTTGCTATTTGGTGGCGAGAACCCATGCCAGATTTCCTTGTTAGCCAACAAAGAACTGGAGAATTAATCTAAGGGCTGTGGTAAGGAAACAAGCCCCAAGTTCTTTTTTAGGTAGCAAAAGCCATCAGCATAATTTCCAGATAAAACATGTTATAAAAACAGTATAGATGGAAAAAAAAGAGGAACCACTTCTGGATTTAGGATTCCAAAAAGTCAGGTAAAACAGAAGATACAAATATCCCTCCAGACCCCCAAAGCTCCACACACCTCCGAACTAACCCCTTACTATATATAACAATGTATATATATATGAATATACCAGTAAATAACCCCACTCTAATAAATACCTAGATAACACAACACATCAAAACTAAAATAATCTGGAAGAAGCTCATTCGCAAAACCCTAGAGGACGTTCCATGTGGTTTTCTATACTTGATTTTACCTACTGGTTTGTGAGAGTAATAAATCTACAACACGACATTTAACCCTCCCATACAGTCTGTGCTATGTCCTTTTTGGTTTTCCTTATACTTAAGATTGCTTTTGAAAGTGAAACTATTTAAGAAGGACGTGTTGGTAAGTACCTCTGGCTATCTATATAATATTTTTTTGCCACGGGTGTTATCTGTGGGATTAAACCATGTACCCCTACACCCTACAGAAGGTTTTTCTTCTTTATTAGCTATCTAAACCATTGATAACTATCATTCCACAGCTCCCCTGAAGAACCGTCATCTAAAATACAGAGAAACGCATCGGGTTTAAAGTTAAATGCGACTTGCACGTGATAGTAGGTCTTTTTGTAGACTTTAGTTGCGAATTGCATTTTTTATAGCTGTTGGTTGGTTATACAGTTTATTGCTTCACGTGTCCTATATAGGTCTAGTCTATCTATACAATATATTAGGGTAGGGTGTATTTAGGGAGAGCCAAAGGGGGACGCCCTTTGTGGGTTGACTACTCCGCCGTGCAGGTAGGGGTATAATAGGGATATTTGACCTCCTCCCTCCATTTTTAAACCCATTTGGAGACCCCAGATTTTTTTACCTGTTTCGTTTAAGTTTTGACCTATTGTGAAAAAACCTGTATAATCTGAACATCTGTGAAACTGGATTTATTTGATGAAAACTCTGAGAGTCATTAGATGTAAACCATGGATACGTGAGTATATACTAATGGTTTGAAGTGCTTTTTCTATATCTGACTGTAATGCAGTGGCATTAAAGGGGTTGTCTCACTACAAGGATTGCTTTTATGTTAAACATCTTGCAAAAACAAGTCACTTTGCAATATGTGTCCATTAACAGTGTCCTACCTTTTACTAGATGTCCTCTCTTGTATGGGCTGCATCAGCTCCTGGCTATAGCTACAGACCTGTTCAATCTATCCTGATAGGCTGCCAGTGCTGGTCGCTATAGCTACAGAGCTGGCTTCTACTGCAGTCTAGAAGAAATCAGTAAACATGCCCCTGAATTCAAAGTGAAACCAAGAAAACAGGGCTGAAGTAAGATGAATCAATGTAGTGAGACAACCCCTATAATAATTAAAAATATATATCTGTGAAATACTGTTTAAAGAAAATATATTAAAAGCAAATTTTAGTCTAAGTTTTTTCAGTGAGATATTTTTTCGAGATAGGCTAAAAAATAATCGTTTTTGATGGATTATTGTTGAAAGAAATTTGAATTTTTTTGAATTTTTCAAATAAAGAAAAGCACTCTGGATTCTTTGGAAGTCAGAGAATTTTTTTTATCTCTATTTGGGATTTTATGTATCTTGTTTCAAGAAACGTTTATACCTATATAGTATGTGATGTTGTAACATTGCAGTTTTTCTTTTATATTTTTTCTTTTATTGCATGTACTTTGTGGATATAATGAGGTGTCATTTTAGGTGATTTGCTTTTGTGTCAGCTTTTTCTAAAGGTGTTTTGATTTATTTGTATGGCTTTTCTCTAACACAATTTCCTTCAGGCCCATGTTCTGCTGTGCCAGCAACATAACAGTTTAGCCAATTTTAATCTTTGCTATGGGCCCTTATGCAGACGCTACTGGACAAGGTTATAGTTTTGTCTACTAAGTAATTCTCTGGTGGCCTGGCCAACAATAAGATTAGAATATCAGCTGAATACCTTTTTCTACTTAGTAACAATTACTTTAAGTGGAAATAACAGCATAGATGATCTGGAAATTGTGCACTGCGCTCAGAATGCTGATTAAGATATTGGTACAGACTGACAAGAAGAAGCTATACAATTTTACTAGATTTGCAGCAAAGCATTGTATTTCAGGAATGGTCAGAGAAATAGCAGTTGTAGAATGTTATAAATATTGGAGGAGCCCTGAGTGCCGCTCATTTGTCCTAAAACAATATCAGTGCATCAATAATGAAGAAACCAGATTGCATTACCCAACTGCACAATAAGCTTTTCCATCCACCCTCTGCTACCCGATGTGCTATTTAGCTTTCCATTGTGGTCTTAATATTGAGTTGTTTATAACTGGATACGTCAATGAACTGATTATAGGAAGGTTCACCGCAAACATACAAAAATAAAATCCATTTCAAACTAAAAACATGGATCAGGTTCTGATAAAGCACACAAAGGGCTGGAAAAAAGGTAACTGCTCCCCAGGATTTTTGGGCTCAGCTAGGAACATACCCGTACTCATTGCAATAGACCAATATTGAATATTGTTCTATTGGAATTAATAGTCAGAAGGAGGTAGTAGGGAGCACTTCACATAGGTGACTATCACCCGTATCACACTACAAATGATTACTCTATGTAATATTGGACACCATGGATTCAATCCCAATGACATGCACATTGAATATATAAGCTTCAGCTACATGTTCTAAGAATGTTCAACTCTAATTGCCTCTACCAATGGATACCCACAATTGTACCTTGTTCTGATCTGCAAATAATAGAAACATGTATATATTATTACATTACGTGGCATGTTCTTTTCAGGATACACTTTCTATACTGGGCTTATACATTATAGGCTTTTCACCAACAGGAGAACATTATTTATCCTGCACAGTGAATGCTGTAAAACGGACCCAATACCAGAACATATTAAATAAAAAGTGATCAAAAAATTATTTTTTGGTTCCCCAATTCCCCAACATTATATGGTGCATTAAATTGGATTAATAAATGAGAAGCCCCAAAATGACTTTGTGCACAGAAAAATAAAACAGTTATGTGGGGAGGGGAAAAAAACACACACACACAAAAAAACAAAAATGGCTGAAGGGATTAAAGGTGTCAGTACCTGTTCTCTAGTCCCATGTATAGAAACCTAAACCACCTCTATAGCAGTTTCTACCAAATAGGTTTAGTTTTAATCTAGACTTTAAACCCCAAGTCTATACCTTAGATCTATTTTTGGTTACATATTTACATAGTTAGTACATTAGAAAGACATATATCCATCAAGCTCAACCAAGGGTAGGGAAAGAGGTGGATGAAGGGGTAGGGGGGGGGGGAACAGGTCATTTTTGTACTCTGTTTCCCCCTATTGATGAAGACTTTGGAACCCATAAGTCATAAACTTATCTGCCCTACAGGAATATTTCATTCCTAATACCAAAAATGTTTCTCTTAAGATTGTCAGTCACCATCAGTGATGCATTTTGATCCTCAAGATCTCTAATGCGAGTGTCAAGGTTGGCAACATGCTCTCATCTGTCATAATGGTATTCACCCTGAAACTCCTGCTCCAGTTGTGCCTACATATGACAGTGTGCACTGGAGAAAATCTCCAACCGTGAAGAACAATAGGGAAAGTTGTCCATTCACAGGCCTTCTACTCCTGCTTTTAACTCAGGTTTTTTAATTCCATTTTTTGTGAGTGTAAAACCATTGAGAACATTGTAGTTACTATTCCTGTACAAATAAATGCATGTGGAATGACACATGATTAACAATTTCCTATTTACAGTTCCTATGCAGTGGTGTGTCTTCATTGTAACAGACTACAATCAAACTCTATGTAGTCCTTCTCACTTCCATAGGGCACACAGTGTTTGCCGACATACGCCTTTATCATGGGCATGTGGTCTTCAATCACGTGTCAGACTCAAGACCCATGGGCCACATCTGGCCCACCACCTCAATCTATGTGTCCCATGAGAGCCTAGACACAAAAAAGAGGGATGCACAAGGTACTAATGCAGAAAAACCAGATCTATACCTTCTCTTGATGATGCAGAGGTAGTGACACCAGCAAAGGCAGCGCAGGCACCATTTTGAATTCTGAGTGCCGGCATGCACCTCCACACTGTTCTGCTTAACTACTCACAGGTGGTGGCTCTGCTCTGACAGCCCTACCCAGGCGCCCTACTCAAAGAAATTGTTTGCTAAATATTGATACAACAAATCGTTTGATAAATCCATTACATACTCACATTTTTCCCTCGGTCCTGACATAGCTTCATTCTCTCAATTCACCAATATACAGCGCTTAAGAAATTTTCTCACAAGCATATATCCGATGAAAGAGAAAGCATCCTAAAGTGATGGGACGAATACAAGAAATTGTTTGCTAAATATTGATACAACAAATCGTTTGATAAATCCATTACATACTCACATTTTTCCCTCGGTCCTGACTAGGCTCATTCTCTGCCAATTCACCAATATACAGCGGCTTAAGAAATTTTCTCACAAACATAAGATCCGGATGAAAAGCATGAAAAGCATCCTAAACAAAAAACAAATAGACCGACATTAATAATGAGGAGTGGGGGTTCTAACAGTTAAGCATTTATCATGCTTTAAAAGAGGTTCTCTGCTTTGGCAGTAAAGAGTATAATTGCCTTGCAGCGCCTCCAAAGAGGAAATTAGGCATTGCACACTGCCCATTTAAATCAATAGGCTGCCATCTACAAAACAGGACAGAACATAAGACAGACCCTCCAGGGCAAGGGGCACACCCTGTAATTGTTAATCACTTTGCCCAAAATATGAGGACCCTAGACAGAGGACTCCCTTTTTTGAATTTCGAATTTCATAACAGGGTGTCTAATAGTGGGTTCTCTAAACCAGAGAATCTCTTTAAATGTGTTTAATGGTTTCATATGAAAACAGATTACATGATGTTCATACTTCCTAATACCAATTGCGCAGGATCAGTAAAACCCCTATAAGTTTTTGACTTGGTTACCACTTTGTGGCCCCCCAATTATTGTGACAGCTCTTATAGAGTCTATTGAATTTGTATGTCAAGAATACTGGAGCACCTCATAGAAAACGGAAACATAACCACCAGTGTGTAGAGTCTTTACTTCAGGTCTTTCATGTAAGAGGATCCCATCTATAACTAACCTCATCTTCTTTATAGACAACATTGCTCATTAGCATTAATTTCCAAAGGTCGGAAACATAGTCACAGACTGTAAAGATGTCACAAGACACATCGGGAGAGAGGTACTAAGCCTGGCATGCTGTCGGGTAGCCTGTTGGGCACCATTATAATGCCAGTATTAGGCCTCATTCACATTGTTTCTTGGTAGGTCTCCACTGACTTCGGTATCCCAGTGGATTTCACAGAGAAACCACAGGTAACAATTGGGCAAATATAGTCTCTTCCGCACTATAGTTGTTCCGTTTCCCCTTTGTATACACCTTATGTGCTGGACAACAAAGTATCAAGTAGAACGCACAATAGGAGCTTCATACTATCCTAATAAGAATAGTCTGGGTGCAGGGGAAAGATCAGTCATCAATGGTTTATCAGCATCAAACTCAATAAAAAATTAAAAAATATATTTTTTATTGAGTTTGATGCTGATAAACCATTGAAGACTGATCTTTCCCCTGCGCCCAGATTTTTCTTATTAGGATTGTATGAAGCTCCTATTGTGCGTTCTACTTGAAGATTAATCCTGATAGCCTTCTGACAAGGTAGCCCAGGAAAAAGAAGTGGCTGCACGGGAATCATTTTATATGTGAATATCTGAGTTGCTCCAGTCCTTAGTGCAACATAAGAAGGTGAGAGACAAATATATTGTCTCCCTTTTTGTTTGATCTATTCAATACTACACAAGGAAGCGACTTTTTCTTTCTTTTCCCCTCTTCCCTTGTTTTCTCCCTTTCCCCCTCTTGCTCTTCTTTCTCTCCTTGGTTGGGCGCATCGGAATACACATGAACCCCAAAGTATGGAGTACCCCACATGAGTCGACAGTGTATATGAACAGAAAATAGCACATAAGTAGTCCAAAACAGCCCATGTGTGCCCTATTGTCTTCAAGGGTTACACTGTGGCCTCCTGGCGCTATCCATCAGGGTGCTTTTTTAGGGTTCCTGATGGATACCAGAGATGGAGGAGGAAGCACGGTATGGATGGGGCCTTACAAATGGTGTATGTTAGGTTAGGGACTTGTTACAGATTTTTCTTGAAGCGATACCTCAGTCTTTTTCATTGGTTAATGCACTCATGAACACAACCAAGTAAGCAAATTTTTTTTTATTTTTTAAAAAAAGGAGCTAAACTGTGGATACAGCAGCACTTAAAAGGGGAAGAAGTATTTTCTTTAGTTGTAACTAACCCAGGAGTTAATGTCAGGGAGCACCTTAACCAGGCACGGAGTTTGCTTAATTACTAATGGTGCCATTCAACCTGCTCACAGTTTCTCTGCTTTGGGAGAGGCTGACTGTAATGTTCATCAATCTAATGACTAAGGCTTCTGCGAGCTATATGTGAAATGAGGAAAACTACCTCCAATAGAGTGCACTGTGGAGTTCCTCAGCTCTTTTCCCAGAAGCCTTTGCTTTATGCAAAACAGTCAGTGAGATCTGAAAGGAGCATAAATCCTCACACCGACCAATTTATTTGTGACTCTCCCCAAGGAGAGATATTCCATCTTCTAAGCTACTCTCAACTCTCACCCAATCAACCAGAACGATCTACTCTGCACTTAAAAAGGACTAATACCCTGAAACAGCTGTCTGTAGACCGGTTATATTTGTTTTATCTTCAGGATGTGCGCAAATTTGGTGCAGATGATGCAGAGGGGGTGTGGAAGTTCCAAAAGTGGAAGCATCTGGATAAAAGTTGAGTTTCTTTCTGCACTTTAATAATTGTATATGTATGGTTATGACATTGCCTTTACTTGCACTGATGTTGCTTGTATTTTGCATTCAAATTGAAAACGTTTGTAATTTTGATCATATGTAAATAAAATTTATTTTTACGAAAAAAAAAAGAAAAGAAAAGAAACAGCTGTCTGTAGATGAACTTAACTGGTTTGGCTTAAATCCCTTTGAGCTACATGTGAATTGAGGATAACTACATCCAATAGAATGTGCTGTGGAGCTACTCAGCTCTTTTCCCAGAAGCCTTTGCTTTTTGCATGAGTTCATATAAATGTCTGCCCCCATACTCATTGCATTATCCCATAGATGCCCAGTTCCGAGACCCACTAGAAACATCTGCATACATTTATATGTCTGTTATCTGCAGCTCCTTCTATATGCTGAATATTTTAGGTTTGTGCCCCTTTACCCCACTGGGGTAGGAGATTGCTGTGCAGGATTTGTAATTTATGATCTATAGAATTTGCTGGTGCTTCAGAAGTTGCAATGAATAGGGATATAAGAGAAGTAAAATAAAAATGCCTGACATGTTCCATCCTCCAGGATACATCCGAGGCTGTGTTTTAATTCTGCCATTGTTCTTGTGTTTATAGCTATAGCGCTGTGTTGTACTTTCACGTAATATTATTCTTCATACTGAGGCTTTTTTTAATTTTATAACTCTTCCTTCAACGGTTTCCCCGCCAGATGCAGATCTCTAGTTGCCTGAGCCAGTATGAACTAAAGTAACCTCGCCCTACCGCTCTCTGCAGCCCTAGTCCTCAATGAGCTCTAGTCATAGGCACTCCCCCAGACAGACCGTGCCCACACACTGGTAACACCAGCTGTCTATATCAGGCTAAAGAGCTATAAACCCTTCTTGTGCCATTGTTCCTACACACAGAACAGACCTATACGCTGGTACAGGATGTAAGCTGATCCACAAAATAAGTACGGGCAGATAGTCAAGGAACGAAATCTGAAGATTGTCTAGTGAGTGTGGTGCAAGTGTCTGCTAGATTATTCACTCTGGTAACAAAATGGACATGGCACCAAGTGTTGTCACTCCAATCCAAGACAATAATGTAGATGGCTGGTGTCCCCACAGATCAGAGAAGGTGCAATGTTTGTTGCAAATCTATAGGGCTCCATTAGAATGATAATGAAGTTCGGAATAGTGATGTAAAATAAGCTATTTTACAGAGCAGCAAAAAAGCTCTAAAGTACATGGTTACAGTACAATTGGGTCCTATGGATGATGTATCCCTATGCAGAATACGCTTTTCATTGGAGATGTACACCAGAAGCTTTATTAGGGTCTGCGGTAAGTGCATCTGAAAATACTTTTAGGCTGGGTGCATCTGACATTTCTCATTAAAACCCACCATGTAACACATGGCAGAACTCCAGAAAGGACAACCTCTGATTTCTGCAGCGTATTTCACATTGTTTCCTGCATGGTTTAGGATAATGATTAGTCCCATCTAATAGGGTTAATCTGCATCACAGTCTCAACACATTATCTGTGCTGAATACACAGGGCATCACAGGGCACGGAAAAAAAAAAAAAACACAATATGTGCAATAATGGGAGACTTAAGGCTATGTTCACACAATGGTTTTTAACACAAAATTCAATGTGTTTTGATGCGTACAAATACTCCAAAATTCACAAAAAAATACTCCAAAATTCACCAAAAAAGTACTCCAAATGCACCAAAATGCACAAAAAGTGAAATTTATAAATCCACTTGTATCAATTGTTTATTAAAGAAAACAAATTTTTTTATGGTAGAAATACATTAAAAAAGTGGCATTTGAGACAAAAGGCTTTTTTAATGGAGTTTCTGAACCATTTTCAGAATGAAAAAATAAGGAGGCTTCACAGTTACGTGGGGATTTTCGGTTAGTGTTTACTGTCCCGCTCACGTAAGTGGAGTGTGCACCCCGCTGACTAATGTGGCATCTGCTGCACAGGAAATAGCTACTGGCAAACTAGTAAACATACCTCCAAACTCTTAGATGGTCAAATAGGGGCATTTATGGCTAATTGTGTGAAATATATATTGTTTTTATTTATAACCACTCTTTTCAGTAGTTTTTCCCCCCATTTACAAATGAGCACAAATTCATCTGAATATATACATATTATGATCCAAATTGCAACACATCTTTAAATAGTAGAGAAATATTAGCTTAACATGAAGTCAGAAATCAGCAGGATACTTTTATGGAGCAATATAGTAAGTTGTTTTTTTTAATGAAAATGTATTTATCAAGTCAAAAAGAGGGAGATTTAAGGAAAATATAGGGACAGGTGGATTTCAGTCAAAAATAGGGACTGTCCCTCCAAAGGAGAGGACTTATGAGGTATGTAATAAATTCCCCCCATCTTGTTTTATGTCCTATGGAACTAAGGACTTTTCAGCATAAACTATTTTCCTTCTTCAATTTATAAGCTCTGAGTGCACACAGGTTTCTGTAGGTTACCCTCCTGCTCTCCCCTATCCGATAGCAGGGATGACTACCAATTCCAAGCTGCCTGCAGCCCGATCAGTGCGTTCTCAATCAAGTAATTAGTCTCCTTTGTTTGTTTGCTTTGTGCTCTTTAGCTTTCTGTACTCATAGATAACATCTCCTGCTCTCATGTCAGTGCTATTAGAAGAGCTAGGAATGCCGAGCTGATATGCTAATCACTACTATAGAAGCAGAAACAGCCTGACCAGAAGGAGTCAGCATGCATGAATCTGCTTTTGGCTCTGAAACAGAGTGGTGACACAACCCCTTTAAGAACCAGACCTATGTAGAGTGCAAAACTCCTAGGCCGTGTTCACACGGCTTATTTGGGCGCGGATTGGAGCCGCACTGCGCGCCAGATTTGCGCTGCAGTACGGCTCCAATCCGTCCCTGACATTACGGTAATCCACCGTTCTCATAGAGAAGAATGGATTCCGTCGCTCCTCCCCACTCGGCGAATCTGCCGGGCGGGGAGAAAGTGACATGCACATTATCCAGGCCCAATACGCACTGTGGATAATGAAAGTCTATGGGGCCAGCGGGCAGCGCCCCTCGCTGCGCCCCCGCATCCGCACCTTATTCAAGCCACAATTGCGAGCGAAATCCGGCTCGCAATTACGGCTTGAATAAGCCGTGTGAACCGGGCCTTAGGAGGGAAAGTTAATTTGAATAAATACGTCACAGATGCTGCTGCGCTCATGAATGTTTTACACTAAGCAGGCACAATAACCAGCAGTCATTACCTATTATGCCGCTCTGACTTCAGAGCACCAAGATAGGGGATGTCATTTACAAACTAAGACAGATACAACGCAGCGTTTCATAGACAGATAATGCAGCTTCAACACAAGACATGAATTGTATAGGGGCTGTAAAGGATTCTAGACTATTGTACAATCTGGTATTTGTGTTGCAATAGTTTGTCATTTATGACAATGGACGAGGCACCAAGAATCCAGAGGATTCATCAGACCCGTTTCTGGGAAAGCTGGATTACAATGAATCTGCTGCTACTGCTTTCTCCAAGTCCGAAATATCAGATTTGCTTATGGTTGCTGATGATGTAAACGCCTAAAGAGGAGCTGTGGTCATTTATGCCCGTTTTAGTAAATTCTTGTGTTCTCTGTGAAATAATTCTAGAACATCTCTTATAACTCTGTGTTGTGCTGTTCTTCCTTCTAGAAATGTATTACTGAATCAGTCAGATGGGTGTTACTAGTTGGGCGAGTGTCCCTGTACCACCTGAGATTGTCCAAGCAGTGCTGACAGCAGAGGTGTAACTTGAAGCTCTTGGGCCCTGACGCAAAGAATGAAATAGGGCCCCCCAGTTAGCAAGTGTCTTTACAATACTGGTGTCTTCCTATGTGGCAGGAGGGCTTTTGGGCCCCCTTAGGCTGCTGGGCCTGGTAGCGGCTACTACCTCTGCACCTCCTGTAGCTACGCCCCTGGCTGACAGTCAGTGTGTGCAGGAACACACCCCTTTGAAAACTAGAACGGTAACACCCATTTGACAGATTCAGTAATACATTTCTAGAAGAAATAACAGAGGAACAGCACAACACAGAGTTATAAGAGAAGAGGCTCCAGAATTGTTATTTCACAGGGAACACAGCAATTTACTAAATCAGACACATCGGGAGATGTTATAGGCCCTATTTAAACCAGGCAATCAGAAGCCTCAGAAATCTGAGTGACAGATTCCTTGTAAAGTAAAACAGATTAGCTGTCAACAGCTTCTGCAGTAATAGAAACTGCTCAAAGGAGGAGGTTTTCCTACTGTTAACAGGATATGTTTGATAAGTTGGGGTACCACCGCTGGGTCCCCCAATCTAAGAACTTGCAAGGAAACCTCTGTAAAGTGAATCTGCCATGTGGTGTATGCCTCCAGGATGTGTTAGAGGGAGAGAAGCTGAGCTCTGTGATAAGTAGGTCTATATGATTCGGATCAAAATCTCAAACTAAAAAGCAGATAAAATCCTGACAGGACTCTAAGGCCGTGTTCACACTGCTTATTCCCGACGGATTTGTGAGCCGTATTGAGCTCACAAATCCGCCGTGAATAAGGGGCGGACGGGGGGGCCGAGCGCGCCTAAGGCTAGGTTCACACACGGCTTACGGCGGGACGTAATTACGTCCCGCAGTAAAGCCGTGTGGCCGGAGGAGGGGGCGGGGGGCCGGCACCTCGCCGGCCCATAGAGAATCACTGCTAGAGGCGTGTATACGCCGCTGGTAATTCACATGTCAATTATCTCCCCCCTCGGCGGATTCGCCGAGCAGGGAGAGGAGACGTAATCCATAGTTCTCTATGAGAACTGTGGATTACCGTAATGAATGGGCGCATAATTACGGACCGAAATACGGCCCATTTTAAGCCGTGTGAACATGGCCTAAGGGGGACATGTATGAAAACTGTCTTGGTCTAAGACTTTTCTTGTTGCCCATAGCAACCAATCAGCGTTCCCCTTTCATTTCATGTAGTGCTCTGAAGAAATTAAAGGGGAACTCTGATTGGTTGCTATGGGCAACAAGAAAAGTCTTAGACCAAGACAGTTTTCATGCATGTCCCCCTAAGTGACAGTGGAAGTCCTGCTTACCCCACCCACATGCAGTGATTGATGGCTTTCACTTTATCAGTGTGTACAAAGCAAACTGTCAATTACTGCATGTGGGTGGAGTCAGCAATGCTTTTACCATTAATTTTGTTCTCCCTACTCTTTTTTCCAGAAATCCTTCGTCAAATCATACAATTCAATATGCTCAGCTTCTTTCCTCTATCTTATAACCCTATATATCACAGAGCTCAGCTCCTCACCTCTATCATATATATATCACAGAGCTCAGCTTCTCTTCTTCTATCATATAACGTTATATATAAGAGCTCAGCTCCTCTCCTATCATATAATCCTATATATCACAGAGCTCAGCTCCTCTATCATATAACCCTATATATCAAAGAGGTCCACTTCTCTCCCTCTTTCACATCCTACTCTCTGATATTGCAGCATAAACCATCTGACAGGTTCTCTTTAAATAAATTTTGTAACAATTTGACAACTGTTAAAACTAAAGGACTTTCATCACACATATAAAAGTGACTATGACTATAAAAGATAAAAATGTTTTTAGCATCTATTTAAAGGGAACCTGTCACATAGGTTATGCCCCCCAGGACAGAACAAGCTAATGTCAGACCTGCTGTTTCCAGCGCTGTGTCTCCTCTCCAGCCTGAGGAGCGTTACCAAGGATGTCTGTTATTTAAAGGGAACCTGTCACATAGATTATGCTCCCCTTACTGAGGGCAGCACAAGTTAGTGTCAGTCCTGCTGTTCCCAGCGCTGTGTCCCTTATTCTGTAAGATGTTGTAGTTTTAGAGCATTTACCCCTCAAATCTTATTCATGAGCAGGTGATAGCCCCGCCCATCAAATGCTAGCCCCGCCCTCTGACAGTTATTCTCATGTTTCTACCTATTCAAAGTAATAGGTTTATCAGTTGAGGTGGGCGGGGCTAGCCTCGGGTGGGTGGGGTTTGAAAAAACGGACTTTTCTGGCTGAAAACTGCAAGATTTAGAGCATTAAGTGACTTGATAAATACAATCTAGCATCTATTCAAGGAACGAATAGGTTATGCCCCCTAGGACGAACAGCAAGTCGACCGTGAATCCAGGCTGTGCCTCTCCAGCCTGGGGCGTTACCCAAGGAGGGGGGCCGTCACAGGCCCCATAGACAATGCATTGTTTTACGGGTGTCCCTTATCCTGTAAACTTAGTGTGAGCATTTACCCCCTCTCGGCAGGTTTAGCCGCCACATGATGGACGACGTTATCACATGTTCTCTATTAAAGAATAGTTTTACAGTTGATGGCGGAGGCGCCTGTGAAGGGATCGGGGTTATGAATAACGGACTTCTGGCAAACTGCGTTGAGCTTTAAATACTCGAAAACTCCAGCATCTTACAGAATAAGGACACAGCGCTGGAAACAGCAGGTCTGACACTAGCTTGTGCTGTCCTCAGCAAGGGGGCATCACCTATGTGACAGGTTCCCTTTAATCCTTACTAGTGTCGGCTTTGGGTGCAGATTGAGCTGCTATTTGGAATTCTACCCACATCTGATGGCTAATACTCCTTTTGCCAGTCTGACTGGCAGCCTGTGAATGGATTCCTGAATATAGTGATGGGAAATTCCTGGTTGCTTTAGTTCAGGCCAACTCTTTATCTGAAGCACAACACTAGTCTTATCCAAGGGGTCTCAGTCACAAGAAACAGTGTCAGTAGCTTCCTGGCAATCAATAAGAATAAATAGAATAAGCAACCGACACTTAGCGATTATCACATACCCTTCTAGAGCAAATTACCTCCTACTGCTTCCGCTGTAAATCTTTTAAGCCAAATCTCAAATGCTAGTGCAACATTAAGGTCATGTTCAAAGGGAACAGAAATGGCCTGCAATCTGCAACCAATTCCTCACATGGCAATAGGTGAGATCTGCAGTAAATCCATGACGTTCAGCAGTATATAGGGCAATCTGCAGGATTCTCATCAGCCCACGGTGAGGGAGTAGGATTTTATTCATTCATATTCAGTGGTGAAACAAACACCTCATGAGTGAATGTGGCCTAACACTTTACTACTGCCTAGCAGCAAGTTGAAGCCACGCTTTGATGAATGTATTAGAGGAATCCATGAATGACAATTCCTTGTTATATCCCCAGAATCAGAAAATCTTCTTATAGTCAGGGCCTGAGCTGCAATACCAGGGAAAACCTATGAACAAGAGTAGTGCTGTTTCTCAAAAAAGTAAACAGATGACTGGAGAGAGCCAGTACTGGAATGGAGGAGCTGAACGGGAGTATATTTTATTTTCCTATGGGCTTCCTGTTTATTATTTAAAAGGGTTGTCTCACTACAAAGATTGCTTTTTATGTTAAAGATCTTGCAAAAACAAGTCACTTTGCAATATATGTCCAGTAACAGTGTCCTACCTATTCCTAGATATCCCCTCTTGTATGGGCTGCACCAGCTCCTCAGGCCGCTATAACTACAGACCTGTTTGATCTCTCCTGATAGGCTGCCAGCACTGGTTGCTATAGCTACAGACCTGGCTTCTACTGCAGCCTAGTGGAAGCCAGTAAACACGCCTCTGAATTCAAAGGGAAACCAAGAAAACATCACCGAGGTAAGATGAATCAATGTAGTGAGACAACCCTTTTAAATGAACCAGACAACCCCTTTTATGCAATTTTGCTATATCTACTTGGATCTGCTTGACTGTGGCTCAAAAATACTGTATAAAAGAGACTGTGTGAATCCCCCCATAAATGCCAATACTCAAGTATTTCGGGTTAGATCACTTCTGTTTCACGCTTTCAAAATCTGAACTTCCACATATACTGCAAAACTTTCTAACATTTCGGGAAGTTTTCTCTGTGCAATATTTCAAGTGCTACTATTCAGTGCCTCGTAATGCATCGAGTCTGCCAACTTAGTATGTGCTTTTGCCAATGTAGTCAATTACAATTTATAACTTAGATTGTGCAATTTAAAATCCAATGTTGACTGATTGATGTAAGCTGCTAATTAGATCAAAGCAATACTAGATGTAAAAAAAAACCCATCACAATGCCTACAAAAATGTACAAGTTATATTAGAAAACATGCAGAAACAGACAATAGACAGCAAAAAGGGAGGAAGGCATGTAATACATTATGTATAAGGTGAGACAACAGTGAATGGACATCAGCAATGTTAACATGAAGTACAAGACTCCCCTCAGTCAGTGATCAAACACTATACATCCCAATGGGCCCTCCTCTAGGAAATTTGCCTTGCAAAGTATTTTGTCAGGATGCACAGAGCTGGAGATGTCAGAGAAGATAGATAGATAGATAGATAGATAGATAGATAGATAGATAGATAGATAGATAGATAGATAGATAGATAGATAGAGGAGAGATGAATAGATAGATAGATATAGAGGAGAGATGAATAGATAGATAGATAGATAGATAGATAGATAGATAGATAGATAGATAGATAGATAGATATAGAGGAGAGATGAATAGATAGATATAGGAGAGATGAATAGATAGATAATTGAAGAGAATGATCTGACAAGTAAGAAGACATTTTAGCAGCCTTGCACTCACCGAGGCGTCCTCTCCAGCATAGTGGCTGATGACCCGTAGGCCCCCCCGGGTGCCTCTTCACCCACTGAGAGATGTTGTACACCTTGCGGTCTATCACAAGCCACTTGTCAGTCTTGGTGTTGTGTTTCTGCACTTCTTCCCAGGTGTACCGGGGCTCTGACTTGACACAGCCATTGCTGCAGCCCTCTCCATTCTGTCCCCCCTTACCCATGGTAGATCCTTACTGGGGGGGCTCTTGGTGCCAACCTGCCCTCTCCTCCTCCTCTTCACTCTGTTGGATGAGAAAGATTAGCAAATCTTCCTAGCTCACCACATATCCAGCTAGCCTCCTCACTCTGACTGCTTTATCTTACCTAGATCCTGTATATTACAGCTGTACACTGTGCTTGTCTATTAAGTGACAGCAACAGTCTCCATATTACAACTTTGTCAAATAGAACCACATTTTCTATGTCCTATATATAGATTTACACATCTATACTGATTATAGTTCAGTAGTTTACACTACACCTATATCCACTGTATGACAGCTATTTCCTCTATGTTTTACCTTTATGTTTTATATTCGTTATTTCCTCCATATTATGATCACATCCTATTCTCCAAATTACAGAATTATCCTCTATTTTTAACATAATTTACACAAAAGTTGTATATTTACTTCACCTTATATCATCAGGAGTACAGATAGATCCTATCCATTACATTATGGCCAAATACTGCATACTTTACCTATATCCCCCACACTACAGCTATAGCCTCCATATTAATACATTACAGTTGTATATTACACCTATATAATGTACACTACAGCTATAGCCTCCATATTAATACATTACAGTTGTATATTGCACCTATATCATGTACACTACATCTATAGCCTCTATATTATTACAATACAGCTGTATACTACACATATATTCTCTACACTAAGACTGTAGCTTAGATATGACAGTTGTATATTGTATAATACACCTATATCCACTACACCACAGCTGCAGCATCTATATAATTTCATTACAGCTGTATTCTACACCTATATCCTTTACAGTAAGGCTGTAGCCCACCTATATGATTACATTACAGATGTATGCTACACATATCCTCTACAGTAAGGCTATAGCCTCTAAATTACTATTTTACAGTAGCATACTCATTGCTATATCAATATTTTCCACATTAGTTTAATCATGCTCTTTATATTCTATATCCTCTATGATGTAACACTACAGTTGTATTTTATACTACACCTCTAATCGCTGTGTTACTTATATGGCATCTCTATCATGTTATATACTCTGTATTACAACTGGGTATACAATATTACACCTATATCACATTACATACTCTGCATTACAGCTGGGTATAGAATATTATACCTATATCACGTTATATACTCTGTATTTCAAATGGGTATACAATATTACACCTCTATCATGTTATATACTCTGTATTACAGCTGGGTATACAATATTACACCTATATCACTTTACATACTCTGTATTACAGCTGGGTATACAATATTACACCTCTATCACGGTAGATACTCTGCATTACAGCTGGGTATACAATATTACACCTATATCACTTTACATACTCTGCATTACAGCTGGGTATACAATATTACACCTCTATCGAGTTATACACTCTGCATTACAGCTGGGTATACAATATTACACCTATATCACTTTACATACTCTGCATTACAGCTGGGTATACAATATTACAGCTCTATCTAGTTACATACTCTGTATTACAGATGGGTATACAATATTACACCTCTATCGAGTTATACACTCTGCATTACAGCTGGGTATACAATATTACACTATGAGTTCTACTCTATGGCACAGCTGTACATTCTGACAATAATTGTACAGCTGGGTATACAATATTACACCTCTATCGAGTTTATAACTACTGCATTACAGCTGGGTATAAAATATTACAGCTCTATCTAGTTACATACTCTGTATTACAGATGGGTATACAATATTACACCTCTATCGAGTTATATACTCTGCATTACAGCTTAGTATATAATATGACATCTATATCGAGGTGTATACTCCATGGCACAGCTGTACATGTCCTACCATAATTGTAGCCTCTATTTTAGTTCTATCCTCTACAGATGTTATAACTACAGAATAGACATGACCCTTGCATCTCTCTATTGTACCTGGCACTGCAGTATATCCCCTGCCCCCTATCATCCCCTCCCTCATTATTACCTCTTTGTCCCCCCCTGTCCTCCACCTGCTGCTACTACTCACCAGAGGCTTCCTTGCAGCTCTCAGCCCCAGCAGCTCCACATGTAGCCGGCTGCAGGCAGTCCCCACCTCTCCCTCCTCCCGCAGCATCCTCCTCTCCCCTCCTCTCCCCTGTTTAGGGTTTCCAGGGCAATCAGCAGAGAGGGAGGACCAATCAATGGCCGGGGACCAGGGGCAGCCTCCTTGTCATTGGCCCTGGTGGATCTTTCGAAGCTGGAGGACGTGAGGGAATTATCCTTCTAGCTGGGAGGGAGCCAGATAACACCCCCTAAAACCTGAGAGGTGGGGGGTGGGAGGCTTAGTCAGTGCAGGAAGGCTCAGGAGATATTGGGGAGGGGGAGCACCATTTTAGAAGGGGTTAATGTGCAGCTGCAAGAATAACAGCAATGGAAGAAGAGACAATGCATGAAGCAGCAGAACAAGGGCTAGAGATGAATCACAGAAAGATAGAAGATAGGTGGCTGCAGTACTGCTCAGCGCCAGAGGGGGCGCCAGAGGGGTGGCTCAGAGAAATGCAAGGGCTGCCTGGTTATCTCTGCAGATGGAGCCATCATCTGTCAGTCAGGGCTGCAGAGAAGGCGAAAGCCTCATGTAGTTCCATAAACTGTGACTTTGTATTAGTTCACATTGATACTTTGCAGCAGGACAGATAACTGCACTCCAGGGGAACAACCTCTGCTCTCACCGACTTGGCAAACTCTGCTCCAAACTTATCAGTGACCTCAATTAGGCCCATCACCAGCAATAGCAAAAACTGGCAACACTGACAACTTTCTTAAGAAGCTGAAAATTGTCATTGAAAAGGGAACACGGTCACAAACAGAAATTTCCTAACCTATTTCTAGTATCAGGAGTAAAGCAAGGCAATGGTGAGAGATCAGATCGCCTGCAGCTGCCCATCTACCGGTAGGGGGGACTTTCTATATTCCACATAATATTATGGAGTTGTTCTAAATACAAATCCCAAATAATCAAACAAAACAATAGAAAATATGAACAAATACCATGGTAGAGAATTCAGAATGAAAAGTTACTATTAAGATACTATTACTACTAAGTTACTACTAAGTTACTATTAAGTACTAAAAGTTACTACTATTAGGGTAAGTGCACACGGCTTATTTTGTGGCGCATTTTTCCGCATATTTTGCGGCGTACTGAGCTTAATACGCGGGGAAGTGCGCCCCATAATCACGGTAATCCATTGCTCTCATAGAGAACTATGGATTACTCCTCCTCTCCCCACGCGTACAATGCGATCGTATTGTACATGCGGGAAGATAAGTGACATGCCAATTATTTGCGGCGAATACGCGCCGCGAGTAATGCATGTCTATGAGGCCGGCGGGCTAATGCCCCCCTCACCCCCGCGGGAGTACGCGCATATTAGCACGAGCACCTGAAACACACGATGCACTGCGGCGCGTACTGTAAGCACCGCAATACATCGTGTGAACATACCCTTAGGCAGCCTCATACAAGGCTGCCATCAGTCATTTAGTAACCATTTCAAGGCCCCATACAGGCAAATCAAATGGGGCCCCCACCCATTACTAGTTCTTATTTTTTAAACATATTAGTGGGCCCCTTTTTGATTAGGGCTTCAGACAGGAGTACTGCCCCTATTGACCTATTGGCATCCCAGCCTCATATATTAGCCAGAGATTAAAGTACCCACAAGGAGACAGGATATCTGTACACTACACAGATAGTCCAGTTACTTCAGTGATTGGAAACTAAAAAAAAATTACACCTGTCAAAGCGGAATTTCTGTAAAAAAAAAAAAAAAATTAAAAAAATAAATAAAAATCAACTTCCTGGATAAAAAATGTAAATTTTTTTTGGCCATAGTTTATTTTGGCAGTGCTTTGTAATCAAAAGTTACATGTAAAAATCTTGCTCTTCTCTAGCTAGGATAATAAAGAGATAAAACTTATGAATGACAGAGCAGATTTTATGGTTGATGCTACAAGAACTCTATGTAATCATATTACAAATATTAGGTAATGAAAGACTATTTGCTCTCTTGTTCTCTGGACAGAACTAGATAAAGATAAGGCTCCACGGCATAGCAAAACAATCGTATTTTCGGTGGTTTTAGTATTCTAAAACCGCTGAAAATACGGTCGTTGGTGCGGCCCCCATAGACAATAAGGATATGTTCACACGACTTATTTTGGGGCGCATTTTGCCACATATTACGAGCGTACTGCAATCATTACGGGCAATCATTACGTTAATCCACAGTTCTCATAGAGAACTATGGATTACGTCTCCTCTCCCCGCTCATACAATACAATTATATGGTATATGCAGGGAGATAATTGACATGTCATTTATTCGCGGCGCTTACATGAGCAATGACAGTCTATGGGCCGGTGGGCTGCCGGCCCCCCCGCGTCGCAGGAGTACGCGCCGTTCAGCGCGATTCTCATAGTCCCGGCGTAATTGCGGGGCGTACTGTACGCCCCGCAATTAAGCTGTGTGAACATACCCTAATAGAAAAAATGACCTGCTGTCTCCAAAGGTTGTTTTTTCTCTGCTGGTCTTGTGGCGCTGGCGTTTTATACAACATGTTGTATAATATGCCGCCGCTTTGAGTTTTTTCGTCATCTTCAATCAATTGTATGGACAACAGGGGAAAAAGAAAAAAGTGAACCGACCGTGGTTTTTGCGCAAAATGTGACAAACACGGTCAACTTTTGACAGATGCAGTAAGAAGACCAGACAAGGCAATGACAAGAACACGAAAGGATAATGAGTTCATCTTTTTATGCACTGCGGGTTTTTCTTCGTACATGTTCGGTTCTGCTGATAACACTCAGGACATGTTCACACAGTGTTTTTTGAAGTTTAAATGTACGCTTCTAAATCAGCTTCCAAAACGCCTGATTAGAGGTGTATTTTGAAAAATCCGATCTCCATTGTTTCCTGTGGGGATTTTACAAGTAAAAAACGCCTCAAGAATTGACGTCCCCTATTTTCACGGCCGTAATTGCGTCCAAAAACTGACTTGTAATTACGCTTGTGAAATATGCTTCATGTAAACAACAAGGCGTATTTTACAGTATATTCAATAAAGGAAGATTTAAAGCTTGTGGCTGATTTTGGGCTGCTTTCCAGCGGATTTAAATACAGCCCAGAAAACATGTGTGTGAACATATCCTTAGGCTGAATCCCCACAGCATCGAACAAAAAATGGCCGGAAGTCGACCGTTTTTTTGTCCGATGCACGACCACGTTTTTGTCACGTTTTGCACAAAACCGTGGTTGGTTCTTGTTTTTTTTTGCTGTCACCCATACAATTGAATTGTATGGGAAGCCGAATAAAAAGCTAAACGCAGCGGCATGTTATACAACATGTTGTATAAAAAAACCTTCCCCGGGCCCGAAACGAGCGGGAAAAAAACAGCTGTGGAGACTACAGATCTTTTTTCTTTTTCGTCATGGGGCCGCATGAACATCGATTTTCGGGGGTATAAAAACCAAAACAAAGTATTGCTATGCCATGGAGACATAGCCTTACACCTCTTGAGCCTTGAAGAGAACCTTTAAATGATCCTCACTGATGTGCTGGCAAAAATCAAAAGGAAGTCAGGGATCAGTTTAATTTGTCCGATGAACGACCACTTTTATGTTCAGTTTTGACCAAAACAGTGGTTCTTTTGTATTTCCTCTATAGCTTACCTACCCATTGAATGTGTAAATGAAGGAATTAAAATAAACAGCGGCCCTATGTTTTGACATCATGCCCGTATTTACGCGTTAGCCGCAAAGTGACAGTGGAAACACCGCCCGGGGCTGCCGGAGACTACAGATCTGTTTTCTATAGATTGGTTCCGTATAATGGGCCGCTATGCACGAATTCGTATTTTACGGCCGGTATTAAAGCCTGAAAAGCCTATAATTGCTACTTCATGGAGACATGACTTCACCCCAAAACCCAAATCTGAAAGGACCTGAAGAGACCTTTTGAAGCTCCCATAGATGTGAATGGAGAGACGCACAGAGCGCTGATCAGGAGAAAAATCAGGTATTTTTAAGTGCTACAATCTGAAAACATTTTTCCCTTCAATGTGACTGTAAAAAGAGGAAACTCTTTAGGCCATGATACCCTTAATTAGCGGACTTTACCCCCCTACCCGTGTGGACGGGCGCACTTGCCATGAGACTATCACGGCTAGCGGCGCGTCTACGCAGCTAGAAAATGTGGAAACATAGAGACTTATCCATAGTTCTCTATGAGAACTGTGAATTACCGTAATGAATGGGCCGTTTTAGGCCCGTAATTGGCGCACTTCGGCACGTAATTACGGACCGAAATACGGCCCATTTTAAGCCGTGTGAACATGGCCTTACTGGAAACCATCTAAAATTTTAAATTAGTATTAGAGGGAATGTGTTATCAGAAAACAATCTATTTACAGCAAATAGAATTTGAAAAAATCCAAAAATCTGAAAATAAAGAGATAATAGAAGATAAAAGAAAATTCCTCAATTTAGTCTTAATTTGTTAAGAAACCCCCCCCCCCCCACAGTTGATCCATTCCCTTTTAACTCCTTAATGACCACCCACCATCTTTTGACGGCGGGCATTTCAAGTCGTTCATTTGCAGCAATGTCTTTTGACTACACAGCCCTGTTCCCAGCACAGCTCGAGCAAGTGCTATGGAGCGGGGGAAACCTCCGCTCCCCGGTGCTTTAACCCTTTGAGTGCCGCAGTTCATCACCGCAGCGCACTCAAAGGATTTCCCTGCTCTGACGGGTGATCGGAACGCCCGGTGACCCGACAGAGCTTGAGGAGCGGCTACACAGTCAGCTCTGGGGACCTAGAGTAGCCCCAGAACTGTCTGTGTAAGAAACCTGCGACCAGGGCAGACTGTGTGCTGCCCTAATCACACTGACATAGATTATAATGTATTAGCATATATGAATATGCTAATAGATTACTAAGTGTAAAACTACATTATACACAAAAAAACTACACATATTAGGTATCCACACAACCATAATAGCCTTCAGAATTAGTGTGAAATGTGAATGCTGTAAAGAAAAAATTGAAAACAATTCTGCAATTATTTAAGTGAACTTAAACTATTCCCCCCATAAAGTACAACTCGTCTCGAACAAAACGAGGCCTCATCCAACTGCGTCACTGACAAAATAAAAAAGTTACAACTACTGAAAGCCGCCGGGCGGGGAGATAATTGACATGTGAATTACCAGCGGCGTATACGCGCCGCTGGCAATTCAAGTCTATGGGCCGGCGAAGTGCCGGCCCCCTGCTCAGTCCCCCGCTCCCGCCCCCGGTCACACGGCGTCATTGCGGGGTGAACATAGCCTAAGAGGTTAAAGGACCGATGGTTGTCCTGA
Organism: Phyllomedusa bahiana; assembly: GCA_025379985.1. Classification (NCBI taxonomy): domain Eukaryota; kingdom Metazoa; phylum Chordata; class Amphibia; order Anura; family Hylidae; genus Phyllomedusa; species Phyllomedusa bahiana. Next base: position 54,865 of record JAODAL010002933.1, read on the forward strand.
GATGTCAGTTTCTGTAAATACCATGTGAAATAACATCTCTTGCGCTGGTATTCTGTTTTTCCTCCCAGAAATGTCATACTTACATTTGTTGTCTCACTACAAGGATTGCTTTTTATGTTAAAGATCTGGCAAAAACAAGTCACTTTGCAATATGTGCCCATTACCAGTGTCCTACCTATTCCTAGATATCCCCTCTTGTATGGGCTGCATCAGCTCCTCAGGTTGCTATAGCTACAAACCTGTTAAATCTCTTATGATAGGCTGCCAGCACTGGTTGCTATAGCTACAGACCTGGCTTCTACTGCAGCCTAATAGAAGCCAGTAAAGACGCCCCTGAATTCAAAATGAAACCAAGAAAACAGGAGGAATTAATGTAGTGAGACAACCCCTTTAATCTATCAGCTAGGTGTTACCAATTGGAGATATGACCCTGTACTGTCTGAAATTGTCCAATCAGTTCTGACCCAAGTCACTGTGGACAAAGACATACCTGCTTAAAAACTGACAGGTTCAGCTGGTGGGGGTAGGAACTCAAAGAAAGTCCATTTCAGACATTTATTCTAACATCAGAGACAAATATGCCAAGGTTAATGCGGGGGACTGTTTAAAAAAATGGAGTCATTGGTTAAATTGCAACGACATTGACGCGGAAATCATAAGGGGATGGAACATGATACGCAAACACATTATTAGTGAGTCATGGAGAGAAACTTATTTCAAAATGGTTCACTCAGCCATTTATGCATTTGACATTCCTCCCACACCGGGATTCCCAAATAGGATCACATCCTGCCCAAAATGCTCAGAGCCTAGGACCAATCTATATCATGGTCTTTGGACATGTCCCAGATTAGAATCATACTGGATGGAAATAAGAGACCTACTGGAGTCCCTTGGGGTGGAACAAATCCCTTTCTCTCCATTACTTTTCATTCTACATGGTCAGGCCGATATTGAGGGACCATCGGATGCACAGGGAATGCGGAATTTCCCAGCTATTGTACATATCATCCTGCTGGTGGCCAAACGCTGCTTGCTGACCAAATGGCTTGAACCAGATATACCCACAATCAGCATGGTGATAAAGCAAACCAAAAAAATTTGCGATAGCTGATCAGATCCATACAGAACGCCATAGGGAGAAACTCGCCACAAAATTTTTTAGAAAATGGAGGGCGTTTCTGGAGAAATTCTACTCCCAGTACGAAATCAATAAATTGGTGGACGCATTCCAGCACACCAGATGGTTCCTGATGGAAGCCATGGATGGATCATTAGGGAGATTACAACGGCAACCCATAGTAACCAGCCCTGGATGAGATATAAATCTCGCCACGAAAGAGAGCGCGCCCTCCTGATAGTTTCTTCCCTTCCCCTCGCCCAAACCTTTTGGTTGATCACCCCTGCCCGTGGGTTCTCAGGTACACAAACTCGAGCAACCCAATGTGGATTGATTAACTGCACCGATCTATCTACTTTCCAAGGTTTAGTTTGAGTGTATGGTTTAATTCTCGCTGTCTTTATAAATGTCTTTCTATGCACACATCTCGCGTTAGTTGATCACAAATTGTTTGATCTTCATATTTCTTGATTGTTACGGAAACAGAGCTCAAGTTCCATCTGGCATAATGGACATCAGAAGATTTTGAAACAGAACTCTGGTTAATCCACTTATTTTCTTCTCCTTTTGCTAAAAGATCAGGCATGCATCGTTATTTATGTATCACATATAGTGTAAAAATGGTATCCTCTCTGTAGCAACTGCTTTGTAACGTATTGGAAATGGTACTTTGTTCTTTAAATTTTCCGTGCTACTGATGAGATACTTAATAAATTGTTTGAAAAAAAACCAAAAAAAAACCTGACAGGTTCAGTAGTACATTGCCTTGTAGAAATGTATCACTGAATAAGTCAGATGTGTGTTAGGCTCTGTTCACACGGCTTAATTGCGGGACGTAATTATGCCCCGCAATTACGCCGTGTGGACGGGGGCGGGGCGGGAGCGGGGGAGTAAGCAGGGGGCCGGCACTTCGCCGGCCCATAGACTATCACTGCTAGTGGCGCGTATACGCCGCTAGAAAGTGACCTGTGAATTATCTCCCCGCCCGGCGGCTTCGCCGAGCGGGGAGAGGAGACGTAATCCATAGTTCTCTATGAGAACTGTGAATTACCGTAATGAACGGGCCGTTTTCGGCCCGTAATTGGCGCACTTCGCGCGTAATTACGGATCGAAATACGGCCCATTTTAAGCAGTGTGAACATGCCTTTACCTTCTGTGGTTTAGAGGGGTGTGTCTCTACACACACTGACTCCCCACAATTGGGAACAGGCAGCTCACTGATTCAGTAACACATTTCCAGAAGGAACAGCACCGAATTATAAGGCAATGTTCACACGGCTTATTGCCGACGTAATTGCGGGGACGGATTTCGCCCCGCAATTACGCCAGCTGCCGTGCAGTGGGGGTGGGGCGGGGGGGCCGGCAGTTCGTACACGCCGTAAATAATGTGCATGTCACTTATCTCCCCCCGCGGCGGATTCGCCGAGAGGGGAGAGGAGACGTAATCCATAGTTCTCTATGAGAACTGTGGATTACCGTAATGTCTGGGACTGATTTCAGCCGTATTGGAGTGCAAATATGGCGCGCACTACGGCTGAAATCAGTTCCAAAATAAGCCGTGTGAACGAGCCCTAAGATAAGACACTCTAGAACTGGTATTTCACAGGCAACACAAGGATTTACTAAAACAAACATCAAAGGAGATGGCAGTTCCTTCATCAGTTTCTGACTGGGCTGTTTACCCCCTGTACTGATCAGACACATGGTCGCTTTTCATAGAACATGCCAGTTTGAATACCATAACACATTCGGCTATTTAACAACGTTTTTTTTCACGTGAAGCATTAGGTTTTATATACGGTTTTTTTTAATAATAAAAGGGAAAATGGTAAAAAAGTCAGTTTTTTTTAACAGCAAAAGTGGTGCTAAAAAGTTTTGTAATTATGTCACCTTTCCATCACAGACATTTACATATAGGTGACTAAGTTGCCAGTATGGGCTATTAATACAATTTTATTTGTTTTATGCATTTTTCATTATTTTATGCATTGTGCCCCTCAAAGATGATTTTTTTTTTTTTTTAATATAAACACCGAATTTCCCTGTTACTGGGGCTGATCAATTAAGTTGAGGAGAACCAGAGGGCATGTGATTACCGACATCGGGAGTAGGAAGCTGGCTTCCTGTTTGTTGGAGCATACAGCACGATTGAGAAGATAGGGACTGTCCCTGCCTTTTCAGTAGCGAGCTCAGCTATAGTTCTTAGGCCATGTTCACACGGCTTATTCTGGGACGTAATTCAGTCCGTAATTACGCGCCAAAGTGCGCCAATTACGGGCTGAATCCGTCCCAGTAACTACGGTAATCCACAGTTCTCATAGAGAACTATGGATTACGTCTCCTCTCCCTGCTCGGCGAATCCGCCGGGCGGGGAGATAATTGACAGGTCACTTTCTAGCAGCGTATACGTGCCGCTAGCAATGACTGTCTATGGGCCGGCGAAGTGCCGGCCCCCCCGCTCACTCCCTCGCTCCCGCCCCGCCCCCGGCCACACGGCGTAATTGCGGGGCGGAATTACGCCCCCCAGTTAAGCCGTGTGAACATAGCCTAAGGGTTTGTTCACACGACGTTTTGGGATATGTTTTTGGATCCGAAAATCGCATTCCAAAACGCTGCGTTGATTGGATCCTAAACGGATCCAACATGGATCCAACATGCAGCTGTGTGTTTGGCTGCGTGTTGGATGCAGCAGGATCGCACCCTATCATTTTAAATAGGGCTCCTATTGGACCAAGAATTGACAGGTCAGTTCTTGGGACGGATCCAAAAGACGCAATGAGACACACATTGGCGATCACTCGTGTGAACGCTGATGAGAGTTTCATATTAAAAGCAATGTAAATCACATTGCACATTATTAGATACGTGTTTGGGTCCGTTTGGGGTCCGACAGACTGATCCGAACATGCAGCTAAAAGCGTATGCAAACACGGACTCAACACGCCCTGTGAACATACCCTTATGCGCAATTCAGTGCTGCACCCAGACAGGACTGTGTAGTAACGCTCCGGCATTACTGAATAGATTGCTTCAGTATGATGATATCTACTTCCTCTGATGACAACAGGAACTCCTGGCAAAGATTTGGGGGTTAAAAGGTTTCAGCTTTTTGGTTATAGACTGATTTTACACTGGAAATTAGGAGACAGCTGGCGCTCATTGCAGTTCACCCATGCAACTGTTCTGTATGACTGTGTGGGATTCCTTGGGCTGCCATAGTCACCAGCTGGCAGGGGTTCTGTCTAGAACAAAAGGTGAATTATCAAACACCTGTCACAACAAGTGAGCACTAGGGCTGTGCCAGATCACCTGCCGATCCTTAGTATGGATTTTAACTGCACAAAGTCTAAGGGCCTTATGTATGGAAACTGTCTAGGAATACGACTTTTTGTTGCCCATAGCAACTGGAGCAGTATATGAAATGAAAGCTAAGCTCTGATTGGTTTCTATGAGCTCTGATTGGTTTCTATGAGCTCTGATTGGTTGCTATGGGCAACAAAGACAGCCTTACTGCTAGACAGTCTTCATACATAAGGCCCTAAGGCCTCGTTCACATGGCGGGTTCGGCCGCGGCTTTAGTCGCAGTCCCCGCGGCCAAACCTCGTCCTAGCCTCACCGCAAACTCGCGTCTCCCGTCGTGGATTTGCGGCACGGGCGCTGGGCGTGGTCTCGGCGTGGCTTGGGGCGCGGCTTGCGGAGAGGGTTTGCCCCCATGCAAATTAATAGGCAGCCGCGCAAACCGCATCGCAAGGCCACGTGGCCACGGCACCACCTGCGGCGACGCCACGGCATACACCTTGCGCAGAGAACTTCCTGTCAAGAATTGACAGGAGAGTTCTCACATACGTGCGCCCAAACCTGGGGCGTGTGAATATTAACGCGGTTTCAAATAGGAAACCATGTTAATAAACTAGGCGCGATTTGGCCGCGGTTTTGGCCGCGGAAACCGTGTCGGAACCCGCGGCCATAACCGCAGCCAAATCCGCCGTGTGAACAGGGTCTAAGTGTGTAAATAACTGACAATTCCACTGTTATATGTACACAGTTGAGTCACATTATTATGACCACTTCCTACTTTCCATGTCGGCAGGACGTAGCTCATGAAGGAAGTCATGTATTTTGAGCTGGCTTGGTGGGTATATAAGGTGTTTGATAGGCTGTCCACACATATTTCCCTTGTTGCTGCCATGGGTAAAAGCGACAATTTATCAGATTTGCAAAAAGAGAAGATTGTTGGCTTTTGGGTCAAGGATAACAATATTCCTGAAACTGTGGAGTTTGTGAGCTGTTGCTGTGGTGAAAGTTTATTGAGAGTGGAAAAATGACGCCATTTCAAATAATTAATGTGCAAACTGCAGAGCACCACGTGTCATAATGTAAGAGGTGAACACTGACTATGAAGGTGTACAAGTGCGAACTGACACTCTACATTGGATCAGCTCACCAGCAAAATAAGCTAGGGGGCTAAAAGACGTATTGCTAAAACAGTAGTTCAGCAAACCCAAATGTTTATGGTGCTCTGAAACCACACCTCTGCTAACAAAGTTACATCAGCAGAAAAGTCTTTTTGACCTCTGCTAATTGTCAAAGGAATGCCTTCTGTCTCAATTTCTGCTTCTTTAAATGGATGGACATTAGTGTGTCAGGTGGGAAACAAGGAACAAACATCCTGCAACCATTGCTGGAAGAACCCAAGCTTTTGGTTAAGGTCTGGGAATGTTTATGTGGCATTCCCTGGGCTACTCATCTATGTAGAAGGCATTCTCAAATGATGTGGGATGAATCAATCTATGCAGATCACTTATATACATGACAATTGTCTTTAAGCCTAATTAACCATGTGTTGGACCACCTCAATGGTCATGTTTGCTCTATGGATCCGTCCCACACACCTCCTCCAGCAGCTGTGGGATGCAGTCCGCATGGCTCTAGATACCTGTGAAAACCTACCAGGACCTTATTGAGTCACTCCCAGCACTTCGAGCTGCTGTCCTTGCTGCATAGGGCAGTTAGGGTGCTTTCACACGGTGCGTTTTTTGAATGCGGTTTTTGTGCAGGAAGGTACAGCAGTTAATGAAATACATTGTTGCACAAAAAACGCATCCAAAAATGCACCGTGTGAAAGCACCCTTAGGCCATTTTCACACGGTGTTTTTGCAGGGCGTATTTACGCCCCGCAATTACGCTATGTGGACGGGGGCCGGCACTTCACCGGCCCATAGACAATCATTACTAGCGGCGCGTATACGCCGCTAGGAAGGGACATGTCCATTATCTCCGAGGAGAGGAGACGTAATCCATAGTTCTCTATGAGAACTGTGAATTACCGTAATGTATGGGCCGTTTTCGGCCCATAATTGGCGCACTTCGGCGCGTAATTACGGACCGAAATACGGCCCATTTTAAGCCGTGTGAACATGGCCTTAGGGTATGTTAACAGGGTGTGTTCAATATGTTTTTGAATACGTTTTTAGACGCATTTGTATCCCTGTTTTGGACCCTAAATGGACCCAAACCCGCATCTAACAATGTGCAGTGCAATTTACATTGCTTTGAATATAAAACATGCATCGACGTCCAGACAAGTGATCGCCAATGTGTGTTTTACATGCGTCTTTCTGATGCATCTTATGGATCCATTCAAAGAATTGACATGTCAATTCTTGATCCGAAATATGCAGCAGGCGCCCTATTTAAAACTATAGGGCACGATCCTGCTGCAACTGAAACGCATCCAAACACGCACCTGTGTGTTCGCTGCGTATTACCCAACACTCTAGGATGTGCTTTTTGGGCTCGAAGACGTATCCAAACACATAGTAACCACGCCGTGTGAACATACCCTAAATCTGTAGATTAGCAGTCGGTCATAATACTGTGACTCAACTGGGAATATAAAAAGATGCCATTAATGAGAATGCGATTCATTTTATATACACAGTAGCATTTCAGAGTCCCTTGAATAATACCCCTTGCACTACTTATTAAAAGTTGTCTAGACTTGTTCACAAATGTCCTTTTACCATCGTTTCAATGTCTCTTTTGGTTAATTTGGCATTTATACCTTCTTTGGTGTGAGATGAACCATATAGAGGGTGTTGTTGACTCGGACATATCATTAATTCTACTTATCCTAATTCAGTCACAAAGGTAGCTCGATGGTTTCATTAATTGAAATTATTGGATAATAGATGGTGTTAAAGGAGAACTGTCTAGAGATTGCCAAGTTCCTGCTCTTAGGCTGCTAAGCGCTTAAATGTTTGGAAGTCTAAGGGGATGTTCACATGGCGTTTTGAATACGTTTTTTGGATCCGAAAAACTTATTCAAAAGCGTTGTGTAAAATGCATCCAACACGCACCCAAAGTGTGATGCGTGTTTGGATGCCTTTTTGCTGCAGCAGAAACGCACCCTATAGGGCGTCTGCTGCGTCAATCGGATCAAGAATTGACGTCAATTACTTGAATGGATCCAAAAGACGCATGTAAAACACATATTGTCTAACCGCTGATGCATGTTTTACATTGAAAGCAACATAAATCACACTGCTCATTGTTAGGCTATGTTCACATGGCTTAATTGCGGGACGTAATTACGCCCCGCAATTACGTCGTGTGGACAGGGGCGGGGCGGGAGCGGGGGAGTGAGCGGGGGGCCGGCACTTCGCCGGCCCATTGACTTGAATTGCCAGCGGCGCGAATACGCCGCTAGTAATTCACATGTCAATTATCTCCCCGCCCGGCGGATTCGCTCGGGCGGGGGAGAGGTGAACGTAATCCATAGTTTTCTCTATGAGAACTGTGAATTACCGTAATGAATGGGCCGTTTTCGGCCCGTAATTGGCGCAGTTCGGTGCGTAATTATGGACCTAAATACGCGCCATTTTAAGCCGTGTGAACATGGCCTTAGATGCGTGTTTGGTTCCGTTTAGCGTCCAAAACACTGACCCAAGCACGCAAAGAAATGCTGTGTGAACATCCCTTTAGGCTAAGCACCAATACTGGACAGGGGCCCACTAATTATGTTTATTCTTGGGGCAATTTACATTAAACAAAAAATACAGAAAAGTGTTACATTATTTTCTTAAAAATACAAGGCTATACTTACAGCTCAATGGCTGGGAGGAGGCAATATAAGCCCTAGTGCTACCTGGGAAAAATGTAACAGGTGCAGCTCACTAGTGATCAATTGCTCGCATACCCGTCTACTAAGGGGGCAACTGCCTAGTAAAAAAAAACTGCACATTAGATAAGTACCAGTTCCCACCAGTATGCAGAAGAGCCACTATATTATACTAGGGGAGACTGCATAAATAAAAAGTACTGATAAACAATCAACATGGCCTATTGTCCATGAGGGGGGTGATTGCTAGTATTACAATTACATATAAAGCTTATAGAGGATGCCAGTTATACAGTTACATGTGGTGCACCATGATGACGTCATTACTATTCAATTGAGCAGGTTGCCCAGCATATTTCAAATGTCCAACACAAAATACTGACCCCTTCTGCTCACCAGTATTACAGGGCAAAACTGCATACTGAAAAATATCAAACAGGAGGTATTAGTTGGTATTTTGGTTGAAGTAAGCAAGCTTGCAACCCAATTCAAGGGTCCTTATTGTCTTGCAAGTCCCTGTACTAGCCCTACAGAAAATTGACATAAGGCCATACTTACAGCTCAATGGCTGGACAACAAACTTTCCCCAGTAGAAGACAATATAAGCCCCAGTGCTACCTGGGAAAAATGTAACAGGTGCAGATAACTAATGAACAATTGCTCACATACACAACCATGAGGGGGACAAGTGTGTACTAAAAGACTGAACACTGGATAAGTACCAGTTCACACCAGGGGAGATTGCACAAATGGAGAAATACTGATAAACAACAACTCACAGCCTACTTCATGAGAGGGGTGATTGCTAGTATTACACTTGCAAATAGATAAGGTTATAAGGAGTGCTAGTTATATGGTTATGTGGTGTTGGGGAGAAGAGGGTGTCAGTACTTTGTATTGGATACTTTAAATATGCTGGGCAACCTGCTTAGGCTTTATAGCTGCGAAAATAAGATTGTATTGCTATGCCATGGAGACATAGCCTAAGGTTAGGTCTACACAGCATTGGACAAAAAATGACCTGAAAACCAAATCCTAAAAATGTTCATAAAATTGAGATTTTTGTCCACTGCCTCTCAAAAGCTGCTGAAAAAATGTCAATTTTTCGGTGTGTTTTTTCAGCGTTTCTTTTTTGCTGAGCTGGATAGCAATCGATTTGTTGTGTATTTCTGCAAAAAATGCGACCAAAAAAGAAACAAAAAATGTCCGCCGTTTCTCATAGACTCCAATAGTAAACTTTCTGCCCTGCTCTGTCGTTTTTTGCAACATGTTTCAAAAAACAACCAGCAGCAAAAACGAGCAGAGAAAAGATGTTCTGTGGAGACAACAGGATATAGACTATACATAGACTATAGAAGTCTACGGGATCTCTTTATAGTAATTTTTTCAGCAACAAAAAACAAAAAACACTGGAAAAACACGTTTGTGCTGTGTAGACATAGCTTAAGGGTATGTTCACACGGCGTATTTGCTGTGTTTTGGGAGTCGCGCTGATCAGCACGTGTTCCCAAAGCACAGGGGGGCTGGCAGCCCGCCAGCCCCATAGACATTCATTACTTGCGGCGCGTAATCGCCGCAAATAATTGACTTGTCACTTATCCCCCCGCGCGTACAATACAATCGTATTGTACACGCGGGGGGATGAGGCGTAATCCATAGTTCTCTATGAGAGCTATGAATTACCGTAATTGCGGGGCGCATTTTGCCGCGTGTTAAGCACAAGACGCGGCGAAATGCGCCCCTAAATAAGCCGTGTGAACATACCCTAAGAGTCAGTGAACACATCAAACCATAGGTTTTCCTTGCGTCAGAACGGAACTGTCATGCATTAAATATAACACAGTGCAAACTAAGCCTTATAAGAGAAGATGCTCCAGAATTGTTTTTTCATGGGGAACTAAAACAGACATTTAACCCCTTAAGCACCAGGGGAAAAGTATTAAACACAGGAAGAAAGACAGGTACAAAAAGCCATGGTAAGTCATGACACCAGCTGAAATCTATCAGTAATTAGAAAGCAATCCTGCCACTTACTGAAAAATAATATCAGTTGGTTCAACTGATGACCTATAAAAAGGTTTCTCATTACACAAGAAACATCTCATGATGGGTAAAACCAGTACGCTGTCTCAAGACCTTCGCAACCTTATTGTTGCAAAACATACTGATGGAACTGGTTACAGAAAAAATTCTAAACTACTGAAGGTTTCAGTGAGCACTGTTGGGGTCATAATCCAGAGTGGAAAGAATTTCACAATAAACCAGCCATGACCAAATGCTCTTGGCAAAATTCATGCTCTCACTCTCCATGGTGTAACGAGTCGGGGCAGTGGATCCACTGGACCACCGCAAGCGGTGGTACAGGCCACACCAGGGACCAGAGTCTAAGTTGGTCCCAGTTTTCACCAGAGCCCGCCGCAAAGCGGGATGGACTTGCTGCGGCGGGATTCCACCAGGTCGCTACCCCTGATGTGACTTGCTTGCTGAGGCGACTGAGGTGCAACGTGGTACAGAATCGGTAGATGGAGTCGTAGTCGGGAACAGACCAGAAGGTCAGGGCAGGCAGCGAAGGTTCAAGGTCGGTAGACGAGAGCAAACGGGACTGGTACACGGGAATAGCAGAACCGGACAAAATAAGGCTTCCTCGCATAGGTAAAGGGCGCTATGGATTCGGCAAGGAAGTTTCGGGGGTGGAGCCCTTACATAGGGTCAGAGGCCGACAAAACCAATTACCGGCGCGCTGTCCCTTTAAATCTGACAGAGCCGCCGCGCACGCGCCCTAAGGAGCGGGGCCGCGTGCACTGGCCGGCAGTCCAACGCGGAGAGACCGGAGCGAGGTGCGATAAGTGACTGTGCCCGAGGGAGCAAGTGCGCCCGCGGCCCGACATACGGACCGCGGCGCCGCTTGACTCGGGCGCCTGAAGGGGCGCAGGGGAACGAGTGCGCCCGCAGCCAGCAGTGCGGGCGCTCCTCGTGACAGTACCCCCCCCCCCCTTTTACCCACCCTTCCCTCTGGCCTGAAGAAATCTCCGGAGCAACCCACGGTCCATGGTGTTGTCCTCCAGCTCCCAAGATCTTTCCTCCGCCCCGAACCCCTTCCAATCAATAAGAAAATAACGTTTTCCTCTGATTGTCTTCATGGCCAAAATTTCCTTATCGGAAAAAACATCCAATGTGTCAGCCACCCGAGACGGAGGAGACGCCTTACGGGAAAATCTATTCAAGATGACTGGCTTGAGCAGAGACACGTGGAAGGAGTTCAGGATCCGCATCGTGGGAGGAAGCCGGAGCTTGTAGGACAGGGTAGCGGGGGCCCAACTTGTAACTGGGGATCTTCAAACGAATGTATCTAGAAGATAGCCAGACCTTATCTTGGGGAGCGAAGGACGGGGAAGGCCTACGGTGCTTATCCGCTCGCAGTTTAGTCAGGGCAGAGGCCTGTTGCAAAGCTTGCTGAGTGTCGCTCCAGATGGTCCTGAGGTCACAGACCAAGGTGTCCACAGCGGGGACGTCAGAGGCCACCGCCAGCGGGAGGGGTGGGCGGGGATGAAGACCAAAAACCACATAAAATGGAGCAGCCCCAGTCGACTCTGACTCCAACGAATTGTAGGAGAACTCAGCCCAGGGTAACAAAGTGGCACAGTCATTCTGACCAGCCGACACAAAATGGCGTAAGTAGTTTTCCAAGATATGGTTGACTCTCTCCACTTGCCCGTTAGACTGAGGGTGGTATGCCGAGGAGAAATCCAGTTTTTCTTTGAACTGGGAACAGAGAGAGCGCCAGAATCTGGATACAAACTGCACCCCCCGATCGTACACAATATGCCAAGGGAGGCTATGCAGACGAAATATATGTAGAAAGAAGAGGGTAGCCAGACGAGGCGCGGAAGGTTGCCCAGGTAGCGGTACAAAGTGCGCCATCTTGGAGAAGCGATCCACAATGACCCAAATGACGGTGTTACCGGCTGACGGTGGGAGATCTGTAATAAAGTCCATCGCAATATGGGACCACGGGTGGTTAGGGATGGGCAGAGGTTTCACAACTCAGCTATTTATGAAAAAAGTAGAACGTAACAATGTTCTTCATAAAAACAGTTTTCATGCCCCCCAGACCTTTAAGGGCATTCCCAAAGGTCAATTCGTTAGGGCTAGACGTATATGCCAACAGATGACTTATATACTACATCTATGAATAAATTAATCAAAAAATTCATTGAAAGAGGCTATGATGAGACTGAACTCACAAAAGTGGGTCAAGAGGTTATGATGATACCGAGGGATGAATTGTTGAAACAGAAAGAAATTGATAAAAAACAGGAGAATAGAATGTTTTTTTTATATCTAAATATGACCAACATGCTAAACTGATTAAAAAATGTGTTTTGAAAAATTCGAACATCTTACAGAATGATGAAAAAATTGGACATTTTTTTGCACAAACACCTAAGTTCATTTTCAAAAAAGGCCGTACAATTTTGGTGGAACACACTTATGTCATCTGATATTAAAATCAAAGAGCCTAAACAGAATTTATTACGTCCACGAAAAAAGGGAAATTTTCCCTGTTTAAACTGTTCCAATTGTTCATCATCAAAGGGGCAGAAATAAGACATCCAATGAGAGGACATAGCATTCCCATAAGGGGTTTCTTTACGTGTGAATCTAAAGCAGTTATTTACATGTTGAAGTGCCCCTGTGGTCGAATATATGTGGGACAAACTGCTAGAAGCATTAGACTGCGTATCAATGAACATAAGTCAGCAATCAGGACATACAAAAACAAAAAAGAAAAAGAAGAGGGTACCTCAAAGAGTTTTGGTGAGAATTCTGTGGCTAGACACTTTTTTGAGTATCGCCACAATGTATCAGATCTCAGGTGGTGTGTGCTTGAAGGCATTAAGGAAAATGAATCGGAAGCAGTTAGAGTACAATTGTTGAGAAAAGAAACGTATTGGATAGTTAACCTCGACTCTAGAAGTCCTAATGGACTGAATGAAGAAATAAATTTTAAAGTTTTTTTAACATAGATGTAATATTATAGGTTTAATTACCATGTGATATATAAGGAGGAAGGGATCACTCAACGCGCATGCTTGTAAAAGGAGGCAGTGTCCTCTGAAACGTTGCACACTTGCGGCGTCCGGCCCGGTTGTCTAAGTTACTCCTATCTATCTGACGCCTTGCAGAGCGCTTGTCTAAGGTAATGCCTACCAGTTTTGTGACACACTACTATTGTTACGTTAGTAACTTTTTGTATAACAGAAGCCTAAAAACTAAAATAGTATGGCGATGTTTTTTATGCAATAAAGGAAGATTAATGGTGAAATTATATCACTGAGTCTTGGCATATAACTGCATGCATACATATGGACTTTGGGAAAAGTGGGGAGCTCTTTCCTATTACAAGACTCATATATCTGTGTGTTCACATTCTTACGGAATAGCTGTAATTCTTTGATTATTGATTATCAGAGGTTGCAGCAGCCCAGCAGGCCTGAGGTGGGAGGACTTGTTGCGGGCACAGGAGGCACATGACTCAACAAAGTCCTTGACATCCTTGGCTAGGTCCAGCCACCAATAGTAGCAGGTAATCAACAGCCCAGTCTTACGAATCCCTGGGTGACCAGCAGCTTGAGAGCAATGACCCCAGTTCAGGATTCTCTTCCGAAGCGTGGGGCGCACGTAGGTCTTGCCAGGGGGTACCTGCCGGAGATCCAACGGAGCAGCAGAGATCACACGATCAGGAGGAATGATGTGGGTAGGAGGTGACTCCTCACCCAAGACGTTGACGGCTCGTGATAGGGCATCAGCTTTGATGGTTTTCTCTGCTGGCCGGAAGTGGATCACAAAATCGAACCGCGAAAAGAAGAGGGACCAGTGGGCCTGCCTGGGATTAAGGCGCTGAGCTGTCTGAAGGTACATCAGATTCTTCTGATCCGAATAGATAGTAATCGGATAACGAGCCCCCTCCAACAGATGACGCCATTCCTCGAGCGCTAACTTAATGGCCAGTAACTCGCGATCTCCAATGGTGTAGTTTTTCTTGGCCAGGGAGAAGGTCTTTGAAAAAAATCTACAAATGACCGTCTTGCCCTTGGGGTCCCGCTGAGAAAGCATCTCCCCTGCGCCCACCGAAGATGCTTTGACCTCCAAGAAGGAAGGTTTCTCTATATCCGGGCGCAACAAGACGGGGGCAGAGGCAAATGCCACCTTGAGCCGAGTGAAAGCATCTTTGGCCGCCTGTGGCCATTGCTTCGGATTGCCAGACTTCTTCGTAAGGGCCACCAGAGGGGTCACCAGTGTAGAGAAATGAGGAATGAACTGGCGGCAGTAATTGGCGAACCCCAGGAAGCGCTGGATAGCCTGAAGGCCGACTGGACGGGGCCACTTCAGGACGGCAGACAATTTGGCCGGGTCCATCTGGAGTCCCTTGGCGGAGATAATGTATCCTAGGAAGGGCAGACTGGTCTGATGGAACTGACACTTCTCCAACTTGGCATAGAGATGATTTTCTCGGAGATGGCTAAGGACCTGGTGCACATGGAGACGGTGAGACTTGGCATCCGGTGAAAAGACCAAAATGTCATCCAGATACACGACACAGGAGTATAGGAGGTCACGAAAAATCTTGTTAACGAAGCCCTGGAACACGGCAGGAGCATTGCAGAGGCCGAACTGCATAACTAGAAATGCCCGTCTCGGGTGTTAAATGCCGTTTTCCACTCATCGCCCTCTCGGATGTGGATGAGGTTATAGGCACCTCGCAGATCCAACTTGGAGAAAATCTTGGCCCCTCGTAGGCGGTGGAAGAGTTCAGTGATCAGTGACAGCGGGTAGCGGTTCTCACCGTAATCTTATTAAGGCCGCGGTAGTCAATACAGGGGCGTAGCGTGGCATCTTTTTTTCTCCACGAAGAAGAAGCCTGCTCCGGTTGGAGAAGAGGACTTACAAATGAAGCCCTTCCTGAGATTTTCCTGTATGTAGTCCGTCATGGCCTTGGGGTACAGACAATGGGTAGACCCTGCCCCGAGGAGGGCTCATGCCAGGCAACAGGTCGATAGGACAATCGTAGGGACGGTGAGGCGGCAGGGTCTCTGCCTCCTTTTCGGAAAAGACGTTGGCAAAGTCCTGGTACTCCGCAGGCAAACCCGGCAAGGGTCTAGCAGACACAGGAGATGACGGGGTGCGCACCGGGCGAGGTGCCTCGACACAACGGAGCCGGCAGTCCTGTCCCCAGCGAATGACTTCACCTGTTTGCCAATCCAGTATAGGAGAGTGACACTGCAGTCACGGTAGACCCAACAGGATTGCTGATGAGAAGTGAGGCAACACGTAGAAGGAAATCTTCTCACAGTGGAGTGCCCCTACGCGTATAGAAACTGGCTCAGTACGGCAACAGATGGCATCACGCAGGACCTCTCCACTGACCGAGGAAATGAGCAGAGTCTTCTCGAGTTGAACCACCGGGAGGCGAAGTTTTGATACCACAGTGGCATCAATGAAATTTCCAGCTGAACCTGAATCCAGGAAAGCAGGAAGTTGAACTTGTGTTCCGGAGCTAGACATGATCTGCATCTGCATGGTCAGATGAGGAGAGGGACTACACACACCTACGGACGCCTCTTCCACGAAGCCTAAGTGCGCGCGTTTCCCGGACGAGGGCAAAGCGGGCAGTCCTGACGGAAGTGCTCCGAACTGGCGCAATACAGGCACAGATTCTGCGCACGCCAACGGGACAGCTCCTGTTCCGAGAGGTGAGCTCGGTCCACTTGCATGGGCTCCTCACCAGAGTGCTGAGGAAGTGGCAGAGGAGGCTTTTGGAACACCGGAGCCAAGCGAGGGAGCCGACGTGGTCGAACAGAGTCACGTTCCTGGCGGAGCTCTTCCTGCCTTTCGGCGAAGCGCACATCAATATACGTGACCAGATGAATCAACTCGCTAATAGACACCGGGAGATCCCTTGCTGCCAGGGCATCCTTGACCCTGCAGGAGAGGCCCTTCTTGAAGGTCGCGCACAGAGCGGCCTCATTCCAGGTTAGCTTCGAGGCCAGGGTGCGAAACCTAATGGCGTAATCGCCCACCGAGGAGTCCCCTTGGTGCAGGCTCAGGAGTGCTGTCTCCGCTGAAGAGGCCCGTGCTGGTTCCTCGAAGACGCCATGGAACTCCTTGAAGAAGGCCTGCAGGTCACCCGTCACCGGATCCCCCCTGTCCCAAAGGGGTGTAGCCCAAGCCAGAGCCTTTCCCGAGAGCAGACTCAGTACGAACGCCACCTTTGACCGTTCGGATGGAAACTGATCGGCCATCAGTTCCACGTGCATTGAACATTGGGTAATAAATCCCCTGCAGAGCTTCGGATCTCCGTCGAACTTCGAGGGAAATGACAGCTGGAGCTTGGTCCCACAGGGGCAGTAGAGACAGCAGGAACTGGAACAGCCGGAGGAGGTGGCGAAGGTTGTCGCTGATAGGTGATAAGTTGCTGCATCATGGCTGTCAGCTGGTCCAACTGTTGCGCCTGTTGCGCCAGGCCACACCAGGGAACGGAGTCTAAGTGGGTCCCGGTTTTCACCAGAGCCCGCCACAAAGCGGGATGGACTTGCTTCAGCGGGATTCCACCAGGTCGCTACCCCTGATGTGACTTGCTTGTGGAGGCGGCGAAGGTGCAATGTGGTACAGAATCGGTAGACGGAGTCGTAGTCGGGAACAGGCCAGAAGGTCAGGACAGCGAAGGTTCAAGGTCGGTAGCAAACTGGACTGGTACACGGGAATAGCAGAACTGGACAGAATAGGTAAAGGGCGCTATGGATTCGGCGAGGAAGTTACGGGGGTGGAGCCCTTATATAGGGTCAGCGGCCGGCAAAACCAATTACCAGCGCGCTGTCCCTTTAAATCTGACAGAGCCAGCACGCGCGCGCCCTAAGGCAGCCCGACGCGGAGAGACAGGAGCGAGGTGCGGTAAGTGACTGCGCCCGAGGGAGCGACATACGGACCGCGGCGCCACTTGCCTCGGGTGCCTGAAGGGGCGCAGGGGAACGAGTTCGCCCGCAGCCAGCGGTGCGGGCGCTACTTGTGACACATGGCCTGTATGCTCACCAAACAAGACTCCATTACTGAACAAAAAGCATTTTCAAGTATATTTAAAGTTTACACAACAACATTTAGACGAGCCTGTGAAATACTGGGAGAATATACACTCACCGGCCACTTTATTAGGTAAACCTGTCCAACTGCTCGATAACACTTAATTTCTAATCAGCAATCACATGGCGGCAACTCAGTGCATTTAAAGGCATGTAGACATGGTCAAAGACAATTCTCTGCAGTTCAAACCGAGCATCAGTATGGGGAAGAAAGGTGATTTGAGTGCCTTTGAACGTGGCATGGTTGTTGGTGCCAGAAGGGCTGGTCTGAGTATTTCAGAAATGCTGATCTCCTGGGATTTTCACGCACAACCATCTCTAGGGTTTACAGAGAATGGTCCGAAAAAGAAAAAACATCCAGTGAGCGGCAGTCCTGTGGGCGGAAATGCCTTGTTGATGCCAGAGGTCAAAGGAGAATGGGCAGACTGGTTCGAGCTGATAGAAAGGCAACAGTGACTCAAATAGCCACCCGTTACAACCAAGGTAGGCAGAAGAGCATCTCTGAACGCACAGTAGGGCGAACTTTGAGGCAGATGGGCTACAGCAGCAGAAGACCACACCGGGTGCCACTCCTTTCAGCTAAGAACAGGAAACTGAGGCTCCAATTTGCCAAGCTCATCGAAATTGGACAGTAGAAGATTGGAAAAACGTTGCCTGGTCTGATGAGTCTCGATTTCTGCTGCGACATTCGGATGGTAGGGTCAGAATTTGGCGTCAACAACATGAAAGCATGGATCCATCCTGCCTTGTATCAACGGTTCAGGCTGGTGGTGGTGGTGTCATGGTGTGGGGAATATTTTCTTGGCACTCTTTGGTACCAATTGAGCATCGTTGCAACACCTTGTGAATCTATGCCACGAAGAATTGAGGCAGTTCTGAAGGCAAAAGGGGGTCCAACCCGTTACTAGCATGGTGTACCTAATAAAGTGGCCGGTGAGTGGTAGTCTGGTCAGATAAGATCAAAATTAAACTCTTTTGACGCCATAATACAGTCCATGTTTGGAGGACAAAGAGCATCAACCCAAAAACACTGACAGTGATGTGTGGAGGTGAGAACACCATGGTGCTGTTTTCAGTATACGGCACTGACAAACTTCATATAATAGAAGGAAGGATGAACGGACAAATGTACTGAGACATTCTTGATAAAAATCTGCTGCCATCTACCAGGAGGATGAAGATGAAACAAGGATGGACATTTCTTCAAGACAATGATCCCAGACACAAAGCCAAGGAAATGCGCAATAGGTTTCAGAGAAAGAAGATAAAGCTGCAAGAATGGCCGAGCCAATTACCTGAGCAGAATCCAATAGAAAATCTAAGGAAGGACCTAAAGCTCAGAGTTCAAAGAAGGAGCCCACGGGACCTTCAGGATTTGTGAGTGTTTGAGTGGAAGAATGGGTTAAAATGCCATCCGAGCAATGCATGCGACTAGTTTCTCCACACAGGTGGTATCTTGTCATCATCAACAAAGGTTTTTGAATCAAGTATTAAATTTCAGTAAGCGCATTCAATGCTTTTTTTTCTGTGTCATTTCTCATTATTACACATAACTTAATCTATGGACATCTATAGTTTGCTTTCTTTGCCTGTGTGGATTGGATGGGTTGTTACAGACATCTGGTGAGAGTATCATATCAATAGCACCTTTAGAAATATATTTATGTAGATGTGTAAATTATGACTATGTTGACAATGCACTTTACTCTGCGGTAAGCACCAGTGTAATATGCAGCCTGCAGCCATTCAGGAGTTACCAGAGGATCTTGGGTAGAGGTAGGAGCCGGAGGACTATAATAGCCTGCCATTGGGCAAGCGTTAGTTGATGTTAATTGTTCAGTTTGGAATTACTAATTGTGTGAGTTGGGGTTATTCTAGCATAAGGGTTCATCTGCTCATCAGCCAGCGGTGAAGCAGAGGCAGGCAGAGGCCAACTATACCATGCCTTAACAAGGAGGGAAATGGAAGGAGCAGTCTAGAGACAAAGTAAAAGACAGATTGTAGTGCAAAAGAGAGTTGAATGAGTACAGACCATCAGTAAAGAGGGGATAAATGACAGACAATGCTAGCCAGTCACTAGGTGCATGGGATGAGGGGAGACCCTAATTAAATGCTGTTGGGTCTGGTAGATTTCCAGTGAAGTGTGGGCAGGTGACTCCTGGCAGCCTCCTGGCTGTAATGGAATTGCTGCAGATGGGATTATTATTATTATTATTTACTTTAGCGCACCATTGATTCCAGGGCACTGTATATTCAGGGGGTTACATACATAAGTCAAACAATTACAATAGTGACAATCTGTGACTAACAACTGGTACAGAGGGAGAGAGGGCCCAGCCCGCGAAGGCTTACAATCTACAAGGAAGGGGGAAGGAGACAGAAGGTGAGGGGCAGACAAGCTTGTGGAGGGTGTAGTGACAGCGGGGTTATTCTAGTTGTAGGCTATCCTAAATAGATTGGTTTTCAGGTTGCTTTTGAAGCTGGTGAGAGTGGGGGAGAGTCTGATGTGTTGGGGCAGTGAGTTCCAAAGTATGGGGGAAGCACGAGAGAAATCTTGGAGACAGTTGTGGGAGGAGCTGACAAGAGGAGAGCAGAGAAGAAGGTCCTGTGAGGAGTGGAGATTGCGTAAGGAGAGATATCTGGAGATTAAGGCCCATGTAGGTCATGGTTAGTAATTTGAAGTGAATGCACTGGGCAATGGGTAGCCAGTGAAGGGATTGGCAGAGGGGAGAGGCAGAAGTGTAGCGAGGAGAGAGGTGAAAAAGACGGGCAGCAGAGTTGAGGATGGACTGAAGGGGAGCAAGAGTGCTAAACGAGAGGCCGCAGAGAAGGATGTTGCAGTAGTCTAGGCGAGAGATGACAAGGGCATGGACTAGCATTTTTGTAGTGAAAGGGTTAAGGAATGAGCGTATTCGTGAAATGTTTTACAGGTGGAGGCGCAGGCAGAGGTAAGGGTTTGGATGTGTGGTTTGAAGGAAAAAGCGGAGTCAAGGGTTAACCAAAGGCAGCGGACTTGCAGGACCAGTGAGAGTGTGGGGCCATTGACTATGATAGAGAGATCAGGTGGAGAGATGGAGCGGGAAGGTGGAAAGATAATGAGTTATGAGTTATGATAATGAGTTTTCTCTACATTAAGTTTTAGGAGACGGGAGGAGAAGAAGGAGTATATGGACGACAGACAATCTGGGATCTTGGACAGTAGAGAGTTAATGTCTGGGCCGGAGATAGGGATAGAGTTATACATGAAGAGTGATAAGAGAATGTGCCCCTCTGTATGAAGTGATGTTTGTGTAACCTGTAACTGAACGTCCTAAGCTTTGAACTGTGAGTAAAGCCTGCCAAGTCCCCAATCTGCTGTTATCTCTGTGGTCCTTCTACTCTGGTTGCTTTACAAATCCCAGGACACCACTGGTAGGCCCATTTCACCATCATCCCCTCTCACTGGCACCTTACATACTTTTGTATTAAATTAGAGGCAGAGAGAGGTTCATTATGGGGCACTAGATTTAATCTTGCATGGTCCCAAATACATTAGCATGTGCATACGGCCCCAGCTATACTTTTCATATGGTTCTAAAACAGGTAATAACAGAAAATAATAGATTCAACAAAATCGTTCAACTTAAATATCTTCATAACTTATTCATTCTTATAAAATAACTTAAGAAAGTTCCAGGAATCTTATTCTAGCAATGCTATCAATAGTGGCTGAAGGAGCATTCGCCCCTCCTTAGCCCTGTTGCTGGGCCTCTCCAGGAACAATATGAGGTTTCTACGGCTTCAGTGTCTGAGCTGAATGCAGTGACCCAATTGTAGACTATTACTGGCTCTACATAGTATTCTGCTCAGTAGTCTGGTACAGATTTATCCAAATGTGGTTCAAGAATTCTTCGAGTGAATGTAGCTTCCAAGTCTGTTCTGGGCACAGTAAGGCATATCAAACAGATGCACCAGTATCCTTAGTTGTGTGCCCACAATAGTTTTACAATTTGGATACTAATTAATTGCACCAGGGGCGTCGCTAGGCAGATTCACTCGGGGCACGAGCCCCGAATAAAACCGCCTGTGCCCCGAGTCTCGGCGGCTCCAGGCCCATGCCGTGGGCTCGGAGCGCTACTTAGTGCGGGCGGCGCCTGCCGATCTCTGACTGCACGGCCGTTTCACAGCGGTCGCGCAGTCAGAGTCGGGGAGGAGGCAGGACGGATCGGTACTGTCCTGTCCTCTCCCCTGTATGTACTGCGCTTGGTAAGCACTGTCATCCCACGTCGCGTCACGGGGGGAGTGACGCGCTGCTTTCATCACCCCCTGCGACGCTGGGATCCTCTAAGCTCTGCCGGCCGAGGAGGTCCCGGGCCCCGCGAGACGGCGTAAGTAGTGTGATAACATCACGCTGCTTACACCGTTCTCAAGCTGCAGGACCGGGACGCGTGGACCGTGCTGAGGTGAGTAGGTTTTTTTTATTTTATTTTTATTAGGTAAGGGGGTCATATCACTGGCTACAGGGGGGCATATCACTGGCTACAGGGGGGCATATCACTGGCTACAGAGGGGGCATATCACTGGCTACAGGGGGCATATCACTGGCTACAGAGGGGCATATCACTGGCTACAGAGGGGCATATCACTGGCTACAGAGGGGCATATCACTGGCTACAGGGGGCATATCACTGGCTACAGGGGGCATATCACTGGCTACAGGGGGCATATCATGGTTTACAGGGGGATATCACTGGCTTACCAGGGGGCTTACCCACTGGCTACAGGGGGGCATATTAATGCGTACATAGCCTGGATCCTGCCTGGTTGAGGCTCTGGGTCAGAGAGGGGGTCTCCCCCTGGAAGCAGATTGGTTTCTTCCTTGGGGTTTCAGGGCATTAACCAGTGGGGAGGCTGGTCTTAAAATCCTTTTCTCTCTCCCTTCACCCACATTTTCCCCACCCTTGGTTGAACTTGATGGACATGTGTCTTCTTTCAACCGTACTAACTATGTAACTATATATCACTGGCTACAGAGGGGCATATCACTGGCTACAGTGGGGCATATCACTGGCTACAGAGGGGCATATCACTGGCTACAGAGGGGCATATCACTGGCTACAGAGGGGCATATCACTGGCTACAGAGGGGCATATCACTGGCTACAGAGGGGCATAGTATGTGGCTATGGGGGCATATCACTGGCTACAGAGGGGCATATCACTGGCTACAGAGGGGCATATCACTGGCTACAGAGGGGCATATCACTTGCTACAGAGGGGCATATCACTGGCTACAGGGGGCATATCACTGGCTACAGAGTGGCATTTCACTGGCTACAGGGGGCATATCACTGGCTACAGAGGGGCATAGTATATGGCTACAGAGGGGCATATCACTGGCTACAGGGGGGCATATCACTGGCTACAGAGGGGCATATCACAGGCTACAGAGGGGCATATCACTGGCTACAGGGGGGCATATCACTGACTACAAAGGGGCATATTACTGGCTACAGGGGGCATAGTATGTGGCTATGTGGGCATATTACTGGCTACAGAGGGGCATATCACTGGCTACAGGGGGGCATATCACTGGCTACAGGGGGCATATTATGTGGCTATAGGGGCATATTATGTGGCTATGGGGGCATATTACTGGCAATGGGGGAATATTACCTGCTAAAGGGGGCATATTACCTGTTAAGGGGGCATATTACCTGGCTAAGGGGGGCAGTAAGCTGGCTACAGGGGGCTAATAACCTGACTACAAGGAGCATATTACTGGCTACAGGGGGCATATGCCTAACCGGCGCAGTAACCTATCTACAGAGCGCAGTAACCTGGCTAGAGAGGCTAATAACCTGGCTAGAGGGGGCTACAACCTGGCTATAGGGGGCAAATATTTAACTACAAGGGGGTAATTATTACCATTTGGGGCACTATAGATGGGGACTTTGTATAGAGATAGGAAATTGTAGAGAAATGCTGACAAAATGAGGAGTCTAAGATGTTTGTTTTGTAAATTTTTCAGTGAAGAGTTGTGGACGGTAGAAGTCATCATGGCGTCTGGGACAGATGGAGAAGAAGAAGGAAAATTTGAACAACCTTCAGAGGTGTTCTCCTCGTGAGTCACTAAATGTAACTGCAGTGTAATCACTTATATTTCTTCTGAGCTACATACAAAGGTTTTTCTCTGTAAAAATACATCCGCAGTTCACAATGAGACGCAAAAAAATCCGTGTGAACCCAGCACTACTCAGAAAAACTTAAGGGCCCGAGCCCCGGATGTTTTGGGACCCACACAACGCCCCTGAATTGCACAAATGGTGGCTTGACATACAGTGCTATGGAGGTCATGAAACATTAGGCCAGGTTCATATGCCGCAGCTACTGTTTGTGGGTGAAGGCATGCCCCCATTTATAGGCTAGTTTTGTGGTATTACCTGTAAAATGATGCAGCCAGTGGTCTCTGCACTTTCTGGTTTCATGTCTGCAATGTCTGCATGAGGGATCGCCGCTGCGTGTTTCAATAGCTCCGCTCCGTCTTGAAAAGAATTGCATGTCAATTATTTTCAAGACGGAGCCGAGCTGTGCTTTTGAAACACGCAGCGGCGTTCCTTCATGTGAAAGCCGCTCCGTGTTCGGTATAGATATCGGTGAGAATCTCACTGCTAATTGCTAGATCCGTCTTGGGGACCGACAGTGCGGACCCCAAGACAGATCCTAAAAGCGCTTGTAACACGGAGTGTAAACTATGTGTGAACAAGCCGTAACCCTTATTTAGTGTAATAGGCCATCGGCAACTTTGGGTGAAGCACTGCCACAATTATGGTGTCCAAACATAATCCAAAAGTGGCGTCAGCATAAGTGTTCTGTATTCAATGGAATCCTAGCATACAACGTTTTGACCAAGGTAGTGAGTCCTTATCAAGCTTGAAAAGGACTTACTGCCTAAGTCGAAACATTGCCTTGTTTTCGACCCCAGAAGGGCTGACGACACTTTTGGATTTTGTTTGGAGTTCTGAAGTTGAAAGGTGGGTACTTTCCCATTGGTAGCCTGTTGCATTACTGGGTGTGAACAATTTGGATAGAGAGGACTATAGTGCTGAGTGATTTGAATATATTTACTAACCAATTATGGTGCATCCTAATAAGTATGCTGAGATAAGAGATGGTTATCCCTCCATCAGTAATGGAGGAGATGAACCTCCAATGCGAATCCCCAAGTGTGTGTTTGTGTTATGGATCATAACTAGAGGACACATCCATTCTTGGTGTGGGAACACACCCTAAGACTGTAGGAGGCCATAGAAATCGATTGACATATATCAGTATTAAAGGGGTTTTGCCATGAATTAAAATAGACGTGGGAAGCTTGCTAATTAAATAATAAACATTTTCTCCATTCATCATTATTAAATGTTCTGTACCAATTTTGTTTTATCTGCTCCTTTAGTGTTCCATTGTTTACAGCTCATCTCCAGGGGATACGACCAGGGCAGAGAGCTCCACAATCCTGGCCAGAGATGCTCAGACATCACCTCTCCTCTCAGGCAGCTACTGAGTGTTCAAACCCTAGGTGCTGCTACTCTAGTCATGTCATCTGTGCTCCTTAGTGATTAGTCAAACAGTGCAAATAAAAAAAAAAACCTGAATAAGGTAAGTGCACCAATAAAGAAAAAAAAAGAAAAAAATTCATGTTTGGTTCCTGCAGGGATTTAAACCTAGGACCCTTGTACTGTGAGCCAAAAAATTTACCTCTGAGCTACATTGTAGCTACTCATAGCTCTATAGATAAACAGACCTTTCTTTGACTAGAGAGAGGAAAGGCCTGGTGATACCATCCTGCAGGGTCACATGATATACAATTCAAACAAATCACACACGCCCCCTTCTGAGCACACAGAGCTGAAGAGCTGGATAAAGGAGCTATGAAATGAGATTGTGGCAAAACCCTTTTAATAATTATCATATATTCAGGGGTGTAGCTATAGGGGGTGCAGAGGTAGCAGTCACTGCCGGGCCCAAGAGTCTGAGGGGGCCCAAAGGACCCTCAGTCACATACGACTACACCAGTATTATCAGTGGCATGTGGTAGGGGGAGCCCTTTTATGGATTTTGCATTGGGGCACCAGAGCTTTAAGTTACATCCCTGCATATTATGCTTAGTTTTCCCCACAGGCTTCAGCTAATACCAGGGGCTGCATGATGTAGGACTCTTTGTGATCAGCTGGTCTGTTGGCAACCTGCATTATGAGATGAGGTTGTCCAAACCAGAGGAGTAAAGTCACTTTAAAGATTCAATTCATAAAATTTTCTAAGAACGTATCAAGGGTCAGAGTATAATTTCCAGCTCACAGTTGAAAGCTATAGTTATAATTACTGGTCTTATTTCATTGGTCTTTTCTTTGGCATCAAATTTCCTCAAAGGAAACTTTAACTGCAAGATAAGGAGTTTATATTAATATTTACACTAATCTGGAGATTTTTTTTTTATTTTACATACAAACTGCAGAGTCCAATCATTGCAGACAACAATTTCCCTTCTCCAAGTCCACAGTCAAGTCACATTATTATGACCACTTCCTACTTTCAATGTCGACAGCACATAACTCATAACTATGTCACATGTGGTGAGCTGGCTTGGTGGGTATATAAATTGGCAGGCTGTCTGCACACAGATCCCTCATTGCTGTCATGGGTAGAAGAGGCGATTGAGTTGCAAAAAGGGATGTTTATTTGCTTTGTGGTCAATGGGGGGCAGTATTTCTGAAACAAGGTAGTTTGTGAGCTGCTCCTGTGCTGCTGTGGTTAAAGTGTATCGTGAGTGGAAAAATTGCGCCATGGTGAATAAGCATAGTTGCCAACTTTCGAAAATGAAAAAGCAGGAGACTTTAGTGGGCGGCGCGCTACGCGCGCCGCGGCAAAAATTTGCATGGACACGCCCATCTTGTCGGTATGCCACGCCCCTTCAAAAAAGCACACCACTCCACCTAACTGCATAAACGGCTTTGGAAGAAAGCCAGGAAGATGCCTTATAGCCAGGTAGTAGCCCCCCATAACAGGTAGTGCCCCTTACAGGCCGGTAGATGCCCCCTTGTAGCCAAGTAGATGCCCCCTCTGTGCCAGGTAGAGCCAAATTTGTAGCCAGGTAGATGCCCCCCTTTGTTAGCCAGGTAGGTGCCCCCATTGTTAGCAGGTAGGTGCCCACCATTGTTAGCCAGGTAGTGCCCCCATTGTTAGGCAGGTAGTGCCCCTTTTTTAGCCAGGTAGTGCCCCCTCTGTTGCCAGGTAGATGTCCCCTCTGTTGCCAGGTAGTGCCCCCTGTGTTGCCAGGTAGTTGGCCCCTATGTTGCAGGTAGTGCCCCTCTGTTGCCAGGTAGTGCCCCTTTGTTGCCAGGTAGTTGCCCTCTCTGTTAGCACAGGTAGAGCCCCTAAAGCTAATAAAAATAAAATAATAAATCCACTTACCTTACCAGGCTCCTGCAGCGCTGCCAGCTCCCGCCCGATCTCCTCAGCGGCGCAGGGGGAAGTGAGAGCAGCCGCGCGTCACTTCCCCCTGCGCCGCTGACCAGTATGTGCGGCGCACACACCGGCGCCGTACATCCAGGGGGAGGAGGGAGGAGGGAGCGATCCTCCTGCCTCCTCCCCGCACAGTGAGACCGCGGGCGGGTGAGCGGCCGCTGCGGCCGCTTCACCCGCCTGTAGGAGCGGTCCGGCGGCTCAAGAGTAGCGCCACCAGCGTACTCTTGCGCCGCGGTAATTTAAAGGACCCCCGCCGCCTGCAGGCAGCGGGAGGAATGCCAACTCCCCCGGGAGGACGGGAGGGGACCCCAAATAGCGGGACCCCCCCGCCAAAAACGGGAGAGTTGGCATGTATGTGAATAAGCAGCATTGAAACTGTGGAGCACTATGTGCTACTGATGTGAGAAGTGAACATCGGCTACAAAGGTGCGTGAGAGATCCTTGCGGATTCATCCATGCTGATTGTCTTGCCTTAGGTGAATGGGATCTTCCAGCAGGATAATGTGATATCACAGAGCTAGAAATGTCTGACTTCTAAGTACTACGCTGGGCTCCTATATTCCCCCCACATGAAGCTAATTGAGCAGCTGTGGGACCACCTCGATGGTCTGTTTGCTATATGGATCCTCCTCCATGCACCTTCCAACAGCTGTGAGATGCAGTCGGCTTCATATACCTAGCAAAAAGTAGAAGAAGGTTCAGCTTCCAAAAATACAAACGTTTATTAAGCCAAATTTAAAAGCCAGACATAGAGCAACAACGGGACAAATCAGGAAAAAAACCGCCTTTGTAACGTATTCCAACCAAGCCGGCTGGAAAACGCCTAGGGAGGAAGGATCCTCAGGGCCCACCGCGGGCGCAGATGGTGAGTGCAGGCGGTGGGTAGCCAAAGTGTAGGTCTCAGTAGAAGATGCGAAACGGAGGCTGGGCACCGCAGGTGTAGCCGTTCAACGGGTGACGGTCCAGGTATAGCCAAAGAGCGTTTGGCACGGTCCAGGTATGTAGCGGACTAGGCAAGGCCAAGCAACAGGAGTTGGCCAGCAGGTGCAGCAGCAGGTGTTTAACAGGCAAGCAGGTATAAATGCAGATAAATGTATAGCATATGGCAGCAATGCAGCAGACTAGGGGTCGCGCTCTAATGCTGATAACAACAACTAACTGACATCAGCATGAGGGAGGAAGCTCCTTAAGAAGCCAGAAGTCACTGGTCACTGGGCCGGACCAAGGACCACTGACTCCTTAAGTTCCATGCAATGCCGCGCGTGCCCCTAGAGGAAGCACATGTGCACACAGGAAGCTGGAGGAAGCCATGGTGACTAAGACCTGCAAGCAGGAGCCGGGACAGGTGGGTGAATAAAGCCAGAAGCACCAGAGACACGGGCGCGCTGACGGTGCGTAGCAGGGACCGCGGCGTGAACCGTGACAGCCTTACGAAGGGCTGTTGCACAGCCTGAAACGCGTAAGGTTTTTGTTTTTTTTTCCTGATTTGTCCTGTTGTTGCTCTATGTCTGGCTTTTAAATTTGGCTTAATAAACGTTTGTATTTTTGGAAGCTGAACCTTCTTCTACTTTTTGCTGTCTATTTATGTGGTTGGCTCACCACAGGTTCGTGTGCTTCCAGCATAGTGACGAGTGGGTTAGCTGGATTTATCCGTTGGCTCCAGATACCTGTACCTGTAACAACCTACCAGAACCTAACTGAGTCACTCCCAGCTCATCTAGCTCCTGTCCATGCGGCACAGGGTGGTTACTCTGTATATTATCTGGTGGTCATAATATTATGACTGGATTGTGTATTGTATTGGTCTATAACTGAAATTGCAAGATAGTGAGTTTATATTTATATTAAAACCAATCTGGAGATATTGATTTGTTTTACATAGAAATTACAGAGTTTAATCAATGCAGACACCAATCTCACTTTACCAGGTATAAAGAATCCTCTCTGCTGCGTGGACAAAGTGTTTGGTTGGCTTCAGATCACTTGAGATGCACATTCCTAACGATCTCTAGTTTTGACATGTGAATCAGCAAATATACTCTGAATGGAGTAACCTCTTAAGTGAGTAGATTTCTCGTATAGTCTATGGCCAGTAATACCGGATCTGTTAGCTAAATGTCACAATTCCTTAAAATGATTGGTCACTTTTTTTTGGAAGGCCCTGTCTATGATAAACTAATCACTGGTGGACATCATCTGGGATCTATAGGAAAACGGTCACGGGTCCTCCTTCGACCCTCACACCCGTGTCTCTCTCGCGCTCACCCCTCTGCTCTATCCTGCTCCTACTCACCTGTTCTCGCTCCAGCCGATGTCTCTGGCTCCCAGGGCGCACGTCCCCGCACCCTAGGGCGCGTGCCCGCTGCCTCTGTTAAAGTTAAAGGGCCGGTGCACCGGTAATTGGAAATCACCGGACGCTGACCCTATTTAATCCTGCCCCTTCCTGACTCCCTTGCCAGATCTTTAGTGCATTTTACCTACTGAGAAAGCATTCTTGAAGTTGTTCCATTGCTTTACTGTGTATCGTACCAGTTGCCTCTATCCCTCGACCATGAATCATTGCCGCCTGTCCTGACCTTCCTGCCTGTCCCTGACTACGAGTTGCCAAACAATTCTGTATCTCGCTATACCTCGGCTGCCACAGCAAACAAGCCGCATTATAGGTAGCGACCTGGTAGGACTCGGTAGGTCCCAGTGTTCACCAGAGCCTGCCGGCAGGTTGGGCTTGCTGCGGCGGGCTCTGGTGAACACCGGGACCTACTTAGATTCCGCTCCCTGGCTTGCGGTGGTCTAGAGGATCCACTTCTCCAACCTAACAGGAAATATTCAAATTCCCTGCAGTGCCTCCACAGGGAAAGTGAAGTATTACACTCAAATTACTGACTAATGCATGGGCTCTCCCAAACAAGAATTCTCTTTGTTATCAATCTCTGCTTTTGTTAATAGAAGAATCCTAAATAGATGACTCAATTCTATTAATTCAATGTAAAAATCAGTTTTCTATGTCAGGCAAGCCCTTATGTGATACTACTGAATTCACTAGCTGACGGAGCCTTTCAATAAGAAAATACATGGCAGTGAAGGAAATCAGATTATTTATAGCCGCCCTGCAGAATTTTCCACAGATTGCTTTGTGCTAATCGGATCCATTTACATCATATAAGCTGCCATAAACTGCAGCCTCTGGTGTGCTAAGGTATTTTCAGGTAAAATAAAAGGGTATATAAAATACGCCATGACCCTGAATAGAGCTCCTGCCGGTAATGGGAGCAGGGCCAATGACAACATTGTATTAGGTAATTTGGCAGCAAGTCCTAAAGAGAGAAGGCCAGCAGGGTGAACTTTATATCAGCAACTTTCTACTGCATCTGTGAGGCATGCAGACCGTACATTATAAGAAAAATCTGTAGTCTGTATGTAGGAACGGAATCTACAAGGACTGAAGCTGCTCTGGTCTATATTCCAATGATTCCAGCTGTCGGTGGACACCGGTTAGCTCATAACAGAAATTGTGGCATATTGCCCGGGCCCTTGCTGATTGCTTGCAGCACTTTGTCTCCCTGTGTTTCCGGAAATCTGATAGCTAGCCATATGGCCACCTGGGAAAAACTGAATGGCGTGGAAAGAACACAAAGTATTTACAACCCTGCTGATCTGACATTGGTTATATTTCTAACAAAGTACAGCAGCATGTAGCAGGCGCTAGGTCATATGCAAGCATTAACTGCAGGGAATTTTGTGAACTGCATTTCTGCTGTCATTACTATGTATATAAAGTTTAGGTTTTTAGCACACATTGTGATCAAATAGTGTATGTCCACCTATTCCACAGATAAAACTTAGAGATACAGAAGTAAAATAGAGGGGGCGCACAATAGTGATAGTATGTAATCACAGTGAAAACAATAATTCAATATAACAGGTGTGCTCACCTTAAGGTGTGCTAATATTGTAGAGGCACAACTCTCGTAATAACTTAAAGGGCTCTCCATCTGAGCCCGTGACACGGCAGCCGCAGGTCTCCGAATCCAATGCGCCGCGCGATGGAAATGCAATAGGAAGCACGAAGAAAGAAGAACGACCCGGTGCTTGTGGCAGCAGCAACCCTTAAGGAGGCTATGGAATGGTGTATAATAAAAAGTATCTTTGTTTTTAAAAATGCAAAGGAGTGTGGACCTTCACAAAATTAAAAACACACTAAGGCTATGTTCACACGGCTTAAAATGGCACGTAATTACGGACGTGATTTCGTCCATAAAATACGTCCATATTTACGTTCAGAGCTGCTCCCGGAATTACGGACCGAAAAACGCTTCGGGGATGTAATTTTTGCACGCGTATTGCACGCGTATTGCACGCGTAATTACGTCCGTAATTCAGTCGCGTATTTCTGCTAGGCAACCAATAAACACAGTAGTATTTTCAAAGTGACCTATCAGCACCATATTTTTCTTTGAAGATATTATTTTTCTTCAAATTCTGCCTATTACATTGTAGATAGACCCTTTTCCCCACACCCATAACAAAATAAAAGTTTAAAATTGGATAATTAATTCAATAATTCCACCCATGGATCCTATAAAAGAAAATGAATTCAACATAATTGTGCCAGTTTACATTGGGTATCCCTTGTCCCTACATACCTCGATATGAGGGCACCCACATCTAACCACATGCGCTGGTATGGAGCCATTCCACGAGAGAAGGTTGTGGACATCCTCCTTGATGAGAGTCAATGCTTTAAAGAAGAATATTATCTGCAAAACTGAGATTCAAGAATAATCCCTCCCCAAAAATTTATACAAAACCAGACAGTCTTGGCTAGAGACTGTAAACTCTATTTGACCTCTGAACGTATTTGCGGCGTAATTACGCTGCAAATACGCGCACAAAAGTGTGGCACTGATTTCCATGACGTAAATACGCTGCCCATTATTTTCTATGGGGCTAGAAGGCGTAATTACGTCACAATTACGGCTCAATAATTGACAGGGGACTTAATTTTGCGGTCGTAATCACGCTGTGAAAAAGCAGCGTAATTACGACATGTAAATACACCTCGTGTGAACAAGGAGACGTATTTTACAAATTTCAATCAATTATATATCCCCTGACCATTATTTTAGGCGTATTTAGGGACGTAATTACGGACGAAATCACGTCCGTAATTACGTGCCATTTTAAGCCGTGTGAACATAGCCTAAAACACACTGGTAGTATAAAAGGTATCGACTGATTTCTTCACTCTTCTAAAACACACTGATAAGACTTTACGCGTTTCACGCCGTATACTGGCGCTTCCGCAGAAGTAATAACACATTAGCAGGAAAGTACATGCAATTTAAAAAGGCTAATACCCTTCTACTGGACGAAATGAACATCAATCAAGTCTTAAACTGAACATATAACCTTAAGGGTACCCTTACCCTGGGCTACATTGAGTTTCAGCTCCCTCCAAAGATTTTCAAATGGGTTCAGATCTGGAGACTAGCTAGGCCACTCTAGGACCTTGAAATGCTTCTTATGGATCCACTGCTTAGTTACCCTGGTTGTATGTTTCGAGTCATTGTCCTGCTGGAAGACCCAGTCACAACCCATCTTCAAAGTTCTTACTGAGGGAAGGAGATTGTTGGCCAAAATCTCACTATACATGGCTCCATCCATCCTCCCTTCAATACAATGCAGTCGCTCTGTTCCTTTTGCAGAAAATTACCCCCAAAGTATGATGTTTTCATCCCCATGCTTCACAGTTGGGATGGTGTTCTTGGGGTTGTACTCATCCTTCCTCTTCCTCCAAACACAGTGAGTGGAGTTGATACCAAAAAGTTCTATTTTGGTCTCATCTGACCACATGACCTTCTCCCATGCCTCCTCTGGATCATCCAGATGGTCACTGGCAAACTTCAAACGGGCCTGGACATGTGCTGGTGTGAGCAGGGGGACCTTTGCATGCCCTGCAGGATTTTAATCCATGACGGCGTAGTGTGTTACTAACGGTAATCTTTGAGACTGTGGTCCCAGCTCTATTCAGGTCATTGACCAGGTCTTCCCGTGTAGCTCTGGGCTGATTCCTGACCTTACCCCACAAGGCAAGATCTTGCATGGAGCCCCAGAGCAAGGAAGATTGACAGTCATCTTGTGTTTCTTCTATTTTCTAATAATTGTGCCAACAGTTGTTGCCTTCTCACAAAGCAGCTTGCCTATTGTCCAGTAGCCCACCCCAGTCTTGTGCAGGTCTACAATTTTGTCCCTGGTGTCCTCAGACAGCTGTTTGGCTTTGGCCATGGTGGAGAGGTTGGAGTGTGATTAAGTGTGTGGACAGGTGTCTTTTATACAGGTAACAAGTTCAAGCAGGTACAATAATACAGGTAATGATTACAGAGTAGGAGGGCTGTTTAAGAAAAGCTAACATGTCTGTAAGAGCCAGAATTCTTGCTGCTTGGTAGGTGATCAAGTGCTTATTTCATGCAATAAAATGCATATTAATTATTTAAAAATCATACAGTGTGATTCTCTGGATTTTTTTTAGATTCTGTCTCTCACAATTGAAGTATACTCACGATAAAAATTACAGCCCTCTCCATTCTTAGTAGGGGGGGAAACTTGCAAAATCCCCAGTGTATCAAATACTTATTTTCCCTACTGCATATCTAAAGTGTCTAATAGTAAAATAGTCGTTGTTGCCACTAGCAACTAATCAGAGCTTAGCTTTCAGACTTCCGGAGCAGTTTAATAATTGAAAGTTGCACTCTGGTTGATACTGTATGAGCAACAAAGACAGTTTCACCATTAGAAAGTTTCCATAACTGATGTCGAATGAATAAAATAAATCAGGTACCAAACTCTACTGTACTGTTAATTCAAAACAGATATTGAGGTTTCCTATGAAAACTTTCCTGTATATAAATGCTAATTGCTTGTGTTCTGAAATGGTTAAATAAAAAGGTTAACATTTTTTAATTTCCTTTTACTCTTGTCACATTTTCCTATTTTTCCTATATATAAAAAAAATTGTCAAATTCTTTCTCAATTATCCACCAAGACAAAGAATTCTCTATAAAGCCCATAAAAGTCCCTTTACAACTACACAGAACTGTGGGTTAACTTCCCATGGTCATTTTACCCGTGATTCTTTGTCTCCCTACTAGCCACGTCGCCCTCTAGTTTCTGACAGACCGGGCACCAGTGCCAACTGGGTGAAAGGGGAACAGATCTAAAGCCAGGAGCAGTGCTGCATATTAACATAACTACAGGTGTACTTTGGATTGAGCCGCCCGCACACAGTGGTACAACCATGCAAAACGTGGACGGCTCTAATTTCCCAAATCTAATTTAGGATATTTAACACTCAGCTTGATCAAGGATGTTTTCACCACTATTTCTTCTATGTGCAGAAAGAAACAATGCATGTAAAACAGCAAACCCCAGCGTGTCGCTCTAAATGTAACTGTAATACACTAAAGCAGAAGCAGATGGAGTTACTATGCATATTCTATATGTCTAACTCCACAGCACTACAAATGCAAGGTTTATAAAAAAAATAAAAAAAAGAGCTCAGAATGTGATCGCACAATTTGGTCCCTGAACTCAGATCTTAAGGACTATAATTACAGGCTGAGGCAGGGGCATAAATATAGGGCGTGCTGAGGACGAGACTGTGAATGGGCTCTCCAGCCTGAGGAGCGTTACCAAGGATGGCTGTTATTTCAAAATAAAAAAAGTTAACTTACCAGTGAAACCTGCTCCATTTCCGCGCTGCTGCTGCTCCTGTTGCTCTATGATGATGTCAGGTCTGTCAGAGAAAATATAGGGGTAAGTGACTTCTCTATTATTCACTAAGGGCGACATGTATGAACAGGGCTGCGCCAAATATCTGGCGTCTTTTCAACCCAATATCAGGCGCAGCCCAGTTCACTATATTTTTAAATGGTCCGTACACCACTAATAGGCGTATTACAGAGCGCAATGGGCACTTTGTAATCGCCTGCTGTCTGGGGGCGTGCGGGAGGCGGGGCGCACTGGAACCAGAGTAAAGCTATAGATTTATAGCTTCGCGACAGCATTTCTAGGCACATTGCTGCTGGAACAGGTAGAGCACTTTCAAAGTGGTTTACCTGAGCCAGAACTGTCGTCCTAGCGCTAGAATGCGCCTGATTTATGACCCGCAGTAGAGCGAGTTCATAAATCAGGCGCATTCTAAACTAATATAATGCACATGAAAATTGGCGTTTAAATTCATACATGTTGCCCTAAGTTTTAAATGTTTTCAATTTCTAGCATTTAGGAATTAACCTTGCTCTGCCAGAAGCACTTGGCCTTGACTTAGTTATAGAAATAATAAACATTTCTTAGTTCTTCAGTCTAAAATTAAATTTTTCATAATTTCCAAAAGAGGAATTTATTAATTATTGTTGCTTATCTAAAGGTATTCAGTCCACCTATTTCTTTACTGGTTGGCTTTTGTCCCTCCAATTTTTAATCACTGATAATACACATTTGTTTATATATTTGGCGACTGGGATGTGGGATGATTGCTGTAACAGTCCATTACTTAATCTTCTAGGATCATTAAAAAAAGTCCATCAGATTCTTTAGCCTCCCCCCCAGAATAAACAACCTGTTTACCTAGTATTTAATAATGAAAACAATGGTTAGATAAGTTGTTTTTCTCGTTTTAATAAAATACTTTAATAATGACTAATTTACCAGGTAATATGCTGCTAATGAATTATTAGTATTGCAAAGCAAAGATAGTGTAAATGTCACTGCCTACATATAAAAAGTATGTTTATCAAGAAGTAACCAATTGTATTGTATTATGGTTAAACTAACTAATGGTATTGCAAATTGCAATCAAAATGTGAAGTAATGATGATAATGTTAGTGCACCACAACTCTTAACCAACCTGTATAAAAACTTGCATGAGTTAACCAAAATAAAGGATTTTGCCTCTGAATTAAGTTGATGTCAGGCTGCCATGACTAAGGGTGTGCTATACACCTGAAACGCGTCGGCGTTTTATTGCGGGGTGCTTTGCTATGCTCTGTTGGGCTACTTGGCTTTTATCCTGTTTACAATAAAGAAATTTGGTTTTTATCGTCTATGGTACCGCGGTATCATCTTTTTTGCTACTTATCAGGCATCATTCTTCCCTGACATATGTGAATGTGTCTATTCTTCTATTAATCTGGAAACCGCACAATGAGGACTAAGTTGAGGGTTTATAGCAGCAATATGTTCATTGGTCACATAATGCTTCAGCCAATCACACACCTCAACGGTCATTTATACACTGACAAGCCAAAAAGGGTAACAATGTTTTGAACTTTTGACTTTCAGGCTCCATATTTCACCATCCTCTACAGCTTTTATAGACAATCATCTTGGCTATCTAATACATAAATTTGACTTGCAACAATTTAGCATATGCTTAGTTCTGTAGATTCTTGTCATATAACTGCATTGTTACAGTTTTTCTAATAAAAATCTAAATTTTAATTTTATTGTTTTGTTAGTATTTTGTAAATCCATTTTGGCTTTCAAAGCTGCCTGAATCCAGGCATGTTTTCTAAAAGATTCAAGCATGTCTTGAAATCTGATCTCAGGACTCTTATACATGTTCACAATGTTGGTGCAGACTTTTTCTTCAATTCTACCAACCAGTGTTTGATTGGGTTGAGATCTGGGGACTG
This sequence comes from Phyllomedusa bahiana, assembly GCA_025379985.1. Lineage (NCBI taxonomy): Eukaryota > Metazoa > Chordata > Amphibia > Anura > Hylidae > Phyllomedusa > Phyllomedusa bahiana. Next base: position 91,438 of record JAODAL010002933.1, read on the forward strand.
TGGGAACCAATAAAACAGCTCTACTTCATTGTCATTGAACCATTTCTTCACCAATCTCGACATAGGCTTCAGGTCGTTGCCCTGCTAGAACACTATGTTGTCCTTCTCTTATCCATAGTACTCAAGTGTACGCAGTAACTCATCTTGTTGGATACTCACATATAGCTCAGCATTGAGATCAGCATCGATCCTGGTCAAGTATCCAACATTTTTGGCTGTGAATCATCCCCATATCATTAGGCTTCCTTCACCAAATGACAGTTTCTTCAATTTCTCATTCTGCTAGCTCCCTTTTCCTTTGATTCTTTCAGATACATTTGTCCCCATCAGAGCCCGGTATATTGACTTTCATCTCATTGCTCCAAATCCCCTGTTTCCAATCTTCTACTTTTTGTACTTTTTTGCAAACTCGAGCCAACGCTTCTGATAACGAAATTGAAGTAAGACTTAAGTCTGCAGAGCCTGTGTACACTGGTACCTACTACTATGTGGTCACTGTATGGGGGTAATATACAATCTGCAGAGCCTGTGTACACTGGTATTTACCACTATATTGTCACTGTATGGAGGTAATATACAATCTGCAGAGCCTGTGTACACTGGTATCTACCACTATATAATCACTGTATGGAGGTAATATACAGTCTGCAGAGCCTGTGTACAACTGGTATTTACCACTATATAATCACTATATGGAGATAATATATAATCTTCAGAGCCTGTGTACAACTGGTATCTACCACTATATGGTCACTGTATGGCAGTAATATTGGTAGAAGTGTAGTAGTTTATCTTCAGGAACAGTTTAGCGGCATCTCCCAGATCTCTCCCAGATCTCTAGGTTGCTGAATAGGCTATCAAATGTCCTGGAAAGCTGGGTGATGCCAAACCCCTCAATTAGTTTTCTTCCAGAGCAGTTACACAGTTGTGTGTAGTAGGCGGGGCCTTTGTGAAGGAGTGTGTGGCTTGTTATAAAGGAGGGGTGGTTTACGCAAATCCAACACGGACCACAATCCTAAACCTCCCTGATCGTCATTTTCAAAAGTTGGCAAGTATGCTTTAAGTCAAACAAACCTTGGCCAACAGACTTGGCAGCTGAGCCTCTTTTTAGTAATGGCAGGCTACCTTCCCTCTTTCTGGTGATTTAAACTGCATTAAAAAGTATTGAACCTTCCTATGCATTGATTCCTTATAAGGCCTGGTGTCTGAGGTAAAAACTGACCTGTTTTCCAATGGACACCAATAGCTCCCAATGATTTCCGCCGTGCTGTCCGTTGTTTTACTAGAAAAAATAGTGCAGCGTGCAGACACAACATTGACGGGGGCCGAAGCAGCACTGTTATGATACATTTATTTAATAGATACATAGTGGGAGAGTACAGCACATTATATGTTTATCCTTGAGTTGCTAATTACCTTTAGCAATGGTCTCATTTGCGCTGTGTTGAGAGCTTTGCAGACACCTGTGTGCTCTGAGCCTCCACAATGCACAAAGCAGCTGCCTGTGACTGCTCGCTCTCTTGGCTTCTTGAGTTTTTACTGGAAATAGTAGTGATAAAGTAGTGCAGAGCTAAGTAGTCATCAGATATTCACTTCTTAATAGATGCTGATGTTGGATCTATAATATCTGGCCATAGATACGGAGGTAACCGCTATGTGATCTCGGTCATTTAACATTAATGTCTTCATTTTCAGTGTAAATGGAGCAGGGTTTTCCCTTGTGGAGCAGGATATGTTGTTTGGTAGTTTTCCCAGAAGATTATAGAAGTAATTTTAGAATGCAGTATAACTGGCTTGAATCTATGGACCTATGCCATCTGTCTCATATCATTTTTGGTCCACCTCTGTTCTACAAATACACATCTCAACATGTGTTTTAGGTGGGCAAACTAAAATATGAAGTTCCAGTATTTTTTTTAAGAAAAATATCAGTGTCCGTTTCAATATTTGTTTAGTCATATGCTTTTTTTTCTCCAGAATTTTTTACTTAGAGAATCTGTAGCGTCTCCGTACATTAATAACAATTCTAAAGCACCATCTTTTATATCTTTGTGTTGTGCTGCTTCTCTGCACTGATTGGACAATGTCACACTGGCAGAGACACCCCTTACAATTGGTAACACCCAGTTGACAGATTCAGTAAAAAAAATTCTCAAGGGAAGAACAAAAGAACAGCACAACACAAAGTTATAAGAGAAGATGCTCCAGAATTGTTACTCTACAAAGAATTGACATGTTAATTGTTTGAGCGGGTTTACACGGCGCCCATCACTGCATATTGGAAGAAAATCCGCTTTGTAGTTTCCTAGTCTGAATTCTGAGCTTACAGAATGGCAGTATGCTCTGGGTTATTGTCAATTTGGAAGACCCATTTCCTCCCAAGCTTTAACTTCCTGGCTGATGTCTTGAGATGTTGCTTCAGTACTGCCACATAAACTTCATTCCCCTTGATGCCATCTATTTTGTGACGTGCACCAGTCCCTCCTGCAGCAAAACAACCCCATATCATGATGCTGCAACCCCCATGTTTTACAGTTGGGACAGTGTTCTTAGGCTTCCAAGCCTCTCCCGGGTAAGGTTTATTCTGATTTCATGTCAGATAGTAAGAAAAACATGCATATGTGTCTTTTTATATAATGTATGTAAACTTCTGGTTTCAATTGTATACACATTTGCCCTCCGGCATAGAAAACCCCACCTACCCCCCGACTCCTTCCTTGCTATGCTACTGCCACAATATGGTTCTTTGGCTCTTCTGCATTCTGGTGTGAACTGGTTCCTAATTACAGTTATTTACTAGGCAATCGCTCCCCTCATGAAGTATAGGTTTGTGAGCGATTGTTCATTAGTATTCTGCACCTTCTCCCACGTAGCACTGGGGCTTTTATTCCCTTGTGGGAATGGATTTTTGACTTGCCTCTATAGCAATAAGTGATTTTCTGTGATTTTCACTAATGGGAGCAACAACACCAATATGAACTGCACAGGGCATCATCCAATTTAAGGTCAGCCCTGGGTGTACCAAATGTAAGCAAGACTTGGAGACTGCAGAACAACACTTTAGATAGTGGGGTGTTTGCTGTCTGTTGAAAGAACTTTTATAGATGTCTCTGCAGTGGATGAACAGATTTGACCTGTAGCACAGTGTTCCTTCTTTTTGATTCCACAGCTTATCTGTTCCCATTTATTATGCATTGGCAAGAGCATTATGACTCCTGTAAACTTATGGGAGCAGTGCTCTGTATTTTAGTTTATTTTCCATGCCATCTAAGTTTACATTTAGTGAAAGGAGAAAAAGAATACATTAAACTGTCCCTGGCAGGCAGCTAAGCGATGGTGAGAAGTGCAGTGTTTGCTTCTGTAAGAGACCTTGGAATGTCTGCTCAAGCACTGTAAACTATGTAATGTGGAAAATGTTATGGTATAGTCTGACTGAGACGGTCAAGTTCATGGATTATGAGTGATAAAGGGAATGATAAAGAGAAAAAAAATCTAATGTCCATTTAGCCTTCTCCAAGCTGTTGTGGTTTTCTCTGCTCACTGTCTCCTACCTGAAGGCCCCGAGGCTACATGTACGTAACTCTCCAGTACTATACTATTATGTCCTATACTCTGGAAAAATCATTTACAAGCATTAAATCTGTTGGAATTGAGATAATTTCATCTCATATAAAAACGTCTAATTGTCTACCTCATGCGTAGTAATAGGAACACCCACATCCTGTTTTGGTATTGTTTAAACTCTCTGCAACCTTTCGCATGTCTGTGAGCCTGAAAAAGTACAAATGTTCAAAAATTAAAAATAAAATGTCCAAATTTCCTTGTTGAGGATGTTTCAGGTATTTAATTTTGAATTAGATTGAAGTTCGAAGAAGAAAAATTATATATATGTATGATGTTTCTTCTACAAACGTCATTCTAATTAAAAATATATATATATATATGTAAATATACTAGTATATATTGTGGAGGATTAAGCTCAGTGGTAGTCATGGTAAGTGCAGACACAGGTGCAAACATAAATAAATGCCTTTCATCGACAACTCTACCTCTTGGTCTCTTACATACCCTCCTCCCCCTCTGTCCCAAGCTGAGGAGCTGGGCACCTTCTGTCACCAGGCAATGGACTCTCGACAATGCCTCCACGTTCACATACAGCTTCCCTGGCCTGTGCTCCACATGGAAATTAAAATCCTGGGGCGGCATGTATGAATTCGAATGCGTACTTTTTTTTTACTTGGCGCCGACACTCCAGTTCTAAAGAGTGTAGAATACGACAGTATGAAGATTTTTGGAGCATTACATAGAGCTTAATGCACCAAACTTTGTATGGGCATAGAGTGTAATGCGCCAAACTTGGCGCATAAAGCTCTATGTAATGCGCCAAAAATCTGTCGTATTCTACACTCTCAGAATCTCATAATCCGAGCATTGAAACATTAAGAGGGCGACATATATGAATTCGAATGCTTCCTTTTTTTAACTTGGTGCCAACACCACAGTTCTAAATAGATATAGAAGAGTGTAGAATATGACAGATTTTTGGCAAATTACATAGAGCTTAGTGTGCCAAGTTTGGCGCACTACGCTCTATGCCCATACAAAGTTTGGCGCATTAAGCTCTATGTAATACGCCAAAAGTCTGTCGTATCCTACACTCTTCTATATCTATTTAGAACTCTGGTGTCGGCGGCAAGTAAAAAAAAGTACGCGTTCGAATTCATACATGTCGCCCCTGGAGTGCAAGAAACCACCATGTTACCCTGGCGTTGTTCCCTTTCCTTTCCCTCATCCATTTTAGTGGGGCATGATCAGATATTGACTTGAACTTTCTCCCTAGCAGGTAATATCTTAGGGAGTCAAGAGCCCACTTAATGGCAAGACATTCCTTCTTGACTATGGCATAGCTTCTCTCACATGCCGACAGCTTCCTACTGAGGAACATGACAGGGTTCTCCTCACGGTTTATTTCCTGGGATACACAGTGCCCATACCCACATCCGACATGTCTGTCTGGACTATGAACTCTTTGCTGAAATCTGGCGTCACCAGCACCGGCTGCTTACACAGAGCCTGTTTGAGCTCTTGGAACGTCCATTCAGCCATGACAGACTTCGTACCTTTGGTAAGGTCGGTTAAAGGGGCTGAGATTATGGCAAAATTCGGAACAAACCTCCTGTACTATCCCACGATCTCCAGGAAGGCTCGAACCTGTTTCTTGGTTAACAGCCTTGGCCAGTTCTAGACTGCCTCCACCTTATTTACCTAATGCTTGATCTCACCCCTCCCTACTATGTATCCAAGATACCTTGCTTCTTCTTTGGCCATGGCACATTTCTTAGGATGTACAGTGAAACCGTTTTTTCTTAGGGCCCAAAGTACTGCCTGGACTTTACCCAGATAACTTTCCCAATCCATACTAAAGAGGACTATATCATCCAATTATACCGCCGCATACTTTTTGTGGAGGCCTAAGATTCTGTCCATGGCTCTATGGAAGGTGGCAGGGGCTCCCTGTAACCCGAAAGGCATTCTGACATACTGGTAGCAGTTATCCGTTGTGGAGAATGCTGTCTTTTCCTTAGCTTCTTTGGAAAGGGGAATCTGCCAGTAGCCCTTTGTCAGGTCCAAGGTGGTAATGTACCAAGCGGGTCCCAGCCTCTCAATGAGTTCATCTACCTTAGGCCATGCATGTAGACAATTCTTCCAGTTTTCTGTAATCCTTGCAAAACTGCCACTCACCAGACGGATTTGGCACCAAAAGTATGGGCTTGATCACCGACTCTTTGCCTCCTTAATTACTCCCAGTTCTAGCATTCTTTTTACCTCTGCAGAAATCACCTCTCTACTGGCTTCTGGAACCCTGTAGGGTTTGATATTCAGCCGCACATGAGGTTCTGTATGGATCTCATGTTCAATGAAAAATTAAGCCTGGCCAATTAGAGAACATATCCATGTTCTGCTGCAGCAACTCCTGACACTGTTGGTTCTGGGAAGGAGATAAAGCTTCCTCAATTTTTACATCTTCAATACTGGCTTTTTGCTGTGCCACCATGCAAGAGGTTTCAGAGGACCTCTATCGTTCCAAGGTTTTATTAAATTTACATGATATATCTGGAAAGGTTTTCTTTTACCGGGCTGATGGATCTTGTAGTTCACCTCGCCTACTATTTCTACCACTTCATATGGTCCCTGTCCCTTAGTCAGGAACTTGCTCTTCACTATGGGCACAAACAAGTATGAGCACTCGGTCTCTTGGTTGGAACTGTCTAACCTTGGCCGAGCAATTGTACACTTGCTTGGGCCTCCTGCACCTTGAACAAATGTTTCCTCACAATGGGCATAACCTTGGACTTCCTTTCCTGCATTTGGATCACCTGCTCAATCACGCTTTTATAGGGAGTAGCCTCATTTTCCCAAGTATCCTTAACTACATCAAGTAACCCCCGAGGGTGTCGGCCGTACAACAATTCAAAAGACAAAAACCCCATAGAGGCTCGGGGAACCTCTCTGACAGAAAACAAGTAAAAAATTGGCAGTCCCAGCCTCTATTTTCCCTCTCTACCATCTTTTTCATCTTACCACTAAACCATCTGTCTGGGGATGTTATACTGAGGTTCTTAACTGGGTGACTTTTAGGAGTTTGCACACTTACCTCATGACCTTGGACATAAATGGGGACCTCTGGTCTGTCAAATTTTTTCCAGACAGTCCTGTTCGCAAAAACATCTGGAATAACTCGTGGGCTATACATTTAGCAGAGGTATTCCTTAACAGCACCGCCTCAGGGTACCAGGTAGCATAATCTTCCACCATTAATATATTTTGATGGCCTCTGGCGGACTTCACCAGGGGCCCCACCAGTCCATGGCTATGGCTATGCGTTGGAATGGGACTTTTATAATAGGTAATGGGACTAAAGGACTGCAAAGGGGGTGACCAGGGAGGTTCTCTAGCAGACCGGGCAAGACTGACAGTAGTTGCGGATTTCCTTAAAGCAACCCAGCCGGTAAAACCGTTGTAATACCGTATCTTGGGTTTTGTCAGCCCCCAGGTAACCACCCAACACAGACCATCGCAGAGGATACTTCTCATTCCCAGCCAGTACATACAAAGGAAATTCAGATGGGCCTACAATATCTCCAAAACTATTTTGCTTTCTGGTTTACCAGGCACTCTGGCTTTTACCCATAAATCCCAGAACATGGAGTAGTCCTTTTACCACAGTCCGTATGCAGGGTTACTTGGGCTATGGGATATTCTTTGGTATCCCCATGAATACACATCACCCCCACCCATTTCCCGGGTACCAGCTCATAGAGCAGAGTAGCAGTCACCAGGGAGAGTAGACTCCCTGAGTCCAAAAGTCCAGTCACTAGGACTCCATTCACCTTTACCCAACAGATCTGCGGCCTTTTGCCAGAATGAGGAACAGCACTGCAGGCAGAACGGGCAAACATGGAGCAGCACCTCCCTATGGAACAGTCCATGGGCTCGGAGGCGGACAACAGGCAGTTATATGACCTGGACCATGGCACCTGAAGCAGATGGTGGGATGGGCTTAGCTCCTGGTCACTGGTGCTGGTCCTTCCTGGGTATTTAGGTGCCCCTCCATGGAAGATTTGGTTGACCTCTTTTGAGCTTCAGCTCCACTATGGAAACTCCATTAGGGTGACTTCAGACTCCTTCGACTGCCCAGGGAGTGCTCGACAACCACATACTGCTTTACCAGGTTAACAAGATCATCCGCATTATGGGGACCTCCTTGGATGGGTTCAGGAAGTGTGTGGACAAAGTGGTCCATTCCTACTCTTTCTACCATCTGGGTAGAGGTACAGGTGTTACGCTACAGCCACTTTTGGCCCAGGTGAAGCAGTTTGAACATTTGGGACCTGGGAGGCTTCTCCTGCAATATACCCAGCCTTACACCCTTTGCGTCCGGACTGCCAATGTGACCTCCAGATGGGCCAATATCTCTGCCTTTAGTTTACCATACTGCTTAGGGTCTTGGGCCGTCAAATCATAATAGGCTTTCTGTCATTTGCTGGTGAGATACGGGGAGAGGACCTTGGCCCACTGTTCTGGGGGAAATTGGCTACTCTCTCAGGGCTTATTTTTTGTGTGGCCTCTGTCTCAGTCCTCCTGACCTTAGTACTGTCATTTGGGCTTGGGAAAGGCACAGTGTCCCCAGTTCTGTTGGCTTCCGTCAGGAGAGCCATCTGTTGAACTGCGAGCTTTTTGGTCTCCCGTTGGGCTCTGTTGGTTTCTTGTTAAGCCTTTTACCTAGGACATACAATCTTATCCGCCAACCTTTAAAACCTGTGCCTCTTGGATCATCTGCCCGCATCCGAAACACTATTTTTGAAGGATTAAGCTCAGTTGTAGTCACGGTAAGTGCAGACAAAGGTTTTAGGTGCAAACATAGACGAAAAGTTTACCAATGAGGGCAAGTTTATAATGCATAAAGCAGCCCAATAAGGGAGGACTTTACCCACAATGGGACATTTATATATTAACACATAGATAAAAGAGTCAGGGAATAAGGAAGATGCTACCTTTGAGGTAGGGGATGAGCGCTAAGTCCCGAACCTAATCCGGAACACATTAATGACCCCGTATAGGAATCATTGACGCATCCCTAATGAAAGCGCCACAATGGATACACCAGTTCTTCATCTTTTTCAATTTGTGAGTGCTGCAATTTTTTCCTCTATATATACACTGCTCCAAAAAATAAAGTGAACACTATCACTATAATACCACATCCTACGGTAGATCTCAATGAATTAAATATTTAAGTTGCAATTCTTTATTCCTTACACAGTGGGATGCGTTGAGAACAATAACACATAAAAATGATCAATGAAAAGAAAAATTAATAGCCTTTGAAGGTCTGGATTTGGCATGATACTCAAAACCAGAGTGGAAAATCCATGTGCCTGTATGACTTCCCTACAACATCTGGACATGCTCCTGGTGATGTGGCGGATGTTCTGCTAAGGGATCTCCTCCCAGACCTGGATTAAAACCATACCTCCCAACATTTAGAGAATGCAAAGAGGTACACATCAGGCCATGTCTCTAACAATACCAAAATACATGACATCAAATCAGACCACACCTCTGACCACACCTAGACAAGTGATTTTACACCAGGAAACACCTCTAACCATGCCCCGTTACCTCCAGCAGAGCAGCTCCAGAACAACAGTGGCTTTACCGAGTCTATACTGATGTATTTATATTAAGTAATGTATATATTATTATATGCAGAAATCCACACAAATAGCTGTAAGACAATGTTCTATGGATGATACCTCTATATAATGGTCGTACAATGGCCACATAATACTGCTATACAACAAGCAAATATCACCGTACAGTTACTGACCAAGCAAAGACTAATAATATCAATGATACAAATATCAAATAATACCACCACATCGTGACCACATATTAACACCACATAGTGACTGAATAATAACTCCACAGCATGATCACATATCACCACCTCATAGTGACTGAATAATACCAACACATCATGACCACATATACCCATCACATAGTGACTGAATAATATCACTGTTACATATGACCACATAAAAACAACCACACAATACGACTGAAAATCACACCAACCATACAACACTATGACCACATACCATCACATAGTGACTGAATAATGCCACTACACCATGACCACATATCACCACCATATAGTGATTGAATAATACCACACCATGACAACATATCACCACCATATAGTGACTGAATAATACCACAACACCATGATCACCACATAGTGACTGAATATTACCACAACACCATGACCACATATCACTGCCACATAGTGACTGAATAATACCACCTACCATAACCACATATCACCACCACATAGAGACTGAATAATACTGCCATACTGATCCTAAATATAAACCGTTACACTACTACCAATATTCCTGCCATTCAGTAACCGTATAGTGGTAGATACCAGTTGTACACAGGCTCTGCAGGCATAAGTGATTACCATGCAGTTACGTTTAGTGACTCACAGGTGATGTCTTCTTTGATAGCAGTCGTTCCCTTTCTCCATCCGCTCCAGATCACTATGATGACTTCTCTTAGCCTCGTCCCTGAAGAAAATGTCCACACAAACGTCTTCGACTCCTCAATTTTCCAGCACCTCCCTACCAATTCCTTCTTTTGTACAAACTCCCCGTGGGGTGATAGTTGGAGTGGGGGGGCTATAGGGAGATAGCCGGTTGTGAGGGGTTATATAGCGTTAGGTGAGGGCTGTATTTTGTATTGCCACTAGGCAGCAGGGGTAGGAGAGGATTATAGTGCTTGGTCGATAGGGTAGTTTCAATCCAAGTCCATAAAATCCAAAATCATCAACTGCACTTTTCACGCTAATTAAATATTCCTTTATTGAGATTCAAATCACAATGGCGACAATTTTAGAACGTCAACATTTGTCATTTTTGACAAGGTCAGATGGTGTCCGAAAAAGTTGACGCTCTAAAATTGTTGCCATTGTGATGTATATTTGAATCTCAATAAAGGAATATTTAATTAGCAAGAAAAGTGCGGTTGATGATATTGGATCATGTTCTAGCCCCTGCACCCCCAGATGATCAGTCACAGCCATGACCTCCTATGTGTGCAGGGGATGGAGTTTAATACTTTTGGTTTCATTAGATTACATCCATAGGAAGTGAGAACTTAATCCAGCAACATCCGGGGTGAAGTAAAACGATCCAACTTTTACTGAATAAAGTTAAAAATTCAAATCATAAACAAAAAATAAACAGAATCACGATATGAACGCTAACGCGTTTCGAAATACATGCTCCCTTAATCATAGCACTATGATTAAGGAAGCATGTCTTCCGAAACGCGTTAGCGTCCACATCGCGTTTCTGTTTATTTTTTGTTTATGATTTGAATTTTTAACTTTATTCAATAAAAGTTGGATCATTTTACTTCACTCCGGATGTTGCTAGATTAAGTTCTCACTTCCTATGGATACTTGCTAGGGGCGGCTCCTACCCCTCCGTGCACTCTGGAGGTTGCTAATTACATGAAAGGTGAGCTGACCGCACTGTTTTGGACTTTCTGCCATTAGATTACATTGGACCGGCGTTGCATCTATTTCTTTAATAAAATGCTAAGCGAGGGCTGGTGTCAGAGAGTGTTTATTTAATTAATTTGTTTTTTATTTTCTTTCTGTGCTTTTTTTTCCCATTTAATTCCAGTGCTAATAATGGATACTGCTTGATTACTATCAATCAGGCTTGGTGTTAGCCAGCGGTGGTTTTTGTCACCCCAAGGCTGACACTAAACCCGTGTCATTATTACCCCAGAACCTAAGGCATCAGGGGTTCTAGAAAGTGCTGGGTAACCGTCAGAAACGGACCCTCTAATGTGATGGTCCACTTCTGGGACAGCTGCGGGCTGGTATTTTTAGAGTGGGAAGGGACTAGTATCCATGGACCTTCACATTCTGATATTATCAGGCTGAAGCTGTCGGTTTTACCTTGTCTGATTATGAAAAATGGAGGAGGGGATCCAAATGGGGGGTTGGGTGTCAGGGAAGGAGGGAGTGACAGAGTTCAATTACAACCCCCTGCTGCTGCCACCCGTAGCTGAACTGAATAGTTTAGCTGCTGGGGTGAGGTGAGTGCCCTGCAGCCAGTGACATCAGGGGAGCATCTTATGTTGTTTCCACTGACAGCTGGCAAGTGAGTCTGCACACACTGTTTGTGCGTCTCAAGGACGCACAGACAGTGTAGTGAATGGCGCCTTCCCAGGGATTCAGGGCATATGCCCTGGATCTCCAAGACATCCTGAAAAATCGGGACTCCTCCCAGGGGCACTCTCCTCCCAGGGACACTCATGTCACGTCTGTCACATGCGCTCAGTGTGAACCTGCTCTCATCTGTGAAGAGTACAGGGTGCCAATGTCGAATCTGCCAATCTTGGTGTTCTTTGTAAGCACAACATCGACTTGTGGACATCAGGCCCTCATACAACCTTCATGGAGTCTGTTTCTGACAGTTTGAGCAGCACATGGAGATTACCTGCTGGAGGTCAATTTGCAGGGCTCTGGCAAGGCTACTTTTGTTACTAATTGCACAAAGGAGAAGGTAGCAGTTCTGCTGCTGGGTTTTTGCCCTCCTGCGGCCCCCTACACGTCTCCTGGTATACTGGCCTGTCTCATGGTATCTGCTCCATGCTCTGGACGCTGTGCTGACAGAACTAACTTTTTTGCCACAGCTCGCATTGATGTACCATCCTGAATGAGCTGCACTACCTGAGCAACTTCTTTGGGTTGTAGACACTGCCTCATGCTACTTCGAGGGGTGAGAGCAATGACAAAATGCAAAAATGACCAAAACAACAGCCAAAAAGGATGAGAACGGAGAAATGGCCTGTGGTCACCACCTGCAGAACCACTCCTTTATAGGGGTTGTCTTGCTAATTGCTTATTATTTCTACCTGTTGTCTGTTCCATTTGCACAACAGCAGGAGAAATTGATTCACAATCCGTGTTGATTCATAACTGGCCAGGTTGATTTCACAGAAGTGTGATTGACTTAGAGTTATATTGTGTTGTTGAAGTGTTCCCTTAATTTTTTTGAGCAGTATATATAATTTTTCTTCTACAGTCTTCATTCTAATTATATATATAATATATATATATATATATATAATATATATATTATATAATATATATATATATATATAGTAGGGATTGGCTCAAATGATAGCAGTCCTTTAGTGTAAAACACGGCAGAGTTTATTGTAGCACTCCCACAAACATGAAAAATAAACGGCAGGCTTGCTTCAGCCAAACAAAAGACATCCGAAAACACAGTCACTGAGATCAGTACAGTACCGTACTCGGAATCCCTGGGCAAGGCAACCGCATGCAGGTTTCAGTCGTTCCCTCTATGGAGTGCAAGGCCTAGCTCTGGCTCTCATGCAAACATTCGCTCCTCTGAGCAGTTTGACCAAGGTAAGGAACCACACCGCCTTCCACCTGAGCCTGCTGGCCTTATATAGGGCTGGTAAGCCCAGGACCGGAGTGTGGGAGCAGTCCGTCCCACCCAACTCTACAGACTGCTTCAATAAAGCCCGACCCGGATCACGGCATATTGCCATACTACACCTACAAAACCTGTGTCAGTGGCCTGCTGCCGCTGACACCAAAACGAATGGGCTTTATTTCACCGATCTTGAGCAGATCGGTGACACATAACGTCCGTCAATAACCGCACCTTGTGCCTTCCTACATCCCCCCCCCCCCGCTCTGCCCAATGCCGGGGGACTGGGCACCTTCGGCCATCAAACTATGTACCCTAGACAGGGCATCTGCATTCCCCTGCAGCCTGCCTGGCCTGTGCTCCACCGAGAAACTAAAATCCTGCAGGGCCAGGAACTAACGGGTGACCCTGGCATTGTTGCCCTTTTTCTCCCTTATCCATCACCAACCTAAATTTTCGACCCAGGAGGTAGTACCGGAGAGACTCGAGCGCCCAGTTAATGGCCAAGCATTCCCTCTCAATAATGAAGTAATTACGCTCGGCAGGGGACAGCTTCCTGCTGAGAAAACTCACCGGATGTTCCTCCCCATTGATAACCTGGGACATTACTGCTACTAGGCCGACCTCTGAGGCATCTGTTTGTACCACAAATTTTCACGAGAAATCTGGGGCCACCAATACCGGCTGTCTACATAGGTCTGACTTCAAGTTTTGGAAGGCTTCCTCAGACTCTGGGGACCATTTGATCATGGCGGATTTGACACCCTTCGTTAGGTCAGTTAGGGGCACCGCCATCTTGGCGAACTTAGGGATAAATCGCCGGTAATATCCCACAATTCCTATAAACGCTCTCACTTCTTATTGAGGGGAGGGGGCCAGGTTTGGATGGCTTCTATTTTGTTCACTTGAGGCTTTATCTCCCCTCTTCCCACGACATACCCCAAGTAACGGGCCTCCTCCATCCCTATGGCGCATTTACTGGGGTTTATGGTGAAACCACCTTTCCTTAGCGCATCTAGGACAGCTTGGATCTTCTTAAGGTGACTCTCCCAATCTCGGCTGAAGATCACTATGTCGTCAAGGTAGGCTGACACATATGCCCTGTGGGGACCCAAGATCCTATTCATCGCCCTCTGGAAGGTGGCGGGAGCCCCCTGCAACCCAAATAGCATTCTTACGTATTGGAAGGACCCGTCTGGTGTAGAAAATGCAGTCTTCTCTCGGGCCTCCTTGGCTAAGGGGCTCTGCCAATACCCCTTGGACAGGTCTAGGGTGGTAATATACCGGGCTGGCCCTAACCTTTCAATGAGCTCATCCACCCGGGGCATGGGGTATGCATCGACCTTGGATACCTCATTTAGCTTGCGGTAGTCGTTGCAGAAGCGCCACTCACCGTTGGGTTTTGGCACTAACACGATGGGGCTGGATCATCCGCTCTTAGACTCCTCTATCACCCCTAATTTTAACATTCTCTGTACCTCCTTTGTCACAATTTCCCTACGGGCCTCGGGAATCCTATAAGGTTTTAAACTTACTCTGACATGAGGCTCGGTCACAGTCTCATGTTCCACAACATGCGTTAGCCCAGGTGCCTCTGTGAACAAGTCCCTATTTTGTTGCAGCAGTTGTCTGCACTGTTGGGTCTGAGAAGGAGACAGGGTCTCTGCAATCTTCACTGCCTCTATACTGGTCTCTGGTTGGGACAACAAACAAGAAGCCTCCGTGGGTCCCTATCCTTCCATGGCTTGAGCAAGTTAATGTGGTAGATTTGATAGGGCTTCCTTCTACCCGGCTGATGGACCCGATAGTTGACCTCCCCTACCTTCTCAACTACCTCATATGGACCTTGCCATTTCGCCAGGAACTTGCTCTCCACCGTTGGTACTAAGACCAGGACACGGTCCCCTGGACTAAACTGTCTCACTCGGGCAGACCTATTGTAGACTCTCGCTTGCGCCTCTTGGGCCTGTAAGAGATGCTTTTTAACAATAGGGAGTACCTGAGAGATCCGTTCCTGCAACTGGGCCACATGCTCAATGACGCTTTTATGGGGCGTGACTTCGCTTTCCCAGGTCTCCTTGGCGATATCTAATAGACCCCTGGGATGCCTCCCATAAAGCAATTCAAAAGGGGAGAACCCTGTGGAGGCTTGTGGAACCTCTCTAATAGAAAATAGGAGATACGGCAAAAGGTAGTCCCAATCTCGGCCATCCTTCTTGACTACTTTCTTCAACATGGCCTCAAGGTCTTGTTGAAGCGCTCTACCAAGCCATCTGTCTGGGGGTGATACACCGGGGTGCGTAGCTGGGTCACCTTCAGAACCTTAAAAAATCCTTCATAATCTTGACATGAATGGGGTCTCTTGATCCGTCAGGATCTCTTTCAGCAACCCCGTTGGAAAATATGTGCCAAAGCTCCCTAGCAATGACTTTTGAGGAAGCATTTCTCAAGGGCACAGCTTCTGGGTACCTGGTGGCGTAGTCCATGATGACCAGAATATACTGGTGTCCTCTAGCCGACTTTACCAAGGGCCCTACTAAATCCATCGCTACTCTTTCAAAGGGTATCTCAATAATAGGCAATGGGATTAGCGGGCTGCGGAAATTGGTGACAGGGGAGGTTACCTGGCACTGGGGACAGGACTGGCAGTAGTTCCGGATTTCCCGGTAGCATCCTGGCCAGTAGAATCTGGGTAGAATCCTCTCTACGGTCTTATCTGGCCCCAGGTGTCCCCCCAAGACATGACTGTGAGCCAGGTCCATGATCAACCGCCTATGGGGTTTGGGACCTAGCAGTTGTTCCACCACTTCTTCACGGATTTTTGTCAACGGGTACAACAGGTTCCCCTTCATGGCAAAATGGGGAAATCGTTCCTCGGCCCCTGACTCTTGGGGTACCTCATCCAGGACCACCACGCTATTGAAAGCCCCTTTCAGGGTTTCATCCTGCAGCTGGGCCGTCCCAAAATTTCCCCGAGATACCCCTAGGTCGGGGACTGTCTCATCAAGGGGTGACTCGTTCTCACCATCTCCTACCATGACAGAGAATGGGAATTCGGAAACCCCCTTCTGGACAGGGCTCTCAGGGCTGTCTGAACTGTCGGGGAATTTCTGCTGTACTGTATTTTCCCATAGCAACCAAAAGAGAGGGCAGTCCCGGCCAATTATCGCCTCATGCAGTAACCCCTGCACGATGCCTACTTGGTGGGACACTGTACCCCCATCAGATTTTAACGTGACTCATGCCACTGGGTACACTTTGGTATCCCCATGTATGCACGTGACCTCCAAAGTTTTCCCCGGGATCAATACATGGGGAATACGGGCCGTTAGGAGAGTGACCAAACTCCCCGAGTCCAGGAGTCCCCTGATTGGGGTGCCATTCACCCTTCTCTGTGTCCATCACTGCTGTGCAGGCTGGTTGCGCAAACAATGACGTACGCCGCCCTATGGAACAGTCCATGGGTTCCGAGCCAAGTGGGCATTGGGCCGCCATGTACCCGGCAGCGTGGCACTTCCAGCAGATGATCTCCCTGACAGAGGGTCTGAATGTTGTCTCTGGCAGGCCTTTAGCCTTGGACCGGGCTTCTCTAGGGGGTTTGGGACCCCTTCTTGGGCCGTCAGAGTCACTCTGCATATGCCAGTATGGAGGGGCAAAGGGTCCTGGATTGACTATGGAGCGCTCCACGGCCTGATACCTTTCCACCAAGGCTACCAAGTCATCCGGCGTCTGGGGATTTCCCTGCGCTACCCAGCACTGCACTGGCTTGGGAAGAGCGTGCACAAACCAGTCCATCATGACCCTTTCCACCATCTAGGCTGGGGAACAGACCTTTGGCTGCAGCCATTTCTGGATGAGGTGTAAGAGGTCAAACATTTGGGACCTAGGGGGTCTGTCCCTCCTGTATCCCCACTGGTGCACCCTCTAAGCCCGGACGGTGACCATCACGCCCAGGCGTGCCAGGATCTCTGATCTCAGTTTAGGGTATTCCCTGGCATCCTGCAGAGACAAGTCATAATAAGCCTTTTGAGGCTCGCTGGTGAGAAAGGGGGCCAGGACCTCTGCCCACTGCGGGGCTGGTAGTCTCTCCCATTCGGCAACCCGCTCAAAGACGGTAAGGAAGGCTTCTATGTCGTCTTCTGGGGTCATCTTCTGAAGGGCGTCTCGTACCCTTTTCCGCGCCTGCTGTCCATCCTCCTGACGGGGTGTAGCTGGGGTCTCCTTCCCCCGGATTGCTTCCTCCATGATGGCCATCTGCCTGATCAGGAGCTGGTTCGTTTCTTGCTGTGACCGCATGGACTCTGCATGGGCTTGTTGCTGTTGGGCGCTCACCTGCACCAAGTGCTTCAGCAGCTCCTCCATTACTCCTGTCTGGCTTTTAAGAGTAGCAGCCGCCTTAACCCAGGACATGCAGTCTCTTACTCCAGGATGTTGCCCGCATCCGAGACACCAATTGTAGGGATTAGCTCAAAGGGAAGCAGTCCTTTAGTGTGAAACACGGCAAAGTTTATTGTAGCACTCCACAAAACATGAAAAATAAACGGCAGGCTTGCTTCAGCCAAACAAAAGACATCCGAAAACACAGTCACTGGTATCAGCACAGTACCGTACTCTGAATCTCTGGGCAAGGCAACCGCATGCAGGTTTCAGTCGTTCCCTCTATGGAGTGCAAGGCCCAGCTCTGGCTCTCATGCAAACATTCGCTCCTCTGAGAAGTTTGACCAAGGTAAGGAACCACACCCCCTCTCACCTGAGCCTGCTGCCTTATATAGTGCTGGTAAGCCCAGGACTGGATGTGGGAGCAGCCCGTCCCACCCAACTCTACAGACTGCTCCAATAAAGCCCGACCCGGATCACGGCATTACTGCCATACTACACCTACAAAACCTGTGTCAGTGGCCTGCTGCCGCTGACACCAAAACAAATGGGCTTTATTTCACCGATCTTAAGCAGATCGGTGACACATAACGTCCGCCAATAACCGCACCTTGTGCCTTCCTACAATATATATATTTTTGTATTTATAAAACTCTCCTGGAATAGCCATGACGGAGGTACACATTTCCTGTCTGCATTGTTGTGTAGATGCAACAGGTTGTGTGTGTGCTTTATGGCAGCTGCATTGCAAGGGTTAAAGAAAAGAGTCACTAGACTAGACCAATACAGACTCCAGAAAGAGATGGAGCACAGATTCTCTCTCATGGGCCAGTAATTGACAGTGGAGCTTTGCCTGTGCGCATAGCATATAGTGTTATGTGTTAACTAAGTCTCCAACAGAACAATAGAGCTGTCATCAGATGAAATGGCTCTGCTGACTCTGTCTCTATCTGCAGAGCAAACCTGAAGAGTGATCTGCAGAAAACATGAAATGTGAGGGGCTTAGAGGTTCCATTCATTTTAACAGAACAGCTATCCAATTATGGGAATATGTATTTCTTTTAGATATAAATATTGCTTTATTGTTAAAAGCTGACATTTTGAACAAATTACTGGTCCTGTGGCCATTCCTAACATGTCTGATGCAGTAAATTCTAGTGTTTGCCATGAAATAACTCTAGAGCATCTTTTCTTACATCTCTGTGTTCTGCAGTTGCTCTGTTATTCCTCCTAGAAATTCATTACCAATTTGTCAGATGGGTGTTACCACCTAGGGATTGTCCTTGCACAGTCTCATATTGTTCAATCAGCGCTGGCAGAGTCAGTGAGTACAGGGACACACCCTTCAGAAAACTGAAATAGTTAACACCCAGATGACTGATTCAGTAATACATTTCTAAGAGGAATAACAGAGGAACAGCACAACACAGCGATATAAGAGATGATATAAGGAGATGCTCCAGAATTGTGATTTCACAGGGAACACAACGATTTACTAAAACAGACATGTCAGGACAGGTCACGGGTCCTCTTTAAAGGGATTGTCCCACTATATTGATTCATCTTACCTCAGTCCTGTTTTCTTGGTTTCATTTTGAATTCAGGGGCATGTTTACTGGCTTCTACTCGGCTGCAGTAGAAGCCAGGTCTGTAGCTATAGCAACCAGTGCTGGTAGCCTATCAGGAGAGATCAAACAGGTCTGTAGCTATAGTGACCTGAGGAGCTGAGGCCGCCCATACAAGAGGGGATATCTAGGAATAGGTACAATACTGTTAATGGACACATATTGCAAAATGACTTGTTTTTGCAAGATCTTTAGCATAAAAAGCAATCCTTGTAGTGAGACAACCCTTTTAAGCCCTAGCTCTATTCTGCTAGAAAATGCCTCTAAAAGTGAATAAGTCCAACTTCTTTGGTCCTATTTATAGGGCAGCCTTGTAAAATATGGTGCTATTGGACAACATGTAAAGTCATTGTTCCGATAAGAAGAGATAAAGAAACTCCCATGTAAAAATGATCTATGGACAATCTGGCACAAATTTCTTTTATGCAAAGCTTCCGAGATAGCGCACATGCTATTTTTTGATCCGATGCTGCCTTTTCTAGTTTCTAGCAGTATATCTTGTATGCCGGGATATAGAAGCGGAACATTGCATACTCCATGCTGTGTAACACTATTATTTCGTTGCCAGGTCTATTTGCATGAGAAATAAGCAAGGAGTTCAGACTCTGACCCCATGTCCTTTTGGCTTGCAAGCTGCCTAATATCCAAAGCCAGAGCTTCAGTACTAAAACAATGGGGTCTCTTGATCTGGGGGAACATAGGAAGCCAAAAAGAGGAATTAAAATGACTTGTAGAAATCCTGCGGACTAAAGGAATTCAGGATTTTACTGAAAGGTCATTAACTGAATATGTTATTAACACCTTTGGTGCCAAATATCACTGAGGCATTAAAAGGGTTAATAATTGGCTCTAAAAGGTTAATAATTATCACATATATGACCTGGCATAAACAGCAAGGGAACTATTTTTTTACAATGGGAATAGGGTGTATGGTACCAATCCATGCAACAGATGGTGTCCCAACTCAGAGAAAGCAACAGGAAGTACCCTCCCAATCTACAGAATGTGGAACTTCAGATAAACACGTATTTGGGAGGATTGTGCTTTGTGTCCACTGCCTTTACCTAATACATAGCAGGTGCTTTATACAAGATTTTTATTGGTTTTATCATCATTACCAGTTATGTAATAGGAGGAGACTTCATAAAACAGATGTTGAATTTCCTCCACTAACGTTAACTAAAACTTTTTGACAACATCATTAAAGGGAATATGTCGGCAATTTTTTTTTTTTAGTTATTAAATCAAGCCCCTTATCCATATGCTTTTCCTCTCAGTCGTTTTTATTTCCTGATTGCATATTTCTCTATTCAGTCGTCTATATTTGATTGTGGTGAAGACATTCTTGCTTGCACTGATTTAACATCAGTCAGAGAGATACTTTACAGCAGCTTCATGCCCATAGGATTCTTAAGACAGTTTCTGTCCCATAGACTTGTATAGGAGAGTTTTCACTGTGAAGGGAAGGGAGAGGGGATCTGTGACATCTCCTCTTGTGACTGGTGGATTCTGTGTTATCTGTACACAATGGTGTCTCCTTTCAGTGTGATCCTGCTGTTACTGATAATGAGAGAAGGGGAACATCTCTCCTTATGGAGAGCACCAGTTAAGGTGTGTAGTGTTTTGATTGCCTTTTAGCCCACTACTAAGCATCTGCATATCACAAGGCATTATGGGAAAGGAGCTGGAAAGCTCACTGCGCCCTCTATAGGTTGTAACAAATCCTCAATTTACTTCTGATTCACTGAATCTTTGAGAAGCAAAAAGGAATAATGAGCACACTGCTGAAAAGCTCTCCAAACAGAGCAGGAAGTGTCAGACGATTATTAGGCTTAGTGGCCAAAGTGAAAACTGCAGGACTTAATAATTATTAAAAAAATATTGAAAGTGATCTGGAAAATTAAAAAAAACATAACCAAAAATTCCTAAAGAAATGTGAGTTAAACAATTCATCAATCATTTTTTGATGACACATTCCCTTTAAGGACAGGTATTCCCTGTTGGGAAATATTTTGCAACCACGGCAAACTTCCTAATCAGAAAACAGGATGCCCAATTGAAATTTAGTAAAGTCATAGCAGGAAATAATTCTGAACTACATAAAACAGCCAATATAACAATGGGCAAAGAATTGTCTCCAGGATTTGGAACCCATAGACCTTGATTTTCACAATACCTAAAATCTAAAAATTCAGGTTAGTGAATTTATTCCTCCAAACATTGGAATTTCAAATTATCATTTTAAAGGAGCTAAACTCCTTAGGCAACCATTACTCTTTAGAAAGGTATCTTGACAATGGATTATCACAAGGCGTTCCCCAACTGGGACACCACGCAATCAGCTGCTTTAAATTTTGGAAGTGTTCGATCTTCCTTCAGCATCACCACAGCGGAACTAAGCATCACACAATGGCCATTTAAAGCAATGAGTTGTCTGCGTAACGCAGGACAAAAGAAGTCATCCAGAAAGAAGTGCTCTTTGTATCTGCGCTCCACAATCTGGCCAAAAAATGAGGATCCTGAACTGAGGACTCCCTCTACTCAGAAAAACCTATTAATGTACATGAAGACTTATTACTGAATCTGTCAGATGGGTGTCGCTAGTTGGGGGTTTTGCCCAATCAGTGCTGAATAAGTTAGTCAGTGCAGGGACATCGTTCCCCGACCCGTCCCCTTCACCACCAATTGGTAACACCCATGTGACATATTCAGTAATACAATTCTAGGAGGAATAACAGAGGAACAGAACAACACAGAGATATAAGAGAAGATGCTCCAGAGTAGTTATTTCACAGAGGACACAAGGATTCACTAAAGCAAACATATCAGGAGATGTCACAGGTCATTCCCAAACTTACCTTCTAAAGTAAGTTTGACTGTTATCTTAAAGAGGTTGTCTCATCTCAAAGTTTCATAGGATGCATGAATGAAATAAAGCTGCTTTGCTCTGTCACTTCCTGGTCAAGCTGTCTGTAATTAGCATATGAGCTTAGTGTATTCAGACGTCTGCTAATTAGATAAATCCCCTGCTGTCAGGACCAGGGAAGCTTCTGAGTTAAAGTAAACAGTAGTAATTACTGGCTTTTGTCTGAAAGATCAGATAACAAACAAGCTCCCACTGTCCTGAGTCCTGTGCTGCACAACCTGTGTGCTGTGTGGTGACATCACTCCCTACTATCAGATAGAAGAAACAGCAGGGGGGGAGAAGTACACAGGTCGGTCACTTGGGGAACCAGAGAGAGCACAGAGGGTGATAAAATCACTTGTAGCTCCTTAAAAAAAAAAAATGAACAAAGCAATATATTTGGAAAACGTCTTCATTTCGTGTTCCCTACATGCTGAAAGCTTTTCTTTGTAGCGAGACAACCCCTTTAATGTTCCAAGCTACAAATCCGACTTGGTTCTCATACTGCAACCCGACTCAGTTGTTCCTGCAAAGTAGTTTACCTCTGCTGTTCCTGTATTGTGGATTTACTCTTCATTAAATCGGACTATAAATGAGCACCCTGCACTAAAGAGCATGAGCAATAATGGGCATTTTTCCCAGTGCCTCCAGATTTCTGGTGCCAACGATGCTCCTCCACCATTGCATTACTGTGTCCAAGGTATTTTCAGAGTGTCTGAATACAGCCCGCTAAAAGCAAAAGATTCCACTACATTTCATTCATTCACTCTCTTCATTTCAATACTGCCTGATGAAGTGGGGCCACAAAATGTGTTGTAGGAGTCTAGAATTTTTATCATGGAATTGTGCAATTTATAATGGAAGTAGAATTCAAGACCACTGGAATCTGCACCAGTTTTTGTTACCACCCAGCATTGCCGTTTCCATTGCCTTGACAAAGCACAGAAGCGAAATGTACGTCGGGTTGCACACTTTTTTTGCCCAGACGATTTTTTGTTTCTTTTTTTGCTGTATGCCGGTCTTTGTACTTGATATTCCTGTAGCAGTGTTTGCTGCACAGATTATATGTATTACTATTTGATCTACTATCTGGGCAAAGTTATAGGGTTTTTTCCAGTGTTTTTAGCTTGTATCACGTTCATGTTTTTTAATGACTAATAAAATTTATACATTTTTATGGGTTTTTTTGGTGTGTGTGTTTCCATTACAAAAGCAAAGGATTATGATTGCAAAAGGGCAATACGCTCAATTTCCTTTACAAAGTGGTTTTATTGTGCATAGCACCAGATGCTACTCACAGGTCAGAAATACTATTTAGTCTTGCACAAGGAGAAAATCTCCAGTTTTGTATACAGCCTTACTCATACACACGTCACTCTAATGGAAAAGGGCAGCTGGTATTTTGAAAGGGCATGAATGAGCATCACTGTAGTGAACAATCTTCTAATAATCCAACATTATAGTATACTTTATCCCTTGTGCTCATCAGCGATGTAGCTTCCATTGGGAGCCTCCATCGCAAGTTCCATTGGAATTGAATGACTGAAAATGTTGCACAGCAAGCTGCTTTATTTTTTCTATCACAGTGACTGACACTGTGGTGGGTATCCGGTAGACCTGTTGTAGGCAATGGCATTGTTGGTGTCCAGGGGCGTTGCTAGGGTCCCAAAACATCCGGGGCTCGGGCCCTTTGTGTTTTTCTGAGTAGGGCTGGGTTCACACGGAATTTTTTGCTCCTCATTGTGAACTGCGGATGTATTTTTACAGAGAAAAACCTTTGTATGTAGGCTCAGGAGAACTATAAGTGATTACACTGCAGTTACATTTAGTGACTCACAGGAAACGCCTCTGAAGAGTTGTTCTATTTTCCTTCTTCTTCTCCATTTGTCCCAGACGCCACGATGACTTCTACCGTCCACAACTCTTCACTGAAAAATTTACAAAACAAACATCTTAGACTCCTCGTTTTATCAGCATTTCGCTACAATTTCCTATCTCTATACAAAATCCCCATCTATAGTGCCCCAAATGGTAATAATTACCCCCATGTCGGTGAATATTTGTCCCCTATAGCCAGGTAGTAGCCCACTGTAGCCAGGTTGTAGCCCCGTTTAGCCAAGTAGTTGCCCCCTCTAGCCAGGTTATTAGCCCCTCTAGCTAGGTTACTGCCCCCTTTAGGCAGTAACATGCCCCCCATAGCCAGTAATATGCTTCTTGTAGTCAGGTTATTAGCCCCCTGTAGACAGATTACTGCCCCCTTAGCCAGTAATATGCCCCCATAGCCACATAATATGCCCCCTGTAGCCAGTAATATGCCCCTCTGTAGCCAGTGATATGCCCCCTGTAGCCAGTGATATGCCCCCCATAGCCAGTGATATGCCCCCCTGTAGCCAGTAATATGCCCCCTTAGCCACATATGCCCCCTGTAGCCAGTAATATGCCCCCTTAGTCACAAATGCCTCCTGTAGCCAGTGATATGCCCCCTATAGCCAATAATATGCCCCCTTAGTCACATATGCCCCCTGTAGCCAGTGATATGCCCCCCTATAGCCAGTGATATGCCCCCCTGTAGCCAGTGATATGCCCCCCCCCCCCCAGCCAGTAATATTCCTCCCTTACCTAATAAAAATAAAATAAAAAAAACCTACTCACCTCAGCACGGTCCGCGCATCCAGATCCTGCAGCTTGAGAACAGTGTAAGCAGCATGATGTCCTTATGCCACTTATGCCATCTCGCGGGGCCCGGGACCTCCTGCACCGCGCAGAGGCTGCCGGCTTAGAGGATCCCAGCGTCGCAGGGGGGTGATTAAAGCGGTGCGTCATGCCCCCTGCAACGCTGAGGTGTATGTACAGTGCTTACCAAGCGCCGGACATACAGGAGAGAGGACAGGACGGTAACGATCCGTCCTGCCTCCTCCCCGACTCTGATTGTGTGGACGCTGTGAAAGGCCGAGCAGTCAGAGATCGGTGGGCGCCGCCCGCATTAAGGAGCGCTCCGGCCCTCGGCAGCGGCCTGGAGCCGCCGAGATTCGGGGCACAGGCAGATTTATTCAGGGCTCGTGCCCCGAATGAATCTGCCTGGCGACGCCCCTTTTGGTGTCCATTGTAAAATGGGTCCATTTGCACCTCTGCGACGGAGGTCTTGAACGGATGTGATCCAGGCCTTATTCCAATGAAAATGAAAGCCTAAGTGCATGTCAGTGATCGACAAACAATTCTAAGAAAACATGGAAACACATATTTGAACCTACATAAATACCTATTTAAACTATATTACAGCAGAAAGTGAAACATGACTGAATGATCTACACTTTTCTATCATCTGTGTCACGAGTGGCGTCACGGGCCACGGGCGCACCTGTGTCCTCCCCTCGGGGTCCCTGCTGGGTTCGGGTAGCGCTGCTGACCGTGGGACGGGCTGCAGGCGCACTTGCTCCATTAACTTAGGCCATGTTCACATGGCTTATTTGGGCACGTATTTCAGCCTGTAATTCGCGGAGTACTGCGTGAATTACAGGATGAAATACGGCCCAGTCATTATGGTAATCCACAGTTCTCATAGAGGTGACATTTCAATTACTAGCGGCGTATACGCGCTGCTAGTAATGAAAGTCTGTGGGCCGGCGAGGTGGCGGCCCCCCACTCCCGCCTTGCCCCCGTTCACATGGCGCTATTGTGAGGCGTAATTAGGCCCCACAATTAAGCCGTGTGAACATGGCCTTACCCGACCACGCTCCTATCCCGTCTTCTCCCTCTGCCGGCCGAGGCACGCGCTCGCTCCCTAGGGCGGGTGCGTGCTCCTTCCTGTAAATTTAAAGGGCCAGCGTGCCGGTAAATGGACAATTGCCGGGCGCTGACCCTATATATTGGTTTGGTCCATGGCACTTCCCTGCTGGATCTTTGTTGCCCCCGAGCCTTAGAGAAAGCGTTCCTGTGTATTCTCGTCTTGCCGTGTTTCCGACCTCTGCCTACATCTCTGAACCTTCACTGCCTGCCCCGAAAAGCCCGCCTGTCCACCACTACGGTTTTTGTGTCTCTGGTACCTCGTTGCACCTCGGCCGCCACCGCAGGCAAGTCAAATCAGGGGTATCGACCTGGTAGGACTCCCGCCGCAGCAAGTCCGTCCCGCTTTGCGGCGGGCTCTGGTGAAAACGGGGACCTACTTAGATTCCGCTCCCTGGCGTGGCTGCTCCCACCGCCTGCGGTGGTCCAGTGGATCCACTACTCCGGCCGTTACAATCTGCCTATGGCATGCCCTCAGAAAATACACAGTGCAGGATAAAATAAAGTGGATAAGCTTGTTTTCACTCTTGTAGGACTGCACTATGAGACAGAAAAGATTAGTTCATAACATGAGCATGCTTAGACCAGAGTCGTGGACAACAGGTAAGCGACTGCCTAGTGCGCCACTTCATCCCAGATAGAGAATTGGGCATGAGGAGGTATAGAATGGGCTGAATGTTCCCATTGGGAGGGTGCTATGTGCCTTATTTGCCTTAGGACCAGAATACCTTGTCCCAGTCCTGGTTTAGACTCACGCTTGGAAAGTGTTTGGAAGTGGGCAGTGTCAGAGTGGGATGCCTAAGGCACCAGAAAAGTTGATATTGGGGCCCACCAGTGGAGTTGATATTTGAGGCCAACCCTACAGCTACTGTACATGAATGCACGTGCCTTTTGGTTTTTTCCTCTCTCTCTCTCTGCCTTTCGCCTTAAAAAGCAGCTCCAGGCCTGTCACAGGTTTCATTGTGGGCCAGTCTGAGCCTTGATTACTAGTGAGATACCACAGGGGCTGTGACAGGACCAAGAAGTTTTAAAGGGCAAACACTGCGCCTGTATGTATGACCTGCAGAAGAACAGCCAGACCAGGGTAAAGGTGGTGCCTGAGCCAGACTTGTGGTATTGGCTCTACACTGCCCTGTATGTATGACCTGCAAAAGAACAGACCAGGGTAAAGGTGGTGCCTGAGCCAGACTTGTGGTATTGGCTCTACACTGCCCTGTATGTATGACCTGCAGAAGAACAGCCAGACCAGGGTAAAGGTGGTGCCTGAGCCAGACTTGTGGTATTGGCTCTACACTGCCCTGTATTTTATGACCTGCAGAAGAACACGCAGACCAGGTAAAGGTGGTGCCTGACCCAGACTTGTGATATTCTCTCTACACTGCCCTGTATGTATGACCTGACGAAGAACAGCCAGACCAGGGTAAAGGTGGTGCCTGAGCCAGACTTGTGGTATTGGCTCTACACTGCCCTGTATGTATGACCTGCAGAAGAACAGACCAGGGTAAAGGTGGTGCCTGAGCCAGACTTGTGGTATTGGCTCTACACTGACCTGCAGAAGAACAGCCAGACCAGGGTAAAGGTGGTGCCTGAGCCAGACTTGTTGTATTGGCTCTACACTGCCCTGTATGTATGACCTGCAGAAGAACAGCCAGACCAGGTAAAGGTGGTGCCTGAGCCAGACTTGTGGTATTGGCTCTACACTGCCCTGTATGTATGACCTGCGAAGAACAGCCAGACCAGGGTAAAGGTGGTGCCTGAGCCAGACTTGTGGTATTGGCTCTATACTGCCCTCTATGTATGACCTGCAGAAGAACAGCCAGACCAGGGTAAAGGTGGTGCCTGAGCCAGACTTGTGGTATTGGCTCTACACTGCCCTGTATGTATGACCTGCAGAAGAACAGACCAGGGTAAAGGTGGTGCCTGAGCCAGACTTGTGGTATTGGCTCTACACTGCCCTGTATGTATGAGCTGCAGAAGAACAGCCAGACCAGGGTAAAGGTGGTGCCTGAGCCAGACTTGTGGTATTGACTCTACACTGCCCTGTATGTATGACTGCAGAAGAACAGCCAGACCAGGGTAAAGGTGATGCCTGAGCCAGACTTGTGGTATTGGCTCTACACTGCCCTGTATGTATTAGCTGCAGAAGAACAGCCAGACCAGGGTAAAGGTGGTGCCTGAGCCAGACTTGTGGTATTGTCTCTACACAGCCCTGTATGTATGAGCTGCAGAAGAACAGCTTCATACATTTTGGCGCAGTCTATACTACCTTAAAGCTGTTTAGAACTGGCCTATCAGCACCAACGTTCATGCATGTCACCCAATGTCCCTATCACAGCCATGCTGCGGTATCCGGCAGGATAAATTTCTCACGACATCTCGTAATGAAAAAAGGGGACAGTATTCAGTTACATGCAGACCTGAATAAATTGGAGGCTTGAGAAGTGGAAGTACATTTGGGAAGG
Source organism: Phyllomedusa bahiana (assembly GCA_025379985.1). NCBI lineage: Eukaryota > Metazoa > Chordata > Amphibia > Anura > Hylidae > Phyllomedusa > Phyllomedusa bahiana. The sequence continues at coordinate 119,636 of JAODAL010002933.1, forward strand.
GGGAAAATGTGCCACCATTTTGTTGTAAGTAGGAAAAAACATGAAGGGTGACATGTCCCAATACGATGGAGTCATTTTTTGGTGTATTTAGTTCCAAAACAAACTCTTGACACCTTATTCTCTATGAACTGCAATACAACAAAACCAGGTGCATTATACTCCAGGCACGACATATTTGAATGTCCCTAAAAAGGCGCATCAAGTATGCTAGCAATGATACAACATGCACCTAGATTTTGTAATGCGCCCAGATAAGTACATTAATTTTACTATGCAAGGTATACCAGATGCCTGATTTTAGAAAGGTTCGTACATTCCGGTGCACTTTACAATGATTTTGTGCGCCTAAAAACTGCCGTGCCATCTTTTCGGACATGTCGCCCTAAGGGAAAACCTGGAAAAAGGACTTATTTCACTTGAAAGCAAACATTACTGTAGCAACCTGTGTCAGGCTGCTGCTGCTGCCAAGGCAAATAGGATCATAGGGTGAATCAAAAGGGGCATACATGGTAAAGACAAGAACATCTTTCTATCACTATACAAAACGTATACAAATCGCTGGTCAGTCCTCTTATGGAATAGTGGGCTTCAGTTATCAAAACGGTCTAAGAGCTTGTTCACACAGCGTTTTTGGATCTGATTTTTGGATCAACTGCAGTGTCTATTGCAGGGTAAATGTACCCTTACATGCCGGCTTTTCAAGTCAATTGGCTAACCATGTAATCAATAAAAAGACAAAGTCCACTATAGTGGGAGCTTGCTTTATAGAGCAGCTTTCTGAAGGAACATAGAGGAGCAGACAAAAGGGGAATGTTTGAGCACCAAGGGACTAAATATTGATAGTCTATGCATACTGTTAAGCAGACCTACCATTAGCCTGTGATGCTTGGTCTTTAGTCCATACCAGTTCATTAAAAAATGGGAGAGGCAGAGTGGGCTTCAGCATGGAGAATGTGATCCAAGCCTGTGGGGATACTACATAGTGAGTCACTTCGAGTGCTATATGGGTCTTGTTAAACAAAAATTCTCATCTACCCTGTTTCCCTGAAAATAAGACATAGTGCATTTTTTTTATGCAATTCAGAGTTTGGCTGCTTATGCTGATGTTTGCGATGAAATCACTACAGTATATTAATACATGTTGATTTTTGTTGAACTGTAAGGCCATGTTCACACGGCTTATTCCCGACGGATTTGTGAGCCGTATTGAGCGCACAAATCCGCCGTGAATAAGGGGCGGGACGGGGGCGGGGCCGGAGCGCGGCGGGGGCGCCCCTCCCGGCCCCATAGACACAGCATTGTTTACGGCACGTCCGCGCCGTAAATAATGTGCATGTCACTTTCTCCCCCCGCGGCGGATTTGCCGAGCGGGGAGGAGCGACGGATTCCACTGTTCTCAATGAGAGCAGTGGATTACCGTAATTGCTGCCGCGGATTGGCGCCGTACTGAAGCGCAAATCCGGCGCGCAGTATGGCGCCAATCCGCGTCAAAATACGCCGTGTGAACGAGGCCTTAATGTGAATTATTGTTCAAAAAAACATCCCCTAAAAAGAAGTCTTAGCTCATCTTTAGGAGCAAAAATTAATATAAGACACTGTCTTATTTTTGGGGAAACAGGGTAGATATCGCTAAACAATTCACAGAGAACAGATTTACAGGTTACAAGCTCCAATCTTGGTCCCTTGATTCAATGTAATATTGGTGGCAATAACTGGATTCCAAAAGTGACATGAAAACATACTTCAATATAATATGGACAAGTGCAACTGATCTCGTAAGGTTTTCTGGATTTGAAAATTAAACTGTTTCTGAAGGAGGAATGTAAACTAATCCAAAAAACTGAATACGTTTTGAGGAATATCATATAATCATCCATGAATCACTCTGTCACTCATCCCCATCTAATATAATCCAGATAGAGCAGCTGCTCTGGCAGAAGAAATGCAATGAACTCTTATGAGCACAGTGTTGCTTCATCATGAACACAGCTGATAAAAAAGCAATATTCTACCAAACAAAATAAAAATGATGGTACACTTTCGGATCCAAGGAGAGAATCTTGAAAATGATCAACAGCACAACATATATATCTGGAAATAAGCTGTATCCTTATACAGGCAGTCCTCAACTTACACTGTTAGGACTTACATCTGTCCCCTAGTTACAAAAGGAGAATAATGGGGCATGCTGGCACTTGTAGTTCCATGTTCCACAGCAGATAGTAGCTGTGGAACGACAAGTTCCAGCGCGCCACAGCAGCACATGAGGTGAAATCTTCATATCAGGGGCACATACAGCAAAACAAATGTTAAAACCATACCCTGTACTACCCAAAACTTTAAAAAAAAACTCCACCTTATGTGGTGGAGTTACATTAAATAATGATAACCATTCTGACTTACATACAAAATCAACTTAAAGGGGTTGTCTCACTACATTGATTCATCTGATCTCAGTCCTGTTTTATTGGTTTCACTTTGAATTCAGAGGTGTGTTTACTGGCTTCTACTAGGCTGCAGTAGAAGCCAGGTCTGTAGCTATAGCAACCAGTGCTGGCAGCCTATCAGGAGAGATCAAACAGGCCTGTAGCTATAGCGACCTGAGGAGCTGATGCAGCCCATACAAGAGGGGATATCTCAGAATAGGTAGGACACTGGTAATGGGCATATATTGCAAAGTGACTTGTTTTTGCAAGATCTTTAACATAAAAAGCAATCCTTGCAGTGAGACAACCCCTTTAATAAACCTACAATTCCTATCCCGTTTGTAACCCGGTATTGCCTGTATAAATATATGAATTGCTGTGCAATCAGTAATATCTTGGTACCCTAGGGTTGAATGGTTAGGGCCCAGTGAAATGCCTTGTGTTGTATGTTGTAGCACAGTGACCCAGTATTTAACTGTGAAATGGAACAAACTAGTGATTGGAGAAGGTGCATTTATAGGAAATACAGGCCAAAGGAAAGGAAATAAAGGAAAACCCTTTAGAAACTAGGTTTCCATGTCATTTCGTATTAAAAAATGTTTCATATGATGACAAGTTCCCCTATGTAGATTGTTACTTGTCTCTGTGACTTCCCCTCTGTGAGCTCTCATTGGACAATGTCAGACTCTGCAAGGACAGACCCCTAGCTGTTCACAGCCAGCTGCCCGATTCAGTGGTGCATTTCTAGGAGGAATAACAGAAAAACAGCAAAACACATAATTATAATGGTTATGTTCAAACAGAGTGTGTTAAATACGTATTTGGGTACATTTACCAAAAAACGAACCCCAATATGTATTTAAAAATGTTAGAGAGTGATTACATTGGTTTCAGTGTTAAACATGTATTGTTGCTTAGACATTAGGGGCCACATGTATGAAACTGTTTAGGTCTGAAACTCACTCTTTTGCCCATAGTAGCCTATGGGCAAAAACGTGAGTTTTAGACCTAAACAGGTTCATACATGTGGCCCTAGGTGTTTTACATAGGTTTTTGTATTGCGTTAAACAGATTTGTTCAAATAATTGACATATCAATTCTTGATCCGTTTTACCAATTGAAAATATCAATAGAATTCCATTAGTGTATTACTTTTTCTGATGAATCAAATACATATCCAGATACCTACCAAACTTTGCGGTACTTTTTTGGATGCGTTTGACACAATACATTTTACAAAAACGTATCCAAGACGCCGTGTGAATTTACCCCAGCGGCCCACATACAATATCCGCTTAAAAAATGTCCCTTGTTCTCGCACCTCGCCACTTTCTAAAATAAACTACACTATAAAGGTGCTTTCACACAGAGCATTTTGGTGCATTTTTGTACAGAAAGGCACAGTAGTAAATGCTATACATTTCTGCACAAAAAAACGCATTAAAAAATGCACCAAAAACGCTCTGTGTGAAAGCGCCCTAAACACAAGCAAGAAAGAAACAGTGGTGCAGAGAAACCCCTCATCACAGAGTCAGGTGTGCACTTGCTTTACAATCAGGGACAAGCCTACACTGCCTCTATACAAGCACCAATATAACCAACAACCCCACCAATCACATCACCAGTAGTCAGGTCACATCACAACCCCAGTAGACAGGTCACCATCACAAGAACACAGCACTGACTCAACATAGAAGTAAAATGACCCCTGACAGCAGAGACTCACAGGAGACGTCATCTTTGATGGTGTAACGGATTGGTGGATTAGCTGGACCAAGGCAAGCGATGATAGTTAAGCCACGCCAGGGAGCGGAGTCTAAGTAGCCCCCGGTATTCACCAGAGCTCGCTGCAAGGCGGGATGGACTTGCTGCGGCGTGAGGCTACCAGGTCGCTACCCCCGACGTGACTTGCTTGCGATGGCGCCCGAAGTGCAACGAGGTACCAAATCGAGACAAAAACTGTAGTGGTGGACAGGCGGGCTTGTCGGGACAGGCAGCAAAGATTCAGAGTCGAGAAAAGTAGGCAAAGGTCGGAAACACGGCAAGAGAAGAATACACAGGATCGTGGTACAGAATCGTAATCCGGAGACGTAGTCGGGGACAGGAAGGAGGTCAGGGCAGGTGGCAGAGGTTCGTGGTCAGAGACGGGCAGAAGGTCAGGACAGGTGGCAAACAGGCAAGGTCAGGAAATGTAGTGGAACGGACTGGTACACGGGTAATCAATACGGAACTCCAACACTCTCAAAACACACTAACGCACACCAACAATCTGGTAGAGAGTGCAGGAGGCATGTACCTTATATAGGACCAGCAGCCGGCAATTGACAAATTACTGGTGCGCTGGCCCTTTAAATCCAGACCAGCCCTTCGTGCGCGTGCCCTAAGCAGCGGGTACGCGCGCAGCGGCTGGGACAGGCAGGAGCCGGGAGCACAGGAGCATGGAAGGGTAAGTGTACAGGCGCCAGGGCCCGGACAGCAAGGGGATGGTCGCGGGCGGCTGCGGCACCCGCGCCGGACCCCATGCGGGCAGGGGGGCGGCCGCGGGGGGCGACGGCACCCGCGTCAGCCCCCATGACAGTACCACCCCTTTAGGTCTCCCCCTCCTTCTTCGGAATTTAGAGCGGAGGTCAGATGATAGGTTGGCCTCAGGTTCGCACGAACGCTCCTCCGGCCCGAACCCCTTCCAGTCAATAAGAAAGAACCACTTCCTCCTCACTGTTTTTTCCGCCAACACCTCCTTGACCTCAAAGATGTTATCAGAGTCGGCAACAGGAGAAGGCGAGACAGATCCAGGGGAGAAGCGGCTCAGCACCACAGGTTTGAGGAGAGAAACATGGAAGGCGTTTGGAATACGCAGAGTAGGAAGCAAGCGGAGCTTGTAGGACACCGGGTTCAATTGCCAAAGTACAACAAAAGGGCCCAAATACTTAAGGCCTAACTTATAAGTGAGCACCTTGAAACGAATATATTTGGCAGACAACCAAACCTTATCACCTGGCTTAAATAAGGGCAGAGGTCTACGGTACCTGTCAGCCTGGACTTTGGTGCGAGCGGAGGTCCGTAGAAGGGCCTGTCGTGTGACTTGCCAGAGTGCCTTGATGTCACGCACCTGTGCATCCACGGCAGGAACATGACAGTAGGTAGCCAGTGGGAGAGGCGGGCGGGGATGTAGCCCAAACACAATAAAAAAAGAGAGGCTCCAGCGGACTCCGAGTCTAGGGAATTATAGGAGAATTCCGCTCAGGGGAGGAGTTCAGACCAGTTATCCTGACGGGCGGATACGAAATGTCGTAGGTAGGTACCTAAAACTTGGTTAACCCTCTCTACCTGCCCGTTAGTTTGAGGGTGGTAAGCAGACAAGAAGTCTAGCTGAACCTGCAACTGACCACATAGAGCCCACCAGAATCTCGAAACAAACTGGACCCCCATATCCGAGACGATATGCAATGGGAGACCGTGTAACCGAAAAATGTGGTGAAAGAAGTGCTAGGCCAGCTGGGGAGCAGAGGTTAACCCAGGCAGAAGAACAAAGTGAGCGATCTTCGAGAATCTATCTGTCACCACTCAAATGGCAGAGTCTATCCTCTTTCTGTCCCGGAGAATAAAGCGATGTCGGAATATTGGAATATGTCCAGGAGAATCTCCGTAAAGGCTTTATACGCAAGTCTTCCTCGCCTGCGGGGGCCGTTTTTTTCTTCGTTGAAAAGAAAGATGGTACTCTCCGGCCCAATAACGGGAACTCAATAAGATCAATATAAAGATGGCACCCGCGCCAGTCCCCATGACAGATGGGAGTTGTTCTCTTCTCCTTTTCTTCTCCATCTTGCCCAAAACTCCATGATGTCTTCTCCGAGTTGTTCTCTTCCCTTTTTTTCTCCATCCGATACTCCATGTCTTCTCCCGGTCATTAGTCGTCCCTGTAAAATTACCACAAAACCATCTTAGACTCCTCTCTTTTCCAGCACTTCCTTATCAATTCCCAACTATGTACAAACTCCCCATCCATAGAGTCCTACACAGTAATTGTACCCCAAACAGCGTATGTTAGATCCTAAAAATTAGAAATGAAAAAAGTCAGATAAGTGGCAAGTAAATAGGTAGACCCTTATTAGGTAGGTATTCAAGCCCCCACCCCTCATTCAGTAGGCAGGTAAGTATATAGACCTCCCAAAGCAGGTAGATATATAGGTACTCTCAGAATATAGGTAAATAGGCCCCCTCAGTAAGCTTACAGATTTTTTCAGCTAGTAAAGAGGTAGCCCCTCAGTGGGTATATAGGTCTCCTTAGTAGACAGATAAATATAAAGGCCCCACAGTAGGTAGGGAGGTATATAGTCCCCCATTAGGTATCTATATAGACCCTCTCTGTAGGTAGGTATATAGGGTCCCCTCATAAGGTAGGTATATATGGTCCCCCACAGTTAATAGGTGTATAGGACCCCCATTAGGAAGGTAGTTACATCGGCCCCCCAATAGTTAGGTAAGTAAACAGGGCCTTCCTCCATTCATTTGATAGGTAGATAGGGCCTTGCCCCAGTAACTAGCCAGGTAGCTAGGGCTGCCCCCAGTAATTAGCCAGGTAGCTAGGGCTGCCCCCAGTAATTAGCCAGGTAGATAGGGCTGCCCCCAGTAACTAGCCAGGTAGCTAGGGCTGCCCCCAGTAACTAGCCAGGTAGCTAGGGCTGCCCCCAGTAATTAGCCAGGTAGCTAGGGCTGCCCCCAGTAACAAGCCCAGTAGCTACAACTGTCCACAGTAACTAGCCAGGTAGCTAGGGCTGCCCCCAGTAATTAGCCAGGTAGATAGGGCTGCCCCCAGTTATTAGCCAGGTAGGGAAAGTGTCAGTAATTAGCCAGGTAGGGCCAGTATTTAGCAAGGTAGGGCCAGTAATTAGCCAGGTAGGGCCAGTAATTAGCCAGGTAGGTCCAGTACCAGTAATTAGTCAGGCAGGGCCAGTATTTAGCCATGTAGGGCTAGTTCTTATCAAGGTCGGGCCAGTCATTAGTAATTAGCCAGGTAGGGCCAGTAATTAACCAGGTAGGGCCAGTAATTAGCCAGGTAGGGCCAGTAATTAGCCAGGTAGGGCTAGTAATTCACCAGGTAGGGCCAGTAATTAGCCAGGTAGGGACAGTAACTAGCTAGGTAGGGACAGTAATTAGGAACTTGCAGTAATTAGCCACGTGGGGCCAGTAATTAACCAAGTAGGACCAGGGCCAGTTATTAGCCAGGTAGGGCCAGTAATTAACCAGGTAGGGCCAGTAATTAGTAATTAGCCAGGTAGGGCCAGTAATTAACCAGGTAGGGCCAGTAATTAGACAGGTAGGGCAATAATTGAATTTCAGGTACCAGGGGGCCAGTAATTAGCCAGTAGGGCTAGTAATTAACCAGGTAGGGCCAGTAATTAGCCAGGTAGGGACAGTAACTAGCTAGGTAGGGACAGTAATTAGGAACTTGCAGTAATTAGCCACGTGGGGCCAGTAATTAACCAAGTAGGACCAGGGCCAGTAATTAGCCTAGTAGGGCCAGTAATTAGCCAGGTAGGGCCAGTTATTAGCCAGGTAGGGCCAGTAATTAGCCAGGTAGGGCCAGTGCCAGTAATTAGTTTAAAAATAAAATAAATAATACTCACCTGTTGTCCTTCTTTCCTTCCTCTTCTCCTCGTCCAGAGCCGGCCGTGCTCACAGTGCGGGCTGCGGAGCAGGCGACATGATGACATCATCACATCGCGCTGCCTGCGTTGCAGACTCCAGGGGGCTGAATGGCCGGGATCAGAAGATCCTGGCTGTTCTGCCTCGGCCGCTGCCTGCGTCACACAGTGCGAGCGGTGGCCATGATCGCTGCATAGCTGGGTCTGTGACCCAGCCATGCAGCCGTGTGGTGAGGGGGTCCTGTCATGCGACTGCTGTGGCCCCTGTAGCTGTGCCATACACCAGCGCCGGCACTAGGGGCCCACCGGGGGAATTACCGGCCCCCCGCCATTTTCACTTTGCTGTGCAGACACAGCCTTACAAGTATCATTATTACATTCTACAATGCCAGGGTTTGCTTCCTGTATGACTTGGTGGAGTGATTCTGCAGATGCAGCTGCAGAGTGAAGTGAATCCCGCAGACGTGTAGTGCTCTGTCTGTGAGCGGTTTCCTATTTTACAGTTCTCATGCTGACATAGATGGTGGGAGGGAAAAGTGACCGCAGAGTTATTTTAGCCTTTTATATTCTATGAGTGTTACAGCTGAAAACCTACAATAGAAGAGGTTATTGGAGGTTACTAGATGGATCACACTATGCTGCTTTAGTTCCAGAAATAATCTATGCCCTATGACTGATGTATGAGCAATGTTTAGCTCATTGGTTTTAATTGATGTCATATATTCAGATGTAACAACATTTCATTATGATATTATGATTTATTCCAATCTAATCTAAAGTGATGTCAAATTGTGTTTTTCATTTAAATCCAAAGTTGCATTCACAAGTCACCTGGTTGACATTGTTAAAATCCATTATCTGAATGGTTTATCTGCTATAGATCACCGACCTCTATGGTATATTGATAGGATATGCTGTAAATGTCTGATAGGTGTGGGTGCTATGGGGGCTGAGAGTCTCTGTGCAGAACTGGATGGATATCACACTTGCAGGCAAGATAGCACTGCCCCAAAAGGGGGAAAGGTAAACCCCCAGTGGGTCCCTGGGCAAGAGGGGCCACAGAAAATAGAAGGCCTATGGTTGGTTATCAGGGAGAAACGCAGAAAGCAAGTGGCATGTGAGTTACATGCAGTCATGTACAGTAGCTATAGGTTGAGCCCCAAGAATCTAGACTGACGGTGGGTCCCCACCAACCCAGACCAACACTGCATGCAGGGTACTCTGAGTAATCCAACTGTTGGAAATACAGCATGACCCCAAAGTAGATTGGCTAAAACCATGCAAAAATGTATTTCGATTTGAACAATAAAAAGCAAGAAATCAATGCACACATAGTCTTAGCATCAAGGAGTGGTTATGCAGAGATACTGGGTAGAATATGCTAATGCGTTTCGTGCTGAGGAAATAGTGTGCCCTTACTCATAGCGATTCGCATGGTTTTATCTAATCTACTTTGGGGTTGTGCTAGATTTCCAACAGTTGGATTACTCATATTACTTTTGCTGTCAGTTTGGGCAGACTTCCGGGCACAGTGCACTATTGGATGGAGCTGGCTTCACTACATATTTACATGTGATGCAGGGTACTCTCCATTGTAATTTATAGGAGATATTACTACAGATAAGAACTCCCAGTAAAAACAAAATGAGGGTGCCGCGCAAGTGTGACATTGTCTCCTTTCGGCACAGCGACTTTCAGGAGCCATTTCTCGTGATAGGAAGGGCACCGCACCTATTAGACATTTATGGCATATCCCCTGGGGATGTTCGAGATGTGAGTGCCCCTTTAATATCTTAATGTACAGGTAAGTCATGAGGCTGGTAACGGAGTATGGAGAGGTCTAACTCACTGAGCCAGCTCCATACATGGCAGGTAATGGCTGTTAATTACAGTCAGGACCTGCCACTAGCGGCCGGGAATGGAGATAGCTCTGAACCCGGCATTTCAGTCCCTTAGATGCCAGGGCAAACATAGTCACAGCATTTGCAAAGTGATCGGGGGTGACAAGCTGCTGTCATGGCAGTAGGGGAGTCTAGTGAAGGCCTCCATAGCTGCCATCTGACTATTCCTATTACACTCTGCAATAGGGGAGCTATATTTGAACGCTGTCCTGCAATATGTTATTGCGTACAGTGTACAAGTAATAGGGCCTCCTAATGGTCATGTACCCTAGAGGGACAAAACAGTGGGGAATAGACCAGCTGCAAATCCAAACAGGCAAAAAAGGAAAGATACTGGAAAAATCTTCTTTAAAAAAGCATTAAAAAAATCTTATAAAAGCATTTGCATCAACACATTTGCAGTTTTCAAATTAAGTTGAGTAAGCTAAGCTGAGTAAGCTAAGATTTTACCAGTATCTTTCTAATTTTGCCTCTTTGGATGTGCAGCTAGTCTATTTACCACTACTTTGTTGAGAATCTTCACCGTGCTCCATGCCACAGGTTTTGGTAAAGGATTAGGTGCCTATGGGGGCAAAAAGTACAGGTAAAGAGAAAAAATAACAGGTTTTAAAAAATATATACACTGCTACAAAAAATAAAGGGAACGCTAAAATACCACATCCTAGATCTCAATTACTGAAATATTCCAGTTGCAATTCTTTATGAATTACATAGTGGGGTGTGTTGAGAACAATAAAAGATAAAAATGATCAATTAAAATCAAAATGAATATCCCATGGAGGTCAGGAGTAGGAATGATACTTAAAATCAAAGTGAAAAATCAAATTTCAGGCTGATTCAACTTCAGTGGAAATGCCTCAAGACAAGGAAATGAGGCTCAGTAGTGTGTGTGATCTCCACGTGTCTGTATAACCTCCCTACAACGCTTGGGCATGCTCCTGAGGAGGCAGATGTTCTCCTGAGGGATCTCCTACCAGACCTGGATTAAAGCATCAGACAACTCCTGAACAGTCTATTGTGCATTGTGGCATTGGTGAATGGAACAAGACATGATGTCTCAAATGTACTCGATTAGATTCAGGTCTGGGAAGAGGTAGGCCAGTCCATAGCATCAATGCCTTCATCATGCAGGAACTGCTAACAAACTTCAGCCACATGAGGCCTAGCATTGTCAAGCATCAGAAGGAACCCAGGGCCCATTTCACCTTCATATAGTCTCACAATGGATCTGAGGATCTTATCCTGGTACCTAATGGCAGTCAGGGTACCTCTGGCTAGCAAATGTAGGGCGGTGTGGTCCTTCAAAGAAGTGCCTCATCACACCATTACTGACCCACTGCCAAACTGGTCATGCTGGAAGATGTTGCAGACAGCAGAACGTTCTCTACAGCATTCCACTTCTGTCACATTTGCTCAGTGTGAACCTGCTCTCATCTGTGAAGCGCACAGGGCGCCAATGTCGAAACCCGAAAACCCTTGGGGTTTCTTCCCGGGGACAATTTTTAATCACCCTTTTCCCGTGCTGGGCTTTTAGGTTTTTCACACCAAGGGGAACCGTTACTCATTATAGAAAAACTTTATTAGGTAACAAAAAATCATCCGGCTTCATAAAGGGCAGGGGTTTAAATTGTTTCCCCCTCTTAATTTTTCAAATTTTGATTTTTAAAACTGTGTGACGTTTTGGTTTCCCCAAAGGGAACCCCCTTTTTTTTAAAAAACCGGGAAACTTTTATTGGTTTTTTTTATCTCTTTTTTTCTTCCCTTTGTTATTTTAAAGGGGGCCTTTAGGGTTTGCGGCCTGGGGTGAGCCGGGGGGAAACCAAAATTTTATTTTCCAAACCTTGGGTTTAGCTGCACTTTCCCGAGCCTTCCCGTGTGGGGTAGACACCCCATCATTCTAAACCCTTGGGGGGGGGAGAGCAAGAAAAAAAATCAAAAGTGACCAAAGCAAAAAGACAAAAAAAGGGGGAAACACGAACTGGCCGTGGGGACCACCAGCAGGGGAACCCCCCTCTTTATTAGGGGGGGGTCCCCTTTCTTATTTTCTCATTTTTTTTCGCTGGGGGTCCCGTTCCATTTCCCACAACGCAGGGGAAATTGATTTATAAAGAGTGTTGTTCTAATTGGACAAAGGGGGGAAATTTTACAAAAAGATGCTTTTGGAGGGCCCCCGCAGAAATCCAAATTTCCTTTTGGGGTTTCTGGCAGAAACGCTAATTAGAGGTTCCAGCAGAAAAAACTAAGCCTTCCCCGGAAATGTGAACGGAGGTCTTGATAGAAATGCTAAGCACCCTAGGGTTCTGGCGTAAAAGCTGATGTGGGTCCTAGCAGAAAAGCTACTGGTTTCTTGGCAGAACATCAAATAAAATTTTCTGTTTTTTACTTTGATAGAGGCATAGTAGCCCGTCTGGCAATTTTTTCACCCAGCCAAGCTAGTTTCGGTTTTGCAGTGAACTGTAGGTACTAACAATTTTTTTAAAACATATTTTTTTAGGTTTTTTAACATTAAAAAAAACAAAACTTTGTTACTGGTACATCTGTAATTTTAAATCAATTTTCAGTTGGTGCATTTTTTCCTTTAGGTTCTTGATTGTTGAAATTCTAAACCCCAGGGTTTGTTTTGCTGTATTTTAAATTAAGAACTTATCATTTATCTGGGCTGCAAGTTCTAGCCAAATCTAAATAGGGGTTTAGAAAAAATTAAATAAGTTCCCAAAGCTGGGACCAAAAACAGAAAACAATTTCCCCAAAAATAGTTTTTTTCCCCCCAATTTCAAAAATTTTTTTCCCGTATTTTTCAAAACCAGCATCACATTGGGTGGAAAAGGGGGAATTTTATCCCCCCGAAATAATTTGGTCCCGAAAACGGTTTTTTTTTCGAAAATTTTATTTGGCCCCCCAAACCCCCAAAATTCTTTTGGTTTAAAAAAAAAATACCCATTCATTTTGGGGTTGCCAATGAAAAAAAACAAAAGGTTGGGAAAGGGAAACAAAATTTAAATAGCCCCCTCCCTTCAACCAAACAAAACTCCAAAAAATGGCCGGGAAAAAGGAATTGGCCCCTTAGCCAAAAAACCCGGGGGGCACCCTTTATAAAAAAAACCCGGCCCCCCCTTTTTTCCCAAAGGGCCCTCAAAGGAAATTTTTAAAAAAATTTTCCTTTTGTGGAATTTTGCCACTTCTTTGGCAAATTTTGGGGTCCAGGGTCCCCCAAAAATTTGGGGGGGCCTTCTTTAAACTTTGGGGGTTTATGGGGGGTTTCCCCGGGGTTTATTTTTCGGTTCATTTTTTGGGCCCCCCCATTTTGTTGGGCCCCCCCTTTAAAATCTTCCCAGTGTTTCTTTTCAAAAACCAACCCATTTTTCCCAAAAATGGCCTTTTTTGGAAATGTGTTTTGGGTCAACCCGAAAAAAAAATCCCTAAAGACCCGCTTTTTTCCTGGGGCCCCAAAAAATTTTGGAAAATTTTTTTATCCTTAATTCAAAGCCGATGCACAATAACAGTTTGGGGGCCCAAAAAGGCACCCCGGGGAAACCCCAAAAATCCCGGCCTTTTCCGCAAAGGTTTTAATTAACAAAAATTCCCTTTTTTAATTTTCTTTTTTTTTTTCCTGGAAAAAAACTCAAAATTTTATCCTTTACACAAAAAAAAGGGCCCACAGGGTTATTTGACGAAACCCTTATTCCAAAACCGGGTTTTAAAACCCTTTCCAAATAATTGGGAAACCCAAAAAGGCCGGGTTTTTTTTGTCCAATAAGAAGTTTCTTCCTTTTGGGTATTTTAACCCTTCATTCCCTTTTTAAAAATTCCCGGGCGCCGAGGGAACCGTTAAACCGCCGGAGTTTCCCCCCTGTTGGGGCCGGGCGACGCAGGGCAAAACCCCTTTTTACAACCTTTTTTGGGATTTTAGGAAATTTTTATATCCCCCAATCCCGCAAAACCCTTGGGGTTGGGGAAACTTTTCTCAAATTTTTACTTTGTTTCCAAAATCTTGGGATTTAGCCAAAATTGCCCCAGGGCTTTTATTCCTAGGGAAAAACAAAAACCCAAAAAATCCCCTTCCCCCTTTTACTTAGGGGACCCGGCCAATTTCCCTTTTTTTTTGGGGGTTTAAATCTAGGGAGTTTATCCAAAAATTTCCTTTTTTTTACAAAAGGGGGAACAGTTTTTTAAAAGGCTTTCCTCAGGGAAAATTTTTTCCCCAAAATGCCTGGCTTTTTTTTTCTCTTGGGAAAGGGGGTTTTTTTTCCGGTTCCCCCTGGGCCCTTTTTTTTCAAGTTGGGAAAAGGGTTTTTCCCCGTTTTCCCCCCGGGGCTTTAACATCTTTTTTTAAAGGGGGATTTTTTTCCACCCCTGGGGCCAATTTTGGGCTTTCATTTTTTTTTGCCACATCCAGGGGGGTTTTTTAAAATCCAGGGGTTTTAAAATTCCTAGGGGGGGTTAAAACCCCCAGTGCCATGGGCTTTACTTCTAGGGAGTTTAGGGCCCCAGTTTCCTGGCTTTAACCTTCTTGGGGAAAACTGTCCACGGGGAAAACACAGGGGAAAATTCAGGTCTTTGGGGGAAAGGAAAATTTAGCCTTGAGATTTGGGTCATTTCCCCCACAAAATTGGGATTCCCCAAGGGCCCCAGAAGTTTTTTTTGGTCTTCTTTCCCCCTTTTTTCCCCCATTTCTCAATGTTGGGCCCCACAAGGACACCCGGGCAAGGTTGAGGTAAATTTTAAACCATGTCAACTGGGTGCAAGTGGATTTTTTATTGCCAAAACCCCTTTTTGGGCCCCAATAAGTTACAAAGGGGCTGTTTAAATTTCACAAATTAGAGAAGCCCTCAATGAATTTTTTAAACAGTTCCAATACTTTTTTTCCACCCCCCTTTTTTATTTTGGGTGTGGAATTAAATTTCCCAATTTTTTGGGTTTATTGGGCAATTTTTTGTGGTTTTCCCCCCCCCTTTAAAGGGCAAATTAAATGAAAAATAAAAATACCAAAGGAAAATTTTTGATTGCAATCATTTTCCAGGAGAAACTTAGTATTATCTACAGAATTGCAGGGGGCCAAAACTTTTGGGGGCCCCCACTGTATTACGGCAAAAATAAACCCGCAAAGGGTAGTAAAAATTCACAGGGAACCCTTACCATTCACAATAATACTAAACCGAAAAGCAGAGTAACACATATTATGCCGGTAATATCAGGCATCACTTGTGCTTAGATAATGAGTATTTCATGGTCGTTTTCATTCCCCGCCCAAATTTGGTTCTCTGTGGCATAAAGCAAGGTTTGGGCCTTTCAACTACTAAATTTTTACATACTAAAATTTTAAGGGGAAAAACATATTATTTAATTTTTTTTTTTTTTAAAAAACATTTAAAAAGGGTTTTTTAATTTTCCAAAATATAACAATAAAAAATGGGAATGATGGATAATTAATACAATATGACAACTGAAAAAGGGCACCAATTGCGAATATCAATTTTACAAAAAACAAAATACATGTAAAAAATTCAAAACTTTGATGAAAAAACCTGAATAAAAAAAAAGGTCCGGGAAAGGTGTTTTAAATAATAACCAAACTAAAATGTGCTGGGAAATTTCCAAAAAAACAGGGAGGAGGTTTTAAAAAACACCCCAAAAGGGAAAAAAAAACTTAACCAAATGTTACCCTTTTCCCAAAACCCGCAAAGGGGCCAGGAGTTTAAAAAGGGAAAATGAAAAAAAAAAAAAATTAGGTTTTGGGGGAAACTTCTCCCAACAATTTTCCAAAAAAATCTCGCTCCCCCAAAAATCCCACTCCCGAACGCCGCCCAAACTCCACTCCTGGCAAGGCCCATATATGTTCCTGTATATGGGAGAAAGAAACGAATGCAACAAGGGGGCCCAAAAGGCCTAATAATCAGTGCCCCGGAAATTCCCCCGGTTTATGTTTTTAAAGCCAACCCCAAAAATCCTGATTTTCCCAAAAAAAAGAAATTTATTTTTTAAAAAAAAAAATTTACACAGAAAAGATTGGGTGAATCTATTAAAGTTTCAACTCCCTAAAATTTTTAGTAAAATGTAATTTAAAACTGGGAAAAGTGAATGCCACATACAAGAAAATACAAATTCCAGATTTATTTTTTCATCCAAACCCCACAAAAAAAAACAAAAAAGGGAAAAAATTTTATTTCAAACCCCCAAAATGGTACCCAAAAAGGTAAACTTCATGAAAATTGCAAGTAAGTAAGTTACTGTTCTTAGATTGTGATGTATGGTTAGAGGAGGAGTCGGGAAAAGAGGCAAAAGGGCCCGTAAAGTGGGGGTGGGTCTTTAAAAGGGGTGGTAAACCCCAGGGAAGGCCCAGATGTCAAAAAACCCCTACCCCACACCACTGGTAAACCCCCAACAAAAGACTCCCAAAAAATCAGAGACCAACCCCCTAAAAAAAATAGATTTTTTCCCGAGGCCAAAACCCAATAGGGAAATCCAGACCAGATTACTCCACGATGGGGACCTCAGACCAGACTGCCACTACACAGAGATGAGAGACCAGATGCCTTCTCCTACATACTGGCCCAGGAAAGCCTCCCTAAATGGAAACCCCAAACCAGACACACTAAATACAGATTCTCCAGGACCCTTTAACTAATAGAGAACCCAGACCCATGATACAGACCCAAGATCAGACTCCCCTAAATACAAATCCCAGACAAGACTCCTCTAAATAAAGAGTCCAGATCATTCTCCCCCTAAATACAAACTTGGAACAGACTATACCCAAAATAAGGACTTCACATCAGACTCTTCACCTGGACTTTAGGGAACAAGAGGTGGCACCTGGGAGATTTGC
Source organism: Phyllomedusa bahiana (assembly GCA_025379985.1). Taxonomy (NCBI): domain Eukaryota; kingdom Metazoa; phylum Chordata; class Amphibia; order Anura; family Hylidae; genus Phyllomedusa; species Phyllomedusa bahiana. The sequence continues at coordinate 136,434 of JAODAL010002933.1, forward strand.
CTGTTCTTATGGACGTCCAAGAGATCTGCAAAAAGGTTAGGAAGAATAAGGCAGTTAGATGTGAGACTAGGTCATAAAACTTTGCCCTAGTGAAGGAAAAATTAGCTATAAGATTGCCTCCTGCAAAACTATTGTGTAAAGTAAAGTAACAACTACAACATGAAACCTTCAGAGAACCGGGAGATAGTTGTGCTTGTGCAGCTATCCCCTGGTCATGTCTATGGGACTTCCAAATATACCCCAGCACACTCACTCAGCTATATTTGGAACTACCCTGTTTCCCCAAAAATAAGACAGTGTCTTATATTAATTATTGCTCCTAAAGATGAGCTAAGACTTATTTTTAGTTGATGTCTTATTTTTCCATGAACAAGAATTCACATTTACTGTTGAACAAAAATCCACATTTATTAATATACTGTAGTGATTTCATCACAAACATCCGCATAAGCAGCCCAACTCTGAATTTCATAACTAAAAATGCACTGTGTCTTATTTTCAGGGGCTGTCTTATTTTCGCGGAAACAGGGTACCATAGAGATAAATGGGAAGAATTACATAAGCTTGCTGGCCTCAGGATTTTGCGAAATGGTAAAACCCATTTAATGCAAACAGTGGTGGAGTAAGATGCAACAAACGTATTAAGAGGCCACAATCGATACATTTCCCACATAAACTTACTAAGTAATTGGAGGGATGTTTATGTATAGGGAGTGAAGGTGCCCATGTACCTTCAATAGCTATCGACAGAACAGGTACCACAAATTACCCAAAACTCTTTTCTTTCAATCTTCTTGTTTTTTAAAATAATTTCCCCCAACGGGGATTTCTCCCCTCTTAAACGGATGACAGAATACAAATGAGGCATGTTTGCTTTTTAATTTCAAAAACACCTGCGGGGGTTAAAGAGGACCCGTGACACCCCTGCCCCACCCCCCCACTTTTTTTGGGGGTAAAACCAAAATTAATTTGTGTTCCCTTTGCTATAACAATTCTGGAGCAAAAGCAAAAAATTTTAATAAAATAAAGTAGCACTCAAATAGGTGGTTATTGTCTGGGGAGGTTCGCTGTCAGAACCCCAAAGTGAACTCAAGACCACAGAATGTATGGAGACCCCAGACCCGAAAGTAAATCAGACCTCAGATCAGAACCCAAAGTTAGTTTAGACCTCAGATCCTTAAAGAGGACCCAAGGCCGTCTCCTCTTATATATGTGTGTTGTGCGGTTGCTCTGTTATTCCTCCTAGCAATGTTTTGCTGTCAGATGGTTGTTACCATTCCAGTTTTCAAAGGGGTTTGTCCCTGCACACACTTAGGGCGCCATGTCCCATTAGGGCTGCGCCATTTTTTGGGGTGTATTTTGCACCAAAAAACTATTGACGGCCTATTCTCTATATAAATGAACGGTAGTAGACGAAAACTAGGCACATTATTCGCCAGACACGACACATTTGAATGCGCCTAAAGTAGGCGCATCAAATATGCTAGCAATGATATACTTTGCGACTACATTTTGCTATGCGCCTACATTATGCTCTGTGTCTAGATTAGGCGCATCAATTATACTCCATGCATGGTATACCAGACACCAGATTTTTGACAGGTTCATTTATTCAGGTGCACTATATATTAATTTAATGCGCCTTAAAACTGGCATGGCGGAGCCTCTTTTCTAACATGTCCCCCTAAATCTGCCAGCACTGATTGTTCAATGTCAGACTGTGCGGGGATACACCCTCAATTGGTAACACCCAGCTGGCAGATTGGTAATGAATTTCCAGGAAGAATAACAGAGAAACTACATTGAGAATTATTTTAAAAGAAACGCAAGGATTTACTAAAACAGACATTCAAAAAGGGGAATATCTCTCCTTGGGGAGAGCACCATAGAGGTGTGTGGGGATTTGAAATTGCCTTTTTACACCGCACTGGCATCTGCATATCACAAGGTATTATGGGAAAAGAGCTGAAAGCTCAAGTGCCCTCTATGAATGTAACAAATCCTCAATTTGTTTGTAACCCACTGAGTCTTTGGAAAGCAAAAGAGATGTTAGTCAAGACAGTATAACTCATATGCACACAGCTATTTCAGGGTTTTTGCCCTCTTCAGTGCAGAGAAGAGCTTGCTGGCTGGCTGGGCGGAAGCAATGAGTGTCTCAGAAAGGGGAGTATCTCTCCTTGAGGAGAGCACCATATAGGTGTGTAGGGATTTGACAGCCCGTAAGCTCTGCTCTGCACTGAGGAGGGACAAAAACAGCTGTCTGCAGATAAGCAACACTGGCTTAGTACACATCCCTTATGCTTTCTAAAGACTCAGTGAGTCAAAAGCAAATTGAGGATTTGTTACATCCAATAGAAAGCGTTTGAGCTTTCAGCTTTTTTCCCATAAAACAGACATTGTCAGGAACAATCACAAGTTCTCTTTAAGTCTATGAATGAGGACAGAGCAAGTCTGTTCTACTATCCAGCCACGAACAGATACTAAGGGCACACATGTATGAAACGGTTTTGGTCTAAAACTCACTTTTTTCCCCATAGGTTTCTATGGGGAAAAAAGTGAGTTTTAGACCAAAACCAGTTCATACATGTGGCACTAAGGGCATGTGTACACGGCAAGCAGGGATGTTACTAGATGGGGTTTAGAGTAGCAGTCGCAACTGGACCCTGGGGCTTGAGGGGGCCCAAAAGCCCTTCTACGACAACTGTGCTGTAAATGTTACTTAGCAGCTGGGGTGCCCTATTTCACTTTTTACACTATGGTCCGTGAACTTTAATTTACTCCTCGAACTACAAACGTTTACAGTTGGTTTTTCAGACGATTTTCAGATTTTTAAACCAGTGAAAAAATTACTGTAAAAAATCTCCATAGAAAACCCGAGCGATAGTCTACACGGCCCGGATTATCTGAGGTTGGATTTCAAAACGCAAAAAACTTGGAACATGTACTATACAATATCCACTTGGAAAACGGCGGATTATTGGACTATTTGATTGAATGGGATGGCTGAAATTCTGAAAACGTTCCAAAACAGCACAAAAAAACCCTGAAAACTGAGTGTAAAATACTGGTTGGATTCTAACTCCGACCACTATTTGTACATTGCCGTGTGCACGCAGCCTAAGAGATCAAACATCCACCTGTCTTTTATGACCTGACAGGTAATCAAAGTAAAAAAGGGTAAACCCATTTATTGCTAATATGTAGATATGGAGCAGGTCGTATACTTGTGCAGAATTCTGTATGCTCTTGTGTCTTACAGAATATGTCCAGGAACAATAAAAAAATATCCGTATCTTTTCCGTTCACATTTCTCTTCTTGCAGTCATAGCTCCAAGGCAACTTTTAGGAAACCGGAAAAAAAACAACAACTCTGCACTGCATGACCTGAACTGTCTGGTTTTTCCATTAATGTTTGGCAACTATTAAAACTTGTTCTATTCCAAAAGTCATATGCATATTTGTAAACCGGATTATCACTGTGTGTAGGAAAGTTATACTTCTGAAATCACACACAGGATACCTGACAAAAGACTTAATCTTCACTGCTTTTTATAGCACTATGGGCCACATGTATGGACCTGTTTAGTTCTAAAACTCACTTTTTTTGCCCATAGGTTACTATGGGCAAAAGAGTGAGTTTTAGACCTAAACAGTTTCATACATGTGGTCCTATGTTTCAGAACTATAGTTGTGCAATTAAGATAATATAAAGAGTAAATTTATCCTAGTATTGTGGCCCCTTCATTTTAACCACTGGTGAGGCTCCCACTAGTCAATACCCCATTAAAGGGGTTTTGCCACAATGTAATGTTGACGTGGGATCCTATAAAATGGGTATTTAATCACTTTTCTAAATATATGTAATTACAAAAAGTGAAGTCTCTGAGAGCTACAGCCTTAATCAGATGCCCTTAGTTTCCTGAAAGTTTACATTAGACACAACCAGGACACTGACAGAAGCTAATCTGGCCGGGCTTGCATGTTTGCACTTCTTATCTGATGACAGGGAACATGAACGAGCTTGCAAGGGGCTGGGGAGAAAAGTGCAGTGTATGAGTCTGTCTGCTGTATAGAGAATCCACTGGTTGTAATGTTATTATTTGAATAAACATTAGAGACGCTTCCTGGCTCTGCTCAACCCCCTCTCTCTCTCCCCTGCAGCCCTTCATGCTTTGTTTATCTCTCCTGAGCAGATAAGAGGTAAGGAACTTCACTTCTTAGCAAAACCCCTTTAATCTGCCATTGACAGCAGTGATCTCCATATTCTGGCCTGCTAGTTATTGCAGAGCTGAAACTCTCCTGCATGTATAATACAAAGTTTACTGTGGAGCTAGAAGAAGTAATTTCTTTAAATAGAAGCAACCTTATTCACAGTGTGGACGAAAACCATGCAACAAAGGCCATCTCCAAGCCTCAAACCACATAACTTAATATATCCACAAGCATGGTATAAAAATATTATCTTTACTTCAAAATTCTAAAACATTCCAGAATATTGCACTCCCAGAAAAGTATTTTTTTCCTCAATAAAGGCTGTGTATAAAGTCCAACATTTTCAAGGTATTCATCACACACTCATCCTCATGGGATATGTAGCATACGTTTAGATGTCCATGGAAAGAATCATACTGGAAACCCTGAGGAGATAGGAGCATTGCCTCCCGCAAGAAAAAACTTTTAAAAGTCCCTTTTTCTGCAAGGATTTAATGGGTCCATATCTCCTCAGGGTTTCCAGTATGATTCTTTCCATGGACATCTAAACGTATGCTACATATCCCATGAGGATGAGTGTGTGATGAATACCTTGAAAATGTTGGACTTTATGCACAACCTTTATTGAGGAAAAAAATGCTTTTCTGGGAGTGCAATATTCTGGAATGTTTTACGAATTTTGAAGTAAAGATAATATTTTTATATACCACGCTTGTGGATATATGAAGTTATGGAGCTAGAAGAAGTAAACTCTGGGTATGCGGCTCTAACATTACTAAACGACCAGGTTAAAAGATTCCTTATACAGGAGGAGAAATGTTACTGACATATATACAGTACATACTTGTCAATTCTCCCAGATCGTGAGGGAGACTCACAGAAAAAGGAGGTTCCTGGGGGAGTTTGCTAGTTTCCTGGGCGGGCCAAATGGTGTGGGCTCTGAAGCTGTGCCTCCCACTGCTGTAGCCAGGATCCAAGCTAGCTCTGATCCTAGCATTTTAACACCCTAGTAGCCACAATCAATTGGCTGAAAGAGGAAGGGGGACCCTCTATCAAGCATCAGCACCCCTGCAATGTGATGGCGGAGTGCAAATGGCCACTATGGCAGCCAGAAGCCAAATAAAGGGCCCAGGGTCTGCCATGTACAGGACCTTATAAGACACTGCCCAGAGAAAAAGTGTATAGGGTACGTCCAGGAAGTATATGTAAAATGCCAGTTGGATTCCGTTTAAAAATCCGGCCGGTATTTTATCATTTTTCAAAGGTTTTGGGGGACGATTCTGTCAGAGGTTTCCAGATTCGTCCTCCCCATAACCATTGACTTTGCACACCTTCTGCCTGCAAACCGGGAACGAGATTTGTGCATGCTCCAAGTTTTTAGAAATGCAGGCGGCTGAAAATCAGTTCAGTGTAGACTATTGAACTGATTTTCTTTTAAAGTCTACGGGGTTGGTTTCTTGTCGATTTTCCAAATCCGCAAACCATCTGAAAATCCAACCAATACTCCATGCCGTGTGAACGGACCTTTAGACTGCCTATCACAAGCATTACATAACAATACAGTAATCTACAGTAACATATTGCTAAGTATTACAATAGTGATCAAGTGATCGCATAGTGTAGTCTGCAAAGTGCTGTGGAATATGTTGGCGCTATATAAATAAAGATTATTATTATTATTATTATTATATAAAAACAAAAATAAAAACATAGTTAAAAGAAATAGTTGAACATATAGAAATCAAATAAGTAAAAAACAAACACAAAGTCCTTTTTCCCCAATAAAAGCACTTTATTTTCTATATAAATGTTATAATAAAATGTTATTTAATCCATGCAGAGAATGTCACAAAAAAAACTGTAAAAGAAACTGAATTACATGTTTTTGTTCATCCAGACTCAAAAAAAAATTTAATAAAAATCATAATGGCCAAGAAAGTTCTGTTCTGGAAAGGACTTTAGTTTATTTCTAAGATGTGAAGAGTTACTGAGTTCATTACACATTTCCTTTCTTCGGTTGCAGCTGTTTGTAAAAAATTCTAAATATTTGGACTTATTTCCAGATCAGACAAAATGAGCAGTCAAACATCAGAAAAGCAAGTTGTTTCCGCAGAAATGTAGGCACGACACAACAAGTGTACTGTCTGGAGAGGTCTGTTTGGGGTTAGATTTCTGGTCACATTGTGGAAGAACAAGGCTGATCTATTTTATATTTTTATCAAATATTTTCAATATTATAATTTACGATGTCTTATGTGAACTTAATTCTGCATGGAATTGAAAATTCCTTGAGATTTGCCCTGCTGACCATTCAACAGAATACATGTATTTTACAACATATATTTTATAGAGGTATTCTACCTTAGAAGAAGGGAATGGGATGCCTCACAGACAGGACTGAATAAGAATGGATGAGGCCCCTGGACAAAAAGTCTAGGGGTGCCCCACCATAAGTTAAATTTTTAAGTAGAAAAAAAAGAATGACTACCCCACATCGTTTTCTTGTAATTGTTTATTTATTGATCAGAGAGGAATGTCTAAATAAGTGTGAAAAAACAAAAACAGTCAAGGTAAAACCAGCTAATACCATCAGGATGGTAAGGTCCATGGATATTAAGCCCTTCCCATCCTAAAAATATCAGCCTGCAGACGCCCCAAAAGCAGATCTTCAAATTAAATGGTCTGCCTCTGATAGTTACCCAGCTGTTCCCAGTTCCCCTGGTACATTGGGTACTGGGGTAATAGTGAGAGGGGGTTAGTGTCAGCCTTGGGGTGACAAAAAACACAACTGGCTAACATTAAACCCCAGTGCTAGTAATGGGGAGGCGACTGTCAAAACACCTCTAACTAACACTGGGAAAAAGGTTAAAAAAAACACCAAAACAAAAAAACACTTTATTTAAATAAACACTCCCGACAAAATCCCCCATTGACCATTTTATAAAGAAATGAATCTAATGCTGGTCCGCCATAGTCCAGAGGAGAAACCTGTAAAATACAGAAACGCTAATCTGCATTTGGCTGACAGCTATCTAAAATGTGTAGGGCAGATAGGTAGCCCCACCTTAAGATAGGTAGCCCCAATTTAGCAGGTAGCCATCCAAATTAGTTAGCCAAACCCTATTAGATCTGTACCCACCTCCCTTTCCCAATTCAGTGTCTTGGTAAATAGACTAACCATGATGTGGAAAGAAACTGTTAGGTAGGGCTGATGATAGGTAAGGCCCCAGCTAGGCAGATAGGCAAAGCTACAGCTAGATACATTAAGAAGGCTACAGGTATGTTGTCAAGGCCCCAGATAGATAGGTAAGTAGGCATGACCCCAAGTAAAGTTAGGTAGTCAGGGCCCCAAATAGGTAGGAAGGCAAGGCCCTGTTATGTAGAAAGACAGTCCAGGCCTTAGATAGGTAGGTAGGCTGAGCCCCAAGTGGGTAGGTAGTCCCCTGTTAGGTAGGTTGGTAGGGACTAGATAGGTTGGTAGGTAGGTTTGTAGGCAGGCCCCAGTATGTAGGTAGGTTAGCCCCAGGAGGTAGGTAGGCGCCAGTAATGTAGGTTGGTAGGCCACAGTAGGTAGGGGGGTAATCCCCAGGTAGGTGGAGGGGTAGGGTGAGTAGAAATGGCTGAGCGGCAGGCCAGCTTCTCCTAGTGAAGCTGGGCACAGGCTGCAGAATAATGTGATGTCATCACACCACCTCCTTCAGGACACACCACTGGTAGGTCTTAACCTAAGCACTACTAGGCTAAATGGCAAGGCACAGAGCCCAGGGCTGTGGAGTCGCAAGCCAAAGCCCCGACTCCGACTCCTCAATTTCCCAAACCTTCGACTCCCGACTCCTGACTCCCTCATACATGGTGCATGTTTAAGTGATAACGTTACTGTAGTAAAATGGTAACATCCGGCTGCTTATCACCTTATGATACAATAATCAAGCTATTTAGGTAGAACAGACACTGACAAGCAAAAGGGTAACAATGTTTTGATCTTTTGAACACTTGTGGGTAGAATTGAAGAAAAAGCTGTATTTGTATCCAAGTCCAGTCTGCACCAACACTGGGAATGTGTAGAAGAGACCTGGGATCAGATTTTGGTCAAGATATGCTTGAATCTGATCCCAGAAGGATTCAGGCAGGATTGAAAACCAAAGGTGGATTTCCCAAATACTAACAAAATAATAAAAAATAACATTTTGATTTTTAGGAGCAAAACAGTAACAATGCAGTTACAGGAAAGAATCAGCAGAACTAAGCAGATGCTAAATACTTGCAAGTCAAATATATGTATGAGATAGGTAAGATGACTGCATATAAAATTATAGTAGCCTCATGTACAAAGCTGTAGTGGATGGTGAGATATAGTGCCTGAAAGCCACAAGTTTAAAACATTGTTACCATTTTGCTTGTCAGTGTAAAATATATTTATTGGATATGACTTTAGAACACAAAAAAATTGTAAATATGCAAAACACTGCAGTGGAAGTTTATGAAGTCTCTGAATTTGGTCTGAGAAATAGCATTGCCTCTATCAGATCCTGCATACATGACCTCACAACTGATCTCATTATTTCCAGGCTAGAGAACGGCCTCTCTACACTAACTTGGGTTGAGGGCAAAGCGTTGACCACAGGGGCAACATCTCTAACAATGTCAGGGTATAAAGGAATTGCCTCAGCCACAGTCAGTTTTGATGAATGGTTGGACTCTTCTACTTCTTTGAAAGAAGGTGAAAAATTTTGCTAAAATCTGTTTGCCTGGGAGCAGAATCTATTCCCCTGGGGCAGCGCTTTGCCTGCTCCATGTCATCAATTACACTCCTCATGTGATGAGGCTGAAGATATGGGAGCAGTAGCACCGGCCACAGACAATTCCTCTTGCTCTTTGCACTGCATCGAACTAACTGGAGCAACTTATTATATATTTTGGGAGTCGATCCATTTTATGACGATTCCAACTCCTGCAAAATAGGCACCGACTCCGACTCCACAGCCCTGATGTGGTTTTCTGCCTCTCCAAGGGCTTGAACTGTTTGCCTCAGAACACTTGGGACAGAGGGCCCGGGCATTCTGAAATATGCTAAGCTACCTGGCCAGGCCCCCTGGTAGTTCTACTTCTGCCCCCAAAACAAACACGTGTGCACTCCCTGCTAGTTTCTTTTACCCCATTTTTTTTTTTTTTTTTTTTTACGTGGAGTTTAGGTTAAATAAAACATTTGTAGGCACTATGAAAAAACCTATATGTCAAAATATGACAAATGTATCTTGGTTCAACTCACATTACTTAAGTACTAAATTCTTACCTGGCACTAAATTGATTAATGTGAAGGTGAAAATGTAATGTATTATGTTGGGAGATATGAATCCATATGAGTGTACAGGAAATGCAACTTACAAAATGTAATGACTAAGGAAATAGATGAAATATGAATTCTGATACAAATATGCAATGTCAAGCAAAAATATATTACATTGCAATTAGAATTTTGTGTGCATATGTAAAAATAATGACATATACACACACTAGAAAAGTCATTCCCTGTCAGTGTTTGAGGATTTTTTGTTTTCCTTTTGCTATATGTTCATTATGCATGGAAATTGAAAAGCTTTATGGAAATGAGAGCAAAGAGGAAATCTCTAGCCCATGGATATTTACCTAAGAGTAGTGCCACTGAGATGGAAAGAGCAACATGTTACAAGTGCTAATGGGTTTACTTGCATTAAAATATATATAAAAAAGTTGCACTACAGAATTGTCTCCTTTGTTCCAGAAACAGCGCCACTCTTGTCTATGGGCGGTATTGTAGCTCAGCCCCACTTTATTATTACCTAATTGAATTGGCCAAGCAACCATAATTATCAAATAAGGCACAGATTTTCTCTGAAAATTGCTCAAATTAATCAAAGTTGATGTTTTCATTGTCCCATTCAAGTCTGATGAAGTGTATCATAACTATACGAAACTTCTCAATAAACGTACATTTTTTTTATGGGAATTTTGCGCTTCTATGTCCCCAAACTACTTTTTGCTTTAGTTAAAGGGAATTTCACTTCCATTGTTCTATTCAAGACATCTTTGAATAGTTTTAAAGGAGTTGTCTCGCTACAAAGATTAGCGTTCAACATGTTGGGAACACTAAATAAAGATGTTTTCCAAATATATTGCGTTGTTCATGTTTTTTTTTGTTAAGGAGCTACAAGTGATTTTATCACCTTCTGTACTCTCTCTGGTTTCCCTGTGACCGACCTGTGTACTTCTCCCCCCTGCTGTTTGTTGTATCTGATAGCAGGGAGTGACATCATCACACAGGTCGCAGCCAGCACAGAACTCTGACAGTGAGAGTTTGTTTGTTATCTGATCTTTCAGACAAAAGCCAGTAATTACTACTGTTTACTTTAACTCAGAAGCTTCCCTGGTCCTGACAACATGAGATTTATCTAATTAGCAGAAGTCTGAATACACTGAGCTCATATGCTAGTTACAGACAGCTTGACCAGGAAGTGACAGAGAAACCAGCATTCATGCATCGTATGAAATTATGAGATGAGACAACCCTTTTAAAGAGGATCTGTGACATTGCCCGACATGTCTGTTTTAGTAAATACTTGTGTTCCCCAGGAAATAACAATTATGCATCATCTCCTCCTATAACTCTGTGTTGTGTTATTCCTCAGTTAGTCCTCCTGGAAATGTATTAATGAATCAGTCAGATGGGTGTTACCATTCCAATTTTTAAAGGTTGTGCCTTTGCACACACTGTTGGCATTGATTGGACAATGTCAGTCTGTGCAGTTACACCCCTCCAATTGGAAACACTCCTCTGACAGATTCAGTAATAAATATCTAGAAGGAATAACAAGAGAACACCACAACACAGAGATTTGAGGAAAGATGCTCCAGAATTGTTACTTCACGGGACACACAAGTATGAACTAAAACAGACAGGTGATTAATGACCATTCTTTTGAAATCATAGCAATAATGACCTCTCAACCCCTCAATATTGACTACTCTGAATACATCAAGGGTTAGAAAAATCCAGTCATATTGACGTCTAATATGAATATACATGTGAGAAGAGGGGCGATGGAAGCGGAAGTGCAAGGTGTCCAGGCAAAGCTCAGAATTTGGGTTTCCTGGAATGGCCCTTTAGCTGAGCTATAGAAGGCGAGATGCCGTATTTATATTGACTGCCTATCCTATGAGAACATGGAAAGTTCACCAATTTGCTCAAATAGTTCTCGACTATCTTTAAAATCTGGCAGACGCTCCTGAGCCCCAATTTAAAGGGAACCTGTCACATAGGTTATGCTCCCCTTGCTGAGGGCAGAATAAGCTAGTGTCAGACCTGCTGTTTCCAGCACTGTGCCCCTTATTCTGTAAGATGCTGGAGTTTTCCTTTATTTAATGCTAAAATCTGCAGTTTTCAGCCAGAAGAGTCATTCAAAGAGTCAGTTTTTTTCAAACCCCGCCCACCTCAACTGATAAACCTATTACTTTGAATAGGTAGAAACATGTGAATAACGGTCAGGTGGGCGGTGCTAGCATTTGGTGGGCGGGGCTAACACCCACTCATGAATAAGATTTGAGGGGTAAATACTCTAAAACTGCTGCATCTTACAGGATAAGGGACACAGCGCAGGAAACAGCAGGTCTGACACTAGCTTGTGCTGTCCTCAGCAAGGGGGGCATAAACTATGTGACAGGTTCCCTTTAAAATCATAGAAGACAGGGCCCACCAACTATCGCTTGAACCCAACAGGCTAGACTGCAAAGATGCGACCACAACCTCTACAACACTAATAACTACACCCCTGCATAAATCTCTATTAAGGCACAGCCTGAAGGTTGCCCTGTGTGTTTCATTTGGTAGTATATGGCTGTCATATGTATATGATATGTACATTAGTTGTCCTGTGCATAGAATTTGGTAGCCCTCACTGTAGTCTATGCATTTTTACAGATTACATGGTTCAAAAGTCGTTGCTCGATTGTTACGTGTAGGTCAATAACATGGGGTCTATTTTAACACAAGATAAGCTTGTTTTTCTGGGCCATGTCTTTTCGTGTAGGCTGATTAAGAGGGCGCCCCTCACCTGATCCTCCTCTCCCAATGTACCTGCCCCATGCTTATCAAGGTGGACTTCAGAGTTCATCTGACAAAGGAACCGATGTGTGATCTGCAAACACCCCTCCAGATAAGATAAAGAACATTATCTGGCATCTACTATCATTATATACCTACTGGGAGCCGATAACAGACCTGTATGTCGGCTTTGTTTGCACAGCACAGAAATATCACAAACCAGTTTCACATATGTAGTCAAGGTAAAGGGTATTACAGTTCAGCCTTTGGAGGCATTTCCTACTGTAAAGTACAATAGTAATAACGGGTGAGGGTTTGTCCACACTGCAATGTAGAAATCCTCGTCGGATTCTATCGTTAAAAAAACGCATTGAAACGTTGTAAACGTTGTTTATGTTGTGAATGTTAGGGCATGTTCACATGATGTTCCGCGGCACGTACAGTGCGTGCCGTAGTACATCATGTCTTTTGGGAGCTCGCGCTGATCAGGGGCCGGCCCCATTGACATCCATTACTTGCGCCGCGTATTCGCCGCAAGTAATTGACATGTTACTTATCTCCCCGCGCAAACAATATGATCGTATTGTACGCCTGGGGAGAGGAGGCGTAATCCATAATTCTCTATGAGAACTATGGATTACTGTAATTTCGGCGCGCATCTCGCTCGTATTAGAGCACAAATACGCGGCGAAATACGCGCCAAAATTACCCCGTGTGAACATACCCTTAGGGGCCGTTTACACAGCACAGACCAAATACCGGTCGGGAAATGCGTCCGGTATTTGGTCTGTTTTTGGCACGCAGAGGGGCGGCTTTCTCCGTGGTTTGCGGATTTAAGCCCTTCCCTTCGCACCGACATGTTTATATTCCGCCCGAAAACCGGGCAGAAGAAAGAACATGTTCTATGTTTTTCGGACCGCCGGTGGTACAAAAAAAACGTTGGGTGGAAAATCCGTGCCATGGGGACTGCTTCATGGATTTTCCATTAAGGTCCATGTAAAAGCTTGACAGCCGGTTTACAGACGACTTTCAAAACCTAAAACCATTTGTAAATCCGGCTGCAAACCTTTCCCGTGGGGACAAGCCCTTATTATTGTTGATGTCACTATTACCATGTCACGGTAACAATCCTTGTAGGTCCTATTGTGTATATACACTTATGATTCTGAGTTTACAACCTTTGATGTAAAATGCTTAACATATTAAATAGTTACATAGTTTGTAAGGCCGAAAAAAGACAAGACGTCCATCCAGTTCAGCCTGTTGTGCTAAGGTGTTGATCCAGAGGAAGGCAAAAAACCCCAATGAGGTAGAAGCCAATTGTCCTCATTTGAGGGAAAAAATTCCTTTCTGACTCCAATCTGGCAATCAAAATAATCTTGTTATAACTTGTTATATTATTACGCTCCAGAAATGCATCAAAATCCTATTTGAACGGCTGTAGTGATTCAACCACTCAAGCTCGAGAGAGTTAAGCCACGCCAAAAAAGGAATCTAAGTTAAGCCCGTTTTTTCTCAACAGAGCCCCCGTCAATATTCCTGGGTTAGACTTGGGAGCGACAATATATTTACCATTGTCCCCCCAAAGCCACTTTCTCTAAACTAAGTGCAGCCCAGGTGCAACGGGTACTGTAGTCCAATCTTTTTAAATCGTGGCAGGCAAAGGTTCAGGGCAGGCGGCCAATGTCTTGGTCGTGTGAACGGCAGGAAGTCAGGGCAGGCGGCAGAGTTGGAGTCGGGAAAACTACCCCCAAGAGGTCCTGTACACGGTAGGGCGAGAACACACTTAGGGGAACGCTTTTTGTTAAGGCACGAGGCAACATGATCCAGCAGGGAAGTGACGGGGGTCAAAATTATATAGGGACAGCGCCCGGGAATTACCGGCGCCTGTCCCTTTAAATTACGGACGACGCGGGGGCCCTAGGGGGGGCGCCCCCGCGATTCCCCGCAGGGACGGGACCGGAAGGGAGCGAGGCCAGGGGATTTAAAGGGACGGGGGGCGCCACGACCGGGAGTGCGGCCCCGGGGTCCCCCCTCCCCCCCGGGGGGGAAAGCGGGTGCGACCCACGGTCCGTACCAGGACCGCGGCGCAACCGTTCACCTATTTGAAATCTGTTTGGGAATTCACCCTGACAAGTTCCTCGGCAGAGAGTTTCCCCAGTTTCACTGCTTTTAAAAAAAGAACCCTTTCTATGTTTATGTAGAAACGTTCGTTTCTCAAGCCGTAGAGGATGCCCCCGTGTTCTAGATACTTTCCTGGGTAGAAATAGATCTTGGGAGCGATCTTGAATATATTTTCACCTATTTATTATGTCCCCCCACAGCGATCTTTTCTCTAAACTAAATAACCCCAATCTTGCTAATCTTTCTGGGTACTGTAGTCCACCCAGTCTTTTTATTATTTCCGTTGTCACCTTTTAACCTGTTCAAGCTCTACAATGTCTTTCCTGTGCACTGGTGCCCAAAACTGTCCACAATATTCCATGTGAGGTCTAACCAGTGACTTGTATAATGGGAGAATAATGTTCCCATCATGTGCATCTTTGCCACTTTTAATACACCCCATGATCCTATTAGCCTTGGCAGCTGCTGTCTGACACTGGCTGCTACAATTAAGTTTACTGTCCACCAGGATTCCCAAGTCCTTCTCCATGTCACTTTTACCCAGCGTTTTTCCATTTAACATGTAATCATTGATTTACTTTTCTATTGTCAGGACTCTTACTGCATTTTACTTTATATTGTTTTGTTAAAATTAAGAAAAATCACTAAAATATGTTTAAACAACAAAAACACATTGGACGACGTATTTTATGTGGATTTTCACAGTCAGAAAACGAGTCCTATTCATCTCTAAGGGGTTTTGGATGTAGATCCGACATAGAAATGTTTGGGACATATTTTTTTACTTGAAATATGGCAGAATATTGAACATGTTCCAAATTTTGTGTAAAAGCAGAGGTTTTGAAATCCAACCTCAAGACTGCAACTCAGATTTTCAACTGAAGTCTATGGGGTTGGTTTTACAGTCGTTTTTTGACAGTTTTTAAAATCCTAAAACACATCAAAAAACGACTGGAAAGGCCTACCGTGTACATGGACCCTTAGAGCGACATGTATGATCGGGGATGTGCCAGAAGTCTGCCGTCTTTTCAGCCGGAAAACTGGTGCAGCCCCGTTCGTTATATTGTTAACCAAGCGCATTCCAATATTAGGTGCATTACAGAGCGCCCGCATCACTTTGTAATGTACCTGAGAGGCGCTGGAGGCATGTCAAGCTACAGCCGTACGAAGCTACGCATTTATAGCTTCAGTACAGCAAATCCAGTTTAAAAGTGGTTTACCTGAGCCTGAATTGTTGTTTTTGCGCTAGAATGTACCTGATTTATGATCCACAGTAGAACAAGTTCATAGATTCAAGCCATTATACATTACTAGTGTGCGTAATAAAATTGGTGACTGAGCGCCAAAAATCATACATGTTGCCCTAAGAGTCTAATATGAAAGGATGAAAAGAACCAAAAGCCTTCAGTATAACAGAAGGTATTTGCAGGCCATCAAAAAAAACCCAAACCCAATAACCCTTCCTTTAGGGGGGGGGGGGGGGGGGGGGGGGGGGGGGGGGGGGGGGGGGGGGGGGGGGGGGGGGGGGGGGGGGGGGGGGGGGGGGGGGGGGGGGGGGGGCGGGGGGGGGGGGGGGGGGGGGGGGGGCGGGGGGGGTGGGGGGGGGGGGGGGGGGGGGGGGGGGGGGGGGGGGGGGGGGGGGGGGGGGGGTGGGGGGGGGTGGGGGGGGGGGGGGGGGGGAGGGGCGCGGCGGGGGGGTGGGCGGGGGGGGGGGGGGGGGGGGGGGGGGGGTGCGGGCGGGGGCGGGGCAGGCGGGCGGGGGCGGGGGGGGGGGGGCCCGGGGGGCGGGGCGGGGGGGGGGGGGGGGGGGGGGGGCGTGGGGGTGGGGGGGGCGGGGGGAGGGGGGCGCGGGGTGGGCGGGGGGGGGGGGGGGGGGGGGGGGGGGGTGGGGGGGGGGGGGGGGGGGGGGGGGGGGGGGGGGGGGGGGGGGGGGGGGGGGGGGGTGGGGGGGGTTTTTTTTTTTTGGGGGGGGTGGTGGGTGGGGGGGGGGGGGGGGGGGGGGGGGGGGGGGGGGGGGGGGGGGGGGGGGGGGGGGGACCTACCCAAAATTCAGAGCCCTTTCCCTTTTTTTTTTACACTTAATTATTTCTTTTTTTAATCCCGGGGAAATTAAATTTGAAAAAAAAAATAAGGGGGGAGACCTCGGCAAAAAATTTTTTTCGTAACTTTTTCGGGGTTTGGCTGTTTATAAAAAATTTAAAAATAACTTTGTATTTTTTTTTTCTTTTTTTTTTTCCCTTTTAAGGGGGTTTTTTTCCCAAAAAAATTAATGGGGAAGGCTTAAAAATTTTTTAAACCTTAAATTTTTTTAAAAAATTTTCCCTGTTTTTTTTTTTCCCCTTAACCCTTTTTAGCTCACTCCCGTGGATACGACCAAAGGGGTGAGAGCTCCTCACTCCGGCCCAAAAGCTCAAGGCATCACCCCTCCCCACAGGGGCACTAGTGTTTAACCCCCTGCGTCACTCACCCGTCCCTTTTATCCTTATAAATTATCAAACATGTAAATAAATAAAAAATAAACCTCAAGGAGATATGTGCAGTGATAAAGAGAAAAAACAACACAGGTTTGGTTCCTGCAGGGATTTGAACCTAGGACCCTTGTGCCTGGGGGGCAAAACTTTTTCTTCTCAGCTACTCAAAAGCTTTTTCATAAAAAAGACCTTTCTAGACACAAGAAAAAAAGGCCGTGTGCACCTCTGGTCACAGATTTGCAATTCAAACAATCACACACCCCCTTTAGCACACAGAGCTAAGAGCTGGAAAGCAAAAGTATGAAAGAATTTTTCAAAACCCTTTAACTTAATTTTCTTTTCTTTCTGTTGTGTGCCTTTGGTAGAGGGCAGGCAAAACCTTTGACCATTGTAGTATGTTTTTTTTTCACATTGGGTATAAGGGTGTCATCTCTGATATTTGTTATTCTATGTACGAATTTTATTTTTTTTTTAAATTCTCAATTAAATGACATATTTTTCAGCATATTGCATTGGATATTATTTTTTGCCTTTTCCTTTTTAAGTTTATGTTCAAAGGTTTCTCCCCAGCTTTCTCAATAGTGGAATTTTGCCATTCCAGTGCCACTGGTCACCATGGTCTCTGCTATTTCCTGGATCCACACGCTGCCCGGCCAGGGAGGTTTGCGAGTGGCAATGTATTTCTAGATGTCATGTCACTGCATTGTAATGACAATAGGAAATAGAAATTTAGGGCGATTGGGCCCATAGACTTTTATTTAAGGGGTGAGTATAAAAAAAATAGCTAAATTAACATTTTGAGCCATTTGCAACTATTTTTCAGGGGTAATAAAACCCATTTACGGTAACTCATTTCAGCACCCGATATTTTGTAATCAAGGGGGAAGGGGGGGAACTAAATTTTACCTTAAAATATATTTCCAGATCACTTCACTCCGTATCGGACCGCGGAAAAGGTCCATGTCCGTTTCGTGCTGTGCGGCTCCCTGTGCGGGGCTTGCAGCGGGGGTTTTCCACTTTTCCTGAACCTCTCTGGGGGACCCGGGTGTCAGCGTTTTCCACCTCCCACAATCCCGGGCTTCTCTTTCCTCCCTTGCCTGTTCTCGGTGTGTGTGCCCTCTTCATAGGGCATGCAATCAGCAGTCTTCTGAAATTTAAAGGGACAGTGTCCCAATTTCCTGTTCCGTGACCTGTGAACCCTGGCTACTTTAGCAACCTCCTGCCCTTGCTCCTGGTCAGTTCGTTGGTGTTCTTCCTTAGAGTTTGACCCCTGTCTGCTGCTCTCTTGCTGAGTTAAACCCTCGAGTTACCTGCGTTAACCCTGAGATATCCACCACACCTGATACCTGCTGTTACTAATGTTGTGCTCGTCTGTTACTACCTGCTTCTGTATCAAGTCCTGGCTGGGACTCTGCTACCTCTCTACGGCTACACCTGCTGTGACCTGTCCCCATTACCGGTGTCCCTTTCCCACACTTTGGATATCACCTTGAGTTATAGCATCTGCACTCACGGTGGCTCAGAAGATCCGCATACCCGGCGTTACTAACCACCTGCATTAGAAAACGTGACAACTATTATATTAAGGTGATTTCATGTGATCACTAGCAGAAGTGTAACGCTAGCATAATCAAATTGACTTGTGCCACTATGGAAAAAATATGAGATTTGCCCCATGCACAGGCTGAATATGCAAAAGTAGTGTAAAAAATAGAAAGAAAAATTACGACTATGTTTATGCTATTTTATGTTATAAAATAGGATTTAAATACAATTCAAAAGTCCCCATAACTACAACATGTATCATCAATTTTACTTAAAGGAGTGTTCCCATGTCGCAATTTAAAGCCTTATCCATATCCATAGGATATGCCATCAGAATATGATAGGTGCGGGTCTCACCTCTGGTCTTGAGAATGGAAGCAGATTTTTTTATTATTTAAATATTAAAAAGTAAAATTTTATACCCAGGAAATATATACAACAATCTACAGGTTGGTGAGTCACAAAGTTGAATACCAACATAAGGGTGTGTTTACATGGGCTTATGCTCTCTGCCTGTAGTACTGTAAAAAAAGATACCCTGATGGAAATCAACAAAGCAAATGTAGTCCTACTTGGACTATGTTTACTCTATTTCCTGGTGGTGTATGCGGGATACAAAAGCGTGCTAGAATCCACGCACAAATCTCCATTCTGTTCTATGGTACCTTCGAGTACAACTGAATACACTGCTCACCTAGACTCAGAACTCCCAAAGAACAGAATGGAGAGTCGTGTGCAAGTGTGATTGGCTCTCCATTCTGAGCAGAGACTTTCGGGGGCCCATTCCCCGAGATAGGTGCAGGTCCCAAGGGTGGGATCTGCAACTATCACACTTTGATGCCATATCATATTGGTATGCCATCAAAGTGTCAAATGTGAACACTCAATTTAGTCTAACTTAGCTTCCTAATAGGGAATTCTGAGTTAATAGGGACCCTTATATTTTAGCCAGAAATCAGCTACAAAGACAGGAGAACTTGGCGTATCTGAGCATTACATGGAGAACTGATCTCAATGAGAACGATGTTATAGTTCACTGACCCTGAGATGGAGTAACAGGATTGAAAGGGGGTAAAGGGTGAACTATTGGTAAGGTGAGAAGTCTGATGGCGACTACTCCACCTAGGGATGGCACAGTAGGTAGAGACAGTCCAGAATCAGGTTTTTCTTTCAACCGGCATACAACTTTAACTCTAAAAGACACTTTGTAGTTTACATATTTTCATACTTACAAACTGTCAAATAAATTCAGCAATCAATGCCTCTTTCGGCTGACAACCACCATAGGGAACCTTTCCTTGTCCCCTTTCCTTTACAGCTTCTTCTCAGGGCTGTTCCCCCTTGACTATCTTGTAGCCATGAACCCTCTGTATCTTCAGCTTCTTACTCCGGGTCAGACAGTGTCCATTTCAAGGACATGGCCTCCCAACAGAAGTTACTTCTCCAGTCCACTGTCAGTTACTGTCTGCATTCTTCTTTGTAGCATAGCATAAGTGGTTGGAAACCTGCCAGTGTTTTATCGACTCCAAGTCTTCTGCCTTTACTTAGTGGCACAAACATAGTGACTCCCACCTGCACCATCACTACAGGGCTTCCCAGTCTCATCCCTGAACAATCCTGGACAACTACATTGTACAAAACCAGCAACCCACCTAACAATAATTCTAAACAAAGTGAATAACATACAGTATATTTATAAATAAATAACAATTACAATAGAAAACAAACAAGAACAAATTTATAAATATGAGCTCATTACATATAGTTTAAAAATAAATAAATAAATGCACCATGTATAACAGAGAGGCCTCTCCATATACTCTACAATGGCGTTGCAATGGAACGGACAGATTTTTTGGGAGTGAGGGTATGTTCCTATGGTGTTATGGTCTACATCAGTGGTATCGATTTGGGTATCGTGAAAAAATGTGCGTCAACTGAGCTGTGGTGGAACTCCAGAAATTATCAGAACACAAGTAGTCCTCTATTTGCCCAACATACACATTTCTGTGCAGTATACAGTGTATTCTAGTACACATATACCACCAGGAAAAATGTAAACCTAGTCCAACTAGGACTACATTTGCTCTATTGATTTCTATCAGGGTATCTTTTTTACGGTACTACCGGCTGAGAGCGTAAGTCCATGTAAACACACCCTTATGTTGATTTGAAACTTTGTGACTCACCAGCCTGTGGATTGTTGTATAGATTTCCTTGGTATGAAATTTTCCTTTTTAAAATTTAAATAATAAAAAAAATCTGCTTCTATTTTGGAGACTCAAAGGTTATCTCATGGCAGTGGACTAGAGAAAGCATGGAGTCATTGATTGATAGATAGATCTGGTAAGGAGGTTGAACAGGATGGAGGAGAAATGATAAACTCCATTGTCACTCTAGCATACATTTTTCAATCAGTCAGTGCATAGCACTCTCCTACCAACATCAGCCTCGGTCACTATAAGGGTGCGTTCACACGGCAGGGGACAAATACCGGTCAGTTTACGCAGCCGGTATTTGTCTGGTTTTGCGGCCGTCCCCACGGCCGCGCGGGGGGCGGGTGGGGTGACGACTTTTCTCCGCGGAGAACAACCCTCCCATTGAGGTGTTCATATTCCGGACGGAAAAATGAACATGCTCATGTTTTTTGAGCGGCCCGCGGGCGGAAAACCCGTGCAGTGGGGACTACTGCTGGTTTTCCATGGCAGTGTTCCATCCACTCCTCAGACCCACCAATCTGTTTCAGGATCTCCAATGCATGACAATATGATTCACCTGTGCGAATGCATGACAATAATCTTCACTGTGCAATGCTAGGAAAGCAAAAACATGACCTGTTGGTGGGTCTTGAGGATAGGTTGGAACCTCTGGCCTAGAGCAAATTGTGCTCATTTCGGACGTTTTCGGCGCTGAAAAACTGCAAACCGTCCGAAAACCCGTGCCGTGGTGACTTGCCCTAAAGATCATTTGCGCCAGAATTGCCTAAGACTTTCCAATGCTGCACAGAACACCACTGCCCGTCCATTCCAAGGTGGACGTCTGATAACATCTCAGCATTTGGTCACACAGAAGTCCTCACAGCAACCTCTCTGCGGACTTTCTGGTCAGACTCCCTTTTCTCCCCGGTGCACACTACCATCATTGCCCACTGCTGCTGCCAATCTACCCTTTTCTACTAATGGTGCACCTGCAGGAAGGAGGCTACCTGTCCTCCCGTGCTCTCTCAGCTGCACATAGTTTTCTGAAGCCCTCACTTGGTCACCGTGGTCTCAGTGACCACTGCTCCCTGTCCCCACCCAGGTCCAGCTGAGACTCTCTCTTCTCCTGCACCTTCTTCCTTCTAGGAGCTGGCCTTAACAATCTCTACAGATCCCAGATCTCTGTATTCAGTCTGCCAAACACATGGCTCATGTCACAGACATGCATAGCGCGCCCACCAATAATTTTTTATGGCCCCTTCTTCCTTCTTTTGAGTTGGTGACATGCTAGCTACCTTGCCTCATAAAGCGGACAACATATCTACCATAGATAGATGGTAACCACATGTGTCCACAAGGGGTCGAGCCCTATCTCTCCTGTTTCCTTTCAGCTCTGCTAAAGGAAATCTGTCATCAATTTTTATTTACTAATTAAAACAAGACCCTGATCCATATTCTTTTCTTCTTCGCCGTTTTTTTTTATTTTCTGATTGTAGATTTCTCAATTAAATTGTTTGTACATGAATATGGGAACAGCCATCTTGCCTGAGCTGCTTTTAACAGCATTTAAAGAGATGCTTACAGCAGCTTCATGGACATAGGAGCCTATGAACAGGAGCAGACTTCTGTAGGAGAGTTTTCTATGCATGCTCTGTGACCTGGGAAGAAGTCAGTGTGCAGGGAGGGGGAGAGGGTGAACTGTGACTATCTCCTATTGTCACTGGTGGATCCTGTGTTATCTATACACAGTGGTGTCTCCTTTCAGATTGACCCTCTTTGTGCTGATAATGAGCAGAATCCTGAAAAGATTTCTCTACAGAACAGGAAGTGTCAGACTATTATTAGGCCTAGTGGCGAAGTGAAAACCGTAGGATTTAAGAATATTTAAAATAAATATTGAAAGTGAATTGGAAAATGAAACAAAAAACAACCAAAAATTCTAAAAAAATGTGTTTAACATAAGGACATGCGTTAAACAGTAATTCATTTTTTGATAACATATTCCCTTCCAAGGATCAGTGCCACAACTCACTAGGGAGGTGACAGACAAGCAATGACGCAGCTAACCTCCCCTATACCATAGAAAGGCAGAATTGCTCCAGCTACCACAAAAACTGGAGGTCATTTAGATTTTGCCTAA
Organism: Phyllomedusa bahiana; assembly: GCA_025379985.1. Lineage (NCBI taxonomy): Eukaryota > Metazoa > Chordata > Amphibia > Anura > Hylidae > Phyllomedusa > Phyllomedusa bahiana. The sequence goes on from JAODAL010002933.1 coordinate 159,201, forward strand.
AGCCCCCTCCTCTACTTAAAGCCCTGCTTAATATTTTTAATTAATATAGAACAGTCAAGTCTGCAATGTACTGTAATGTGTGTAATATAGCGAAGGGCTGTGGATAAATATTTTGCACATAATTTTCAGCTAAACTAGTCAGATATTCTTTGTTATCAGGAACATACACATTCTCCTAATGAAAGGCCATAAATCTATATGACATACAATCTATGGTAAAGATAAACAGAGACGTTCGATAACAGAGGTTAATACCGTCTATTAAGTGTTCATTGGCTCTGGTCTGTCGAATGACTACACAATGTCTAAAGCGTAGTAGGACTGATATGATAGCTTGTACTTTCCTAAGCAACCAACATATTATGGATATCATTTGAAAGATGCATGGTATTAGATATGTCAAATTGCTTTGACCTGCGTACCAAGACTAGGATATAATATATAAAGTCTATAGAAACCCAAGGTGCTGTAGAATGATTGGATGGAGCCCGGGGTGGAGAGAGCCGTTCCTCCCCTGGAAATAGCATCACAGGCACTTGTATAACAGCTTCACATCGAATATCTTCATTAAAACTTCATGTTTATTTATCCATATTAAAAGCAACATATAAGTTGAAATGGCATTATATGACGCAGATCGTGTATGACAGGAATCAAGCAGCCTGTATGTTATGGCATAGCACTAACCGCTGACGCGTTTCGGACAACAGCTGTCCTTAATCGTAGCTGGTATACAAGTGCCTAGGATATAGTATAGTTATAAGCTAATGTGGTGTCACTTAGGAAGCGAAGTTGGGTTTAACAGAGATAGAGCTAGGAAAAAGCTGCCAATATGGGGGCACCGAAGGATAGTGAAGGTTGAATTACTCCCATAAACTATGCCAATTGGAAAGTCCAGATGAGCAGTTTGAGCCAAAGTGTCCTAATATATAATATATAAACTTCATATATCTTATAATGGAGTTACTAGCTAATATAATGGAGTCCTGTTTTCAGTATCCTCGTCTTATAGTGGAAAGTGGCTGCACTTACAGCTCAATGGTAGAAGGCAACACAGGCCCCTGTGCCAGCCTGCAAGCCCTGTCATGCCTCCTCATTACTTGTGAGTCCCTACACTAACAATTTACAGAAAAATGAGCCTTGATAGGGCTTGTGAGCTTGCGTACAGTGGCCACTGTATCAACTAATTGCTCATATTTGATATTTTTCCAGTATGTCATTTTTTTGCCTCTGTCTGTGACACCTAAAAAGTGCTGGGCAGCCCACACAATCGAATAGTAGTGGCGTAATAGGCTGTAAGCCAGCATAGTGCACCACAGGTATCTGCATTAATGGTACCCATTTGTATCGCCTTATCTATATGCAATTATAATACCAGCAACCACCCCCCTCATGCATAGAAGGCGTGTGAGTGGTTGTCTTCTCGGTATTTTAGTATTTGTGCAATCTCCCCATGCATTATACTGTGAATTTTCTGCATACTGGTGTGAACAGGTATCAATTCATTGTGCAGTTTTTTTTTTATCATCTAATTGTTCCCCTAATGGAGGGGTGTGTGAGCTACTGCTCAGCAATTACCTGCACCTGTTTTATCTTTCCCAAGTAGCACAGGGGCCAGAGCTTCTCTCTCTGGAGGACCTGTCCTGTGCTACAAAGCGGACCAATTGATTTGAATGTGTAATGCCTAATTTCCCCTGTAGAGCTGCTGCAGGGAAACTCCCAGATATCCCTAAAAATTACAGCCGAACAGTAGTGGTCCCAAACAGCAGGATAATTTGTGATCACTAACAAGTAGAGATTGTCTAAACCATGCTACTATTATTAAGTCCATCATTGTGAATAAAATTCTAATTTTATTTACTACAAATTTAAAAACATAATCAGAGTATTATTATATAGACAAAATAATGCTATTGTGAATACTCCCTTTATTCAGTTGGGATAAAATGAATGAAATAACAGTTGAATTTTATTTATGATGCTGGACAAATGAATACTATTGTGGATACTTTTTAATTCAGTTGTCCTCTGTGAATGTCCACAGATCCTCTACATATAAAGTATTTCAGGTGGGCTGGCTTTGCTAATCTGTTGCATACTTATTATATAAAGTAATCAACTCCTTAAAATTGCCCACAATTTAGATTTCAATTTAAGACATTACTTCACGGCAATCATGTCTACATTTTTAGATTTTGACTAATGTTAAGAATTAAGTCAATTAGCTCTAAATTCTGAAGTCAACAATATCTTAAAGAGGTATTGCCATGTTATTGATTAGCTGTAGATGTGTAGGCAAAGGAAAATAAAGACTATTACTTAAAGGGGTTGTCTCACTACATTGATTCATCTTACCTGAGTTCTGTTTTCTTGGTTTCATTTTGAATTCAGGGGCGTGTTTACTGGCTTCTACTATGCTGCAGTAGAAGCCAGGTCTGTAGCTATAGCAACCACTGCCGGCCGCCTATCAGGAGAGATTGAACAGGTCTGTAGCTATAGCGACCTGAGGAGCTGATGCAGCCCATACAAGAGGGGATATCTAGGAATAGGTTGGACACTGTTAATGAACACATATTGCAAAGTGACTTGTTTTTGCAAGATCTTTAAGATAAAAAGCAATCCTTGTAGTGAGACAACCCCTTTAATTGCAAAGTAATACAATGCATTAGTGTGTACAAAGATGGCGGTTTTACGACTTCCTGCCTGGGATGGAGTCATTCCAGCTGCCATGTTAAGTGATCTGTGGCCCATGATTTTGGTGCTGGCGCACCGATGGTGATGAGGAGCACTGTTTCTCATTGATCTAGATGCCGTGGCCATCTTTGCAGGCTGCTGGTGATGGAAGCTCCTGGTACGCTTGGCATAACCCCCTTCCCAATAGAGACAACTCTGGGTCCAGGTGGGCCCAACTTTCCAATACCTAAAAAAGGAAAAGAGTTGGTAAGATCAAGTATAGGTGGTGACCTACATTGGAAACTTTTGAGTAGGGAATCCATGTGGATCTCTGAGTTAGAAACATAGGCACCATTGGGACTAAATATTAAACAAGTTCTAATTTATCAGTATTATAGTGCTGTTTGCATGTTTTATACAGGCATGGCTTGTCTCAGTGTTTTTTAAGTGCCGCGTTGTATACACATAGGGTGCAGGAGTGTCTGTTTAAGCATTTAGGGTTAATGAATGAGCATGCTACGAATAAGGCTATCCTAAATGCGTCTATCTTTTATATGCATAGCGCCACTTGAAGTGCAATTTACGATGCGATGTATCCATAATGACTTTTAATGTGTTTTTTCTAAATACATTTTTGGATTTTTTAACCAAGAAGATTTCCATGAATGCAAATTTCCATTGCTGGATTGGAAGCTGGTGATATTGTTTGGTGTTTGTCTCCTGATTGAACATAGACCTATTGTCAGAACTGCGCTACTGGCCCTTTAAGGAGTTTGGTGCAGCCTCAGCCAGGGTGTGGGGTATTTAAACCTCCTCCTGTCAGCCTGGCCCTGCTGGTGATTGCTTCTTCTGTCCTAGCTGTTGGTTTTTTGCTCTGTTGTGTTGTTTGGCTGGTTCTTTGGATTTTGGCTTATCTTCCTGATTACTTTCTTGTCTTGTCTCTCGGTGCGGTGCATACTTCTGGTTTGACTCTGGCCCTGGTTTGACTCTGAATATTCTCTATCTGTTGTCTGTTTTCGTCTGTTTCCTGCTTGTCTTCCGTGTATCTTTTGTCTGTTGTCATCCGTTTACTAGGGTATATTTCAGGAAGAGGTTTAAGTGCGGGGTCGTCCTTCTTGGGGTGGGTGCTCTGCGTAGGCAGGGCAAGCCAGGGAAAGATTAGGGCGTCCCTTACACCTATATGAGCAACTCTAATCGTCATGTCATTGGAGACAATCAATGACCAGAACAATTTCCTTAGGGAGATCTATTAATATAATTTACAGGTTATTTTTGTCTTTACCAATATGTTTTAAATACTGTAATCATACTATTTTCTCTCTGACTTATTGCTCTACTCAGATCAAGTGAAAAATATGGCCACCTTGTTCTTGGGGTGGCTGACATGTCATATAATAGCCTCGTAGTGCAAAATCCCTTTAAGTTAAAAAAGACCCCACCACTATATTATGACTTTAGAAAGGGGTTCATATAGTTGTTTGTAACAACAGCTACATTTATTCTATCTATTACATAGTGCATTATCTCTATATGCAAATATCCAGCTCATATAATCAAATCTCACCATCAGCAAATTTTCAAAACATTTCTTTCTTTTTTAAGGGAAATGGAGAGTTCTGCCAGGCTGCCCCACCGTGCTCCGCACATCCGCCATGGAAACGCACAAAAGAGGAAGATTCTGCAGAACTAGTTTTTCAAGTTTAAACCCAAAAGATGTGTTAAATATCATTTCCCGAAAAAAAACTAAAGGGAAAAGTCCCATTTTAGATTTTGATAAGCTTCATGATCTCATTATTCAAAAAAGTTTTGGGGAGTTTGGCTCTTTTTTATGGAAAAGGGTTTAGTTATTCCCTATTTTATAATTTTAGGGTTTCCCAAATTTGAAAAAAGGAAATTGTGAAGAATACTTTGCGATGTATGCGGCTTTATGTAGTAAATATTGCAGATTTGGGATGATCCCATATACCCCTGTTTTTCCCCGAAAAATAAGACAGGGTCTTTATTAATTTTTGCTTTCCCAAAAATGCACTATGTTTTTATTTTCAGGGGACGTCTTATTTTTCCCTGAAAAAATTATTGCATGCTATACTAGTGTCTGGGGGATTATTTTAATATGTATCTTAAGGTTTAAAAATAAAACCTTCGGATTTATGTATGTAAAGGGGTATTTATGGGAGCTGCAGGACTTATCCAAAGGAAGGCAAATGTGACATGCGGCAGGCTCGGACGGGCCCCCGGGGGGCCGGGGAATCCCCCCGGTTGGGGGCCCCCCCCCAGCCGGGTTTTTGGGGGCCCCCGGGGGCAGTTTCCCCGTCCCCCCCCGGGGGGCCCCGGGCCCGGGGAATTCCCGGGCCCTGGACCCGGGACCTGGGGTCCCCCCAGCGCCCCGAGACCGGCCCCCGTAGCCGAGGGTAATGTCTCCGACCGGGGTTTTCCGCGGTGTCAGCGGGGGCACAAACACCACTAGCGCTGCGCTTCCCCTGATCTCCCCGGCAGGTTTAACGAATTTTGGGCCCTTTAGCCTGCCGGGTGCCGGCCCCCACTGCGCGTTGGCGGCGCGGGTGACCTTCACTTCACCGCGCCGCCTATGCAGGGCGGGAGTACAGGGGCTGGCGGCCCGCTCGGGGGGCGGCCGGGGGCAGGAGCCCGACCAGGTAAGTGGGGTTTTGGTTTTTTTTTTTTTTTTATTTTTTTAAACTACCCACAGGGGTTGGGGCAAAAGGGGGGGGGCCCCGGCTACAAAAGGGGGGGGCCCCCGGGTACAAAAAGGGGGCCCCGGCTTTCAAAAAGGGGGGCCCCGGCTACAAAAAGGGGGGCCCTGACTACTAGGGGGGGGCCCCGGCTCCCAAAAGGGGGGCCCCGGCTTTAAAAAAGGGGGGGGCCCTGGGTACAAAAAGGGGGGCCCTGATACAAGGGGGGGGGCCCTGACTACTAAAGGGGGGCCCCGGCTACAAAAGGGGGGCCTGGCCCACAAAAGGGGGTCCCGGCTACAAAAAGGGGGGCCTGGCTAAAAAGGGGGGGCCTGGCTACAAAAAAGGGGGCCTGGCATAGGGGGGGCCCGACCTTTGGGGGGGCCTGACTACTAGGGGGGCCCTGACTACTAGGGGCCCGACTTTCTAGGGGGGCCTTTGGGTACAAGAGGGGCCCCCATGGGTACCATAGGGGGCCCTGACTACAAGGGGGGCCCCGGCTAACTACAATTGGGGGGGCCCCGGGGTCCCCACATGGGGGCCCTCTTTACAAAGGGGCCCTGGCTACTTTCAGGGGGGCCCTGGCTTCTACAAAGGGGGGCCCCCGGGCTTTCAAGGGGGGGTTTTGGCTAAACCCACAGGGGGCCCTGGCTACCCAAGGGGGGCCCCTTTTCTACCTACATGGGAGGGCCCCCGGGTACAAAAAAAGGGGGGCCCGACCTAAAGGGGGGGCCCGGTACAAAAAGGGGGGCCCTGATACAAGGGGGCCCCTGACCACAAGGGGGGGGCCCTGACTACAAGGGGGCCCGAAATACTAGAGGGGGGGGCCCGACCAAAAAAAAAGGGATCCTGGCTACAGGGGGGGCCCCGGCTACAAAAGGGGAAACCCTGGCTACAAAAGGGGGGCCGGTTTCCTATAGGGAGCCCTGAACAAGGGGGGCCCTGGGTAAATATGGGGGGCCCTGGCTACCCACATTGGGGGGGGCCCCCCCCTACAAAGGGGGCCCTGACTACATGGGGGCCCTGGCTAAACCCATAGGGGGCCCGACTACAAGGGGGCTTTCCCGGGCTACTAGGGGGTAGTCCCCGGGTAAAAAAAGGGGGGGGCCCGGGCTACTAGAGGGGGGGGCCCCGACTGTCTAAAGGGGGGGGCCCCGACTCAAGGGGGGGCCCTGGCTACTAGGGGGGCCCTGGCTACTAAAGGGGGGCCCTGGGGTAAAAGGGGGGGCCCTGGCTACAAGGGGGGGGCCCCTTTGGTTACCCATAGGGGGGCCCTGACTACATGGGGGGCCCCCGGGTAACACATGGGGGGGGGGGCCCCGGCTTTCCTAAAATGGGGGGGCCCTCTCTACAAAGGGGGCCCTGGGCTAAATGGGGGGGCCCCGACTACCTTCAGGGGGGCCCTGGGTATCTACAGGGGGGCCCTGACTACAAGGGGGGGGGGCCTTGCTACCTTTCCCGGGAGGGCCCTGGGAATTTTAAGGGGGGGCCCGACTACAAAGGGGGCCCCTGACTACAAAGGGGGCCCTGACTACCACAGGGTGGCCCTAACTATAAAGGGGGGGCCCCGGGTAACCCAAATACTAAGGGGGCTCTGCTACCTACACAGTAAAATAAATGGGGGGGCCCCGACTTCCCCGCCCCCACCCCCCCCTAAAGGAGGCCCCTAACTACCTGTATATACCAAAAGGGGGCCCCAACTTTTTAGTTTCCCAAAGGGGCCCCTAACAAACCCTTTTACTTTCCTAAAAAGGGGAAACCCCTAAAAAATTATGTACCTAAGGAGACCCCTAACTTTTTTTGTTTTACTACCTAAAAGGGGGGCCCCCAAAAATGCTTGCAGGGCCCAAAATAAAAGGGGGCCCTTAAATACCCAAAAAGCTTTCCTTACTGGGGGAAAACCCCCTACCTACAGCCCAACTAATTGGGGGGCTCACCCAAAACCTACCTACAGCCTACCAAACTGGGGGGCCACTAACCTAACTGTTGCCTATCACTTTCCTAACTGTAGCCTGGTTACTACCTGGGGGAAATTTTCCAAACCCCCCCCATGGCTAGGAAAACCCCCCAACCAACCTTGGGGTTTGGCCTTTCCCAAATTATTCCCGCGGGGGCCCCTACCTAAAACCCAAAAGAAGGGCCCCATCCCAGTTACCTGGGGGCCCCTTTCCCCCCCCTCCAACCCCTTAAAGGGGGCTAGGCTTGTTAACCCCCTCTCCCAAACCCCCCGGGGAGTTTGTACAGAGGTGGGAAAAGGGTAAAAAAGAAGGCTGGGAAAAATTTAGGATTTAAGATAAATTTGTTGAAATTTTTGCAGGGGTGAGTTTTTTTGGCCTTTGGGGCAAAATCCTCATGGCGGGTGGGAAAAATGCAGAAAAAAAAGGGAATAAGAAAATTCTTTATGAGAGAAAAGGGGAAAGAAACCCCCAGTCAAGATTTTTCGGGGAGTTTCCCCCATTTTTAGGGATTATTTTTTTTATTGTAATGTGATGGGGACCCGAGCTGGGGCTGACCTCTATGTGGGCACTATTTTTGGGGGTGTTTTAGGTTATACCTTTAGCTGGTGTCTGCCTCTATGTGCTCTCAAAAAGGCGGGGGTTGTAGGTTATACCTGACTGGTGTCTGGGCCCCTATGTGGGGCCCCCTAAAAAGGCCCGGGGGTTTTAGGTTTTTACCTGAGCTGGTGACCCGACCTCTATGTGGTTTTCTATATTTGGGGGTGTTGAAGGTTATACCTGAGCTGGTTGGGCTGACCCCTATGTTTGGGCTCATAAAGGGGGTATTGTAGGTTATAAACGGGGTTATTTAGTGGCAGTGTACATGTGTTCCTTTATTGTTTAAAGTGAGGGAACACCTGAAACCCTTGATAGGAGTTCACTTTTTTTCTTGTGGGGTTTATTTTAGGAAGGGGGGTGGGGGTGCGTTCCAAGGGAAACGTTAAAAGGGGGATATTTTATTGGGGGGGAAGGGGGGTATTGTATGTGGGTTGGGGGGGGGGTTATTGTATGTGGGTGGGGAAAGGGGATATTGTATGTGGGGTGGAGGGGGAAATTGTATGTTTGGGGGGAGGGGGATATTGTATGTGGGTGGAGGGGGATTTGATGTGGGTTTGGGTGGGGATTTTGTATGTGGGTGGAGGGGTTTTTGTTTTGTGGGGGAGGGGGATATTGTATGTGGGTGGAGGGGGGATAGTGTATGTGGGGGGAGGGGGAAAATGTATGTGGGTGGAGGGGGTATTTTTATGGGGGGTGGAGGGGATAGTGTATGGGGTGGGGGGGGATAGTGTATGTGGGTTAGGGGGGTATTGTATGTGGGTGGAGGGGGGGGTATTTGTATGTGGGTGGATGGGGTTATTGTATGTGGGTGGAGGGGGGATTTTGTATGGGGGTTTGGGGGAAAATTTTTATGTGGGGGGGAGGGGGATAGTGTATGTGGGTGGGGGGGGGGAAATTTAATGTGGGTGGAGGGGAAAATAGGATGTGGGGGGGTTTGGGGGGTATTGTATGTGGGTGGTGGGGGGTGTTGTTTTGGGGGGGGTGGGGGTTTTGTGTGTGGGGGTGGGGGGGGGATACCGTATGTGGGTTTGGAAAGGGGGGTTTTTTTATGTGGGTGGTGGGGGATATTTTATTTGGGTGGAGGAGGATATTGTTTGTGGGTGGAGGGGGGGTTTTTGGGATGTTTTGGGGGGGAGGATAAATTTTGGGTGGGGGGTGGGGGGGGAATTTTTTGTAATGTGGGGGGAGGGGGATTTTTGGGATGTGGGGGGGGAGGAATATTGTTGTGGGTGGAGGGGGATATTGTTTTGGGTGTGAGGGGGTTTTTTTATGTGGGTTTTGGGGGGGGTTTTTGTTTTGTGGGTTTGGGGGGAGATATTGGGGTGGGGTTTCTTTGCCCTGGGGTCTATTATATGTTAGGGGCTGGACAATTGGGGTTTACTACATTTTACACACAATACAGTTTTGTTTTTTTTACACTGTATTATTTGGGAAAATGGGCGTTTTAAAGAAAAAGGGGGCCCCGGGAAATTTTTCCCATGTACAAAAGGGGGGGGCCCCCCCAAAGATAAACCTCCCCTGGGGCCCCAGCCCCCCCAGCCCGAATTTCCCATCCCGGGGGGACTTGTGAACTAGAACCCCCCAGCAGGGCCCAAATCAGCCTCCCGTGAAGGGTTCCCCTTGTGTGGTGTCGTTGTCTGTTTTAAAGTAAATTTGTTTGTATTTTGTGTGTATATATGTATGTCGGGTTTTCTTTTTTTTCCTGTGAAATTTGGGTGGGGTTTTGTATTTTGTGTGTATGTGTCTGTGTATGTCCCTGTAATTGGTCTGTGTAGGTGGTGGAGTGCCTGGTCAGAAATAAATTGCCTTTTCTCCCCCCCCAAATCCCTCACTTACTGTCTCCTCCCTGAAAATTTTCCCCGGGCCTGTGGTGACATCACGGGTCACATACCTCCCTTCACAGGCCCCTTAAAAACCCTCAAATTGTTTTCCACTATGTCTTTAATTTTTGGGGGGGTGCCTTATTTTTAAAAATTTCCCAACAAAATCCCCGCTAGGGTTTTTTAACTTTGGGGGGGTCCTTATTTTCAGGGAAACAGGGAAAGTAAATAAAAAAAACCCAAAATGTGTCCCCAACCGGGAAATGGAGCCCTTCCCAATTACACTCTTTTAAACCTCGGGAGGGCAATAGGGGTCTTTTGACAAGCTTTTAAATATACATTTAATTCACAAAAAATTGGGGATTTTTGGGCTTTTGGTTAAATTTTCAGGATGAAAAATAAATTACTTGAATTTTTTTTTTAAAGGGTAAACTAAAAGGGCCCAAATCTCTTTACTTTAAAAACGCCCCAAACGTCCCAACTGTTCAGTTTTTCAGTAATTTTTTTTGAAACAACTTTTCCCCTGATCTCTAAAAAAAGAAGCAAAAAGGGCAAAATCAAAACGGGTGTTTGTTTCCTAAAATTGTCGAAAACCCTTTTAAAGTGGATCAATTTGAATTGGGATTTAAACCCCCCTCCTCATAAAGCTGTTCCCACATTTTTACATCATAAAAAAAAAGGGACAACCCCCTTAAAAAGGGGATCGGGCAGAAACCTCCTAAATTGCGAGGCTTAAAAGCGGGATGCCCCTCAAACGGAAGTGGCCATTGAGTTTGGGAATATCACAGAGTGTCATCACCAGGTTAAACAAATACAGAGGGGACTGGGAAGTCACAAAAAAAGGCAAAGAAGTGGGACGCCATTGGCCCCAAACATACAAAATGACTGCTTCATTGTAAACAATACCCTTTTGGAAACCCCGGATAAAGAATGTAACTAACTCGGGGTATGTTTGGGGGAAAAAAGGTGAGAGTAAACCCAAAAGTGTCACATCAACCCCATTTTAACTGTTTAACATCAGCATGGACTGTATGCTAGACGACCTGACCAAAACCACCACCCTCAGGCAAATTGTCTTGAAAATTGGGCCCCAGGGAGCATCAAAACCTTTTGGACGGGGGCCCCATGGCCCTAGCGCTTTTTCAGTGATGAAACCCCCGTTTTCACTTTTAAAGGCCGCCAACGTTGTGAAAAACGTAAAGGGAGATTCCCTACCCCAATTAGCCACTATTGCCCACCAAATGACCTTTTGGTAGGGGGTTTTAAGGGTATTTTTCCCCACACATTTTTGTGGGGTGTACTTGGGACACAAAAAATTTGTTTGCAATGCCCCCAAATTTGTACGGCCTAAAATAGGTTTAAAATCATAGCACTTTGCCCCACTTCGCCACTCAAAAAAGCCCTTTTTAATGGGGCCCACTCGGGGCTAACTTTTTATGGCATCTTTCTTCCCAAGCCCCTTTTAAAAAGGGGGCACCCCTGACCTGATCTGTTCACTACGGCATTCTGACCAGATCCGATCATTGCGGCATTCTGACCAGATCCGTTCATGGGGGCACTCTGACCAGATCCGTTCATGGGGGCACTCTGACCAGATCCATTCAGGGGGGCCACCCGCCCAATTTTCCCATTCATGGGGGCTTTTCTGACCCAGATCCGATCATTGCGGCATTCTGCCCAAATCCTTTTCCTTTGGCGGCTTTCTGCCCGTCCAAACATTGCGGGCATTCCTCCCAAATTTTCCTTCAGGGGGGGTACCCCCCCTGCCCCAAATTTTCCGGGTTCATGGCGGAAACTCGGGCCCTGACCCCTTTTCAGGGGGGCACCTTCTAAAACCCGATCCGTTCATGGGGGCACTCTGACCAGATCCGTTCATGGGGGGCCCACTCTGCCCAATCCTTAAAAGGCGGCCCCCCGGAACCAGATCCTTCATGGCGGCACCCCGACCAGATCCTTTTCATGGGGGCACCCCCGGGACCAAATCCTTTTCGGGGGGGCCCACCGGGCCCAAAATTTTCCATTCATTGGGCACTCTAAACCAGATCCTTTCAGGGGGGGGGGTGTACTCTGACCAGATCCGTTCATGGGGGCACTCTAAAACCTGTTTCCTTCATGGGGGCACTTTTAAAACCTAAACCTTTTCCATGGGGTACCCCTGACCAATCCTTCATATGCCACACCTAAACCAATCCGTTCATGGGGCCTCTGACCAAAAATTCCGTTCAGGGGGGCACTCTGCCCAAAGATCCGTTCAGGGGGGCCCACTCTAAACCCAGATCCGTTCTTTTGGGGGCCCCCTGACCAACCCGTTCAGGGGGGCACTCTACCAATTCGATCATGGGGCACTCTGACCGGGACCCCGTTCATGGGGCACTCGGGCCCAGTTTCCGTTAAATGGGGGCACTCTAAACCTTTTTTCCTTTCAGGGGGGCACTCTGACCCGATCCGTTCATGGCGGCACTCTGACCAGATCCGTTCATGGCGGCACTCTGACCTGATCCGTTCATGGGGGCACTCTGACCAGATCCGTTCATGGGGGCACTCTGACCAGATCCGTTCATGGGGGCACTCTGGCCTGATCCGTTCATGGGGGCACTCTGACCTGATCCGTTCATGGGGGAAACACGCCCCTAAATCTGTTCTTTGGGGGGCACTCGGGCCTAAAATCTTTTTCCACTAGGGCCTTCTGCCCAAAATTTTCCGATCTTTGCGGCATTCCTACCGGGACCCCGGTTCATGGGGGCATTCTGACCAAAATTCCGATCATTGGGGGGCTTTCTCAAAAAAACCAGACCCGTTCGGGGGGGGGGGTACCCCCTAAACCAGATCCTTTTTCATCGGGGGAAAACCCTGACCTGATCCGTTCTTTGGGGCCCTGACCAGATTCCATCAGGGGGGGGCACTCTGACCAATCCTTTAAAGGGGGCACTTTGACCAAACCTTTTCAGGGGGGCACTCGCCCTGATCCGTTCTGGGGGAAAATCTGCCCCAAACCCCAAATCTTTGGGCGGAAATTTGCCCAGTTTCCTTCATGGCGGCCTCTGACCAGACCCTTTTTCATGGGGCCCCTTTTGACCCCGATCCGTTCAGGGGGGCCACCTTTTCCCAGACCCTTCCCAGGGGGGCCCCCCCTGACCAAAAATCCGTTCTTGGCGGCACTCCTAACCCAAAAACCCGGGTTCAGGGGGGCACTCTGACCAGATTTTTTAAAAGGGGGGCACTCTAAACCGTTTCCTTTTCATGGGGGCACTTCGGCCTATCCGTTCTTTGGGGGGCCCCCTGCCCCAAACCTTTCCCTGGGGGCACCTGGCCTGATCCTTTCAGGGGCGGGAAACCCCTTACCCGACCCCTTTTCATGGGGCAATCTGCCCCCACCCCCTTTTTCAGGGGGCACTCGGGAACCCGATCCGTTTCAGGGGGGCACTCTGCCCCGGGACCCCTTCAGGGGCGGAACTTTTGACCCAATCCGTTAAAATTGGGGGCACTCTGAACCCAAATCCTTTCATGGGGGACTCTGACCAATCCGTTAAATTTCGGAAACTCTGCCCCAGACCCAAATTCATGGGGGGCAACTCTGAAAAGATCCGTTCAGGGGGCCACTCTGACCAAACCTTTAAAAAGGGGCACCCCTAACCAAAATCCGTTCAGGGTGGCACTCTCCCAAATTTCCTTCAGGTGGCACTCTAAACCCAAATCCATTAATGGGGCACCTGACCCATCCTTCATGGGGGCACCCCTGCCCAACCCCCGTTAAAGGGGGCCACCTGCCCCCCGTTTCCTTTTTCATGGGGAAAAATCTGATCCGATCCTTTAAATGGCGCACCCCTGACCTGACCCCGTTCAGGGGCATTTCCTGACCAAATTCTTCATGGCGGAAACTCTAAACCCCCATCCGTTCGGGGGGGGAAACTCTGACCAAAATCCTTTAAAGGCGGCACTCTGACCAGATCCGTTCATGGCGGCACTCTGACCAGATCCGTTTCAAGGGGGAAACTTCGGGACCCGATCCGTTAAATGGGGGCACTCAAACCCCCCCCCGGGTTCTTCGGGGCCTCTGACCCGTTTCCTTTTCATGGGGCCCACTCTGACCAACTTTCAGGGGGGCCCCTTTGCCCCCTATCCGTTAAAGGGGTACTCTGCCCCGATCCTTTTCATGGGCGGCCCTCTGACCAACCCCTTTCCCAGGGGGGGCCACTCTGACCCAAGATCCGTTCAGGGGGAACCCTGCCCAAATTTCCGTTCATGGGGGCACCCCTTAAACCCCGATCCGTTCTTTGGGGGCCCCTCTGACCCAAATCCTTTCTTTTGGGGGCCCACTCCCCAAATTTTCCTTTCAGGGCGGCACTCAACCAAAATCCTTCATGGGGGCACTTTTGACCAATCCGATCATTGCGGAAACTCTGCCCAATCCATCATTGCGGGCAAACTCGGGCCCCCAGTCCTTTTCATGGGGGCACTTTTGGAACCCAATCCCTTTTCAGGGGGCCTCAACCAAACCGTTCATGGGGCACCCCGACCAAAATCCTTTCATTGCGGCCCCTCTGACCAGACCCGGGATAAATTGGCGGCACTCGACCCCAAATCCTTTCCCATTGGGGGGCATTTCGACCGACCCTTAAAGGGGGCACTTTGACCAGACCCCGTTCCAGGGGCACCCCGCCCCGACCCTTTCCTTGGGGGGGGCACTCTGAACCCAAATCCTTTTCATTGGGGCCCACTTTTGACCAGATCCTTTCAGGGGGGCACTCGCCCAAATTTTCCATTCATGGGGGCACTCTGACCCGTTTTCCGCCCATGGGGGAAAAAAATCTAAACCCGACCCGTTCAGGGGGAAAACTCTGACCAGACCCCTTTCTTTGGGGGCATTCTAAACCCGATCCTTTCAGGGGGCAACAAACCCGACCCCCTTTTCAGGGCGGCACCTGACCTGATCCGTTAGGGGGCAACTCGGGACCAGATCCTTTCCAATTGGGGGCACTCTAACCAGTTTCCTTAAAGGGGGGCACCCTTGGCCCTGATCCTTCAGGGGGGCACTCCTGACCTGATTCCGTTCAGGGGGCACTCAAACTATTCCATTTATTACTGACTTCACTTATGAACAAGGGTAAAACCCCATTTTGGGGCAAACCACTTTTACTCTTTTCCCAGGGAAAGGGGCACTCTGTTTAATTTTTACTATATTTACCCTTAAATTGGGGAACGCCCCCTACTATCTCACTTATGGGGCAATGTTTTCCGTTAGGGGGCGCCAAAATGTAAATTATGGGGCTTTGGATCCTTATTTTTTTTAATCCTGAATACTAACCTGGGCCACACCGCTTACATCTAACGGGAATTAGGGAAAAGGGCCAATGAAAACTGGACACGTTTTCACAGAACGTCACCTATTACTATTTTATATAAATTCTCTCCCCCCCGGGAGCACACGGGGGCTCTGCTAATGAAAACGCACCCCTGACTACACTGTAAAAACACCTGCCCCTGCCGACCAATGCAGCCACCACTGTTCTTTATTGCCCCGTTTTAATAAAGTTTTTTTTTATACATAAGGGGTTTTTTAAATGAAAAAGGGGGCCCTTTCAAATGAATGACTCCCTTTGGTGGAAGCGCGAATCAAGTCACCCGATTCAGCCAATCAGAGAGAGTGGGCGGGTCTTGGGAAAGGGGGCGCTTGATAGGCTGATACGGGAACCAATAAATTTTTAAAAGGTGGCGTGTCTACCGCCCGCAGCCCCAACTGCGGTGCTGAAGCACAGAGCGCTATGGGCCGGGGGCGCCGGGCCCGGGGGGTTTTCGCTCACACTCCCCGCAGGGGCTGCATAGGGGATGGAAAAAGCCTTTTAATTAAGGGAACACTGCTATGGGGAGGATGCAATGAGCTTTTGTTGCTAAGACTTGCAAGAGGGGCTATACAGGGGGAGCATATCATGTTCTGCACATAGACTATGAATGAGCAGGGTGAGTGCTCCTGGAGTGCAGTCTGATCATTGTGCAGGGTCTTGTAGTCAGATAATAGGAAAGGTGCCCTAGAGATAAACATGGCCGATAAAAAAGCGGGTTTGGGGCAGGGAAATTTTCCCTACTATACATGGGAAGAAATTTTAGAAGCGCAGCAAAACGTGACGAGCGATTGGGTGGTCAAACCCAAGGTGAAAGACATCACAAAAGGTTTCCCGTTAAAAAAAACCCCGGGGGATCAAGGGGTCATCAACCACTATCCGGGCCCCAAAACGCGACGGGGGAGTGTTGTCATAGGCTCCCAAAAAAGTCAATTAAACCTGGGTGTGGTCTAGTAGCTCTTAAAAAATTTACGAAACCACTATGCCCGCCAATTTTGTTTTTAAATAAGTGTTGTCCAAAAGGTCGAAAAATTTTTAAATTACTTGGATCTGATCTAATAGGCTGCTAACAATTTATTTTACCCCCCATATTGGCCAAGGTGGGGGAAAAATAAGTGTTTTAAAATTTAAAAAAAATTAGTAAATTACTTGGATCTGGCCTAATAGGCTCTTAACAACTTATTGGCCACTATGCCAGGCAGTTTTTACAGAAAAATGTTTTTCAAAGGCTCCAAATTTGGGAAATTTTCTTGGATCTGGTCAAAAGGCATTAAAAATTTTTAAAACCCGCCCCCTAATCGGGCCCAAAGGGGGTAAAAATTAAAATGTTTTCCAAAAAGGACAAAATTAGTAAATTACTTGGATCTGGCCTAATAGGCTCTTAACAATTTATCGGGAAATTTTGTCCCGCCAGTTTTGCTTTCAAAATTAGTTTGGTTTATAGGCCAAAAAAATTTTAAAATTACTTTGCTCGATCTAATGGCTCTTTTAAAAATTTTATCCCAACCCCCTATGTCGGTCCAAGGGGGTCAAAAAGTTTTTTGCCATAGTCTTGACATTGGTGAATGAATCTGGCAGTCAAGACAGTAAAGTAAGTTTGGGGGGGTCATGGGGGGGGGGCTTTGGGGGAAAATTGGTTAAAGTTTGTTGTGATTTAAGCTAACAAGCTCTTAAATAGTTAAACCAAATATCCAACCAAAAGTTGGGCACAGTAGCTTTTTTTAGTCTCAGAATTGAAATTTAATTTGATCATTAATAATCCCCTCGACAAAAAAATATACTAATTTGTTGCATAGGCCAAAACGGTGAATTATTAAAGAAAAGGTCCCAATAAGCTCTTAAAAATTTAAACAAACCCCCTAAAGGGCGGCCAAGATGTAAAAATAATTTTTTTGCCATATCTCAGAATTTTGGTGCCCAAAACTGGGTCATGTCAAATAATCTCTTTAAAGAAATTTTTCAATTTTCAATGCTTGGTTTAAGGGCAGTAAGTAATTTTTTGACAAGGCACAAAAAATTTGGTTTAAACGAAACTTTAAAAGGTCTAATAACGGCTTCATCCCTTTTTGGGGACAAAAGGGCCAAAAATGCTAACCCGGACCGTTATCCTACCCTTTAAAAAAACCTAATAATCTCTTAATGATCCTTCGACCACAATGCAGCAATGATGGTGCAGTAAGTGTTGTCATAGGCTCGAATCTGGTGATTGAATCTGATCAGGTCTAACAGTGGATCTGGAATTGATCAGCCCATCACTAATCGGGGGGACTGATTTGCCCCTCTTGGCTCCGATGAATCGCTAATAATGTAGAACTGATATGACTAGTCACAGACTATAATTAAACAGCTAGCAGAGCAGGCTACAGGTTGTCCTCTGTGAAGTCCTCACCACACACTGTGACGTTCATATAGAAATGATGAGAGTGATCCTCTTCTGGTGTGAAGGTCTCATTTACACTATGGAGCGAGGGGCACAGTGACATCTACAGAGCTGGATAAAAGAAGGGACAAAATAGGTAGCTGCCTGGGGTTCTTCACGCTCTGGAGCCTTCCATCACCTGGGGTCCTTCATCACCTGGGGTCCTCCTCCACTTAGCACCCTCCACCACCAAGGGTCCTCCTCCACTTAGCACCCTCCACCACCAAGGGTCCTCCTCCACTTAGCACCCTCCACCACAAGGTCCCTCCTCCACTTAGCCACCACCTCCACGCACCAAAGGGTCCCTCCTCCACTTAAGCACCCTCCACCACCAAGGGTCCTCCTCCACTTAGCACCCTCCACCACCAAGGGTCCTCCTCCACTTAGCACCCTCCACCACCAAGGGTCCTCCTCCACTTAGCACCCTCCACCACCAAGGGTCCTCCTCCACCACCAAGGATCCTCCTCCACTTAGCACCCTCCACCACCAGGGTCCTCCTCCACTTAGCACCCTCCACCACCAAGGGTCCTCCTCCACTTAGCACCCTCCACCACCAAGGGTCCTCCTCCACTTAGCACCCTCCACCACCAAGGGTCCTCCACCACTTAGCACCCTCCACCACCAAGGGTCCTCCACCACTTAGCACCCTCCACCACCAAGGGTCCTCCACCACTTAGCACCCTCCACCACCAAGGGTCCTCCACCACTTAGCATTCTCCACCACCAGGGGTCCTCCACCACTTAGCATTCTCCACCACCAAGGGTCCTCCTCCACTTAGCATCTTTCACCACCTGGGGTTCACCACCACCAGGGGCTTACCACCACCTGAAGTCCTCCACCACCTGGGGCCCTCCACCACCAAGGAATCCTCCACCACCTAGCATGTTTCACCACCAGGGAGTCCTCCACCGAATGAGGGCCTCCCCTGCTCAGCTCCCGTCATCCTTTCCCAGACACTTCAATCAGAGAAATGTGAGTTTAAGCGCACTGGCACCAGCAGAAAAGTTTTCTTACCTGCTGGAAGGGGCAGAGCCTTCAGTAATATTTAGGATCCGAGCCCGGTTTTTCTTTAGGGAGCTCCGCTGCCGTCCATCGGCACTGCTTGCTGACTACAAGACAAATAGCATTTTTATTTTCATAGGGAGAGGAATTACAGGGAGTACAGAGGTACCAGCCACCCTGATCTATGGGGCCCCAAGAAGAACAAAGGCCCCTCTACTACCTAAGGCATCAGTTTTAGAAATGACGCAAGCTAGCCGGGGGTCCTGTTCGGATTTTGTATTAAAGATCAGGAGCCTCAAATGACACCACTAAGGGTGGGCCTCACCAGGGCCCAGCGTACCCGGCCTCACCAGGGCCCAGCGTACCCGGCCTCGCATACCCGGCCTCACCAGGGCCCAGCGTACCCGGCCTCACCAGGGCCCAGCGTACCCGGCCTCGCATACCCGGCCTCGCCAGGGCCCAGCGTACCCGGCCTCGCCAGGGCCCAGCGTACCCGGCCTCGCCAGGGCCCAGCGTACCCGGCCTCGCCAGGGCCCAGCGTACCCGGCCTCGCATACCCGGCCTCGCCAGGGCCCAGCATACCCGGCCTCGCCAGGGCCCAGCATCCCCGGCCTCGCCAGGGCCCAGCGTACCCGGCCTCGCCAGGGCCCAGCGTTCCCGGCCTCGCCAGGGCCCAGCATCCCCGGCCTCGCCAGGGCCCAGCGTACCCGGCCTTGCATACCCGGCCTCGCCAGGGCCCAGCGGACCCGGCCGTGCATACCCGGCCTCGCTGGGGCCCGGCCGGGCTGCACTCACACACATCAGGTTGTTGGATTCTGGGACATTATAGTTCCCTGCTACAGGGTCAGTTTTTACCTAGAGGCCCCCACCAGCCTTGATCCGGCCCCAGGCGGCTGTATCTCTATTCCCTCCAGGGGACAGGGGTTACATACAAATGAATGGATCGTTACTGGGGGCAGATTATGATACAAGAGGAATTCCATCTGTGATGGCTCAAAGTGAGTCACCAAATGCTACATAGAATAAGGCGATTTATAATCCTCTGTTCATCTATGGATCTGGCTCATATCTGTCCAGGAAAGCTCTATCTAATATGTATCTATGTAATCTCCTCTATCAAATATCTCTCTCCTATTTATCACATATCTATCTAGTAAGACTATCTAATATTTTATATTTTCCTATTTCTCTCTATCTTGCTTTCTAATATCTATAAATGGCTGCCAGTACATCAGTAATTATCTGCCCATGTAATATCTGGGGTGATTGAGCTGTAGCATTTAATACTGCAGCCGCTTGTCTTTTAGGTTTTGTCCCCTTTAAAGAACACAGATGTAGAACAATATGATGACATGTGGCCAGGAAGTGGAGTCTGTAACAATGGGTGTATGGGATACATGTGATAATGGATCTGACAGCAGCACCATAGAGACATCTGCAGTGTGGCAGGTTTACTGTGCTTCTCGTTTGCTTGTGTGTGTATAAATGTATATGTGTGTGTGTGTGTGTGTATATATATATATATATATATACACAGTATAGGCATTGGTGTAGCTGTAGAGGTTAGAAAAATTATATTGGGTGGTTGATTTTGCATTGGCACAAGGGAAATTCGAGGAGGTAGATAAGGAAGAGGTAGATGGATAAGGAAGAGGTAGATGGATAAGGAAGAGGTAGATGGATAAGGAAGAGGTAGATGGATAAGGAAGAGGTAGATGGATAAGGAAGAGGTAGATGGATGTGGAAGAGGTAGATGGATGTGGAAGAGGTAGATGGATGTGGAAGAGGTAGATGGATGTGGAAGAGGTAGATGGATGTGGAAGAGGTAGATGGATGTGGAAGAGGTAGATGGATGTGGAAGAGGTAGATGGATGTGGAAGAGGTAGATGTAGGAGACATAGATAGAAACACGAAAGATAGATATAAGAGATAAATATATAGACATAGGAGAGATATAGGAGAGATGGGAGATAGATATAGCTTAGATAGATACAGCAGAGATAGAAGACATAGAAATAGGAGAGATAGATATAGGACAGATAAATAAATATATATATATATATATATATATATATATATATATATATATATGGTGGAAAGATAGATATAGGAGAAATAGATGATAGATACCTATATGAGAGGTAGAAAGATACAGTAGATGTAGGAGACAGATAGAAATACCAAAGATAGATATAGGAGAGATAAATATATAGCTATAGGAGATAGATACAGTAGAAATAGAAGACATAGATATAGGATAGATAAATATATAGGTTTAGGAGAGATAGTTATATAGATGTAGGATATAGATAGATACAGTAGATATAGGAGAGATAGATATCTGATAGATATAGGAGATAGATACAGTAGATATAGGAGAGATGGATGGATAAGAGAGATATATAGATAGATTACAGATGGATGGATATCAGATGGATTACAGATAGGGATTAGATATATTACAGATATATAGCACAGGCCACAGAGGGAATAACTGCACCAAACCGATGCAGGTGTCCAGAGAAACCAGATCTATGTTTTAATTTGTTCACTTGCACTCGCAAAATAAAAGCTGGCACCTGGTTGGTGCCTCCACATAGTGCTCCGCCCGAGGGCAGCTGGTTACACATGCGGCCGGGCACATATTTCCGGTGTGGTTTGTACCATATTATAGAGTGCAACGGGGTGATTTTTAGAAACATAATATGCTTTTTCTTCGAGGTAATTTTGCTTAATCTTTTTACAATGAATTTGTCCTCTGTGATCTGTTACTTTCCACATTTTCTTTGTGTTTATCTATGGGGAAAATTTACAGATTGTGCCGTCTAACACCTAGATAGAGATTAGATTCTATCCATCCATCTACTTATGCACACGTGACATTAGAGCAGTATCTCCAGATGATTATGTACTATACAAGTATTTCTTGATCTGCTTCTCTCTCTATATGGCCTGGTGGCGGCAGTTCCCATTACTCTCCTTCCTGTATATACAGTGTGTATAGGCAGCTGGCTGGGGTTTTACATTGTGCCCAGTGTCAGGTGTCGGCGTCTCAGCACGGGCCGTTCAGTCCGTACACAGGATTGGTGCAGCCCTGTGGTTCCACTATCTGCTCAGCCCACTCCCTCCCAGCATCTGGGCTGTATCCCCCAGAGGTGGGGCCTGTGCTTTGTGAGTCCAGGCATCAAGCACAGATTAACCTCTGCGCTGCTGGAGAAGAACGCCGCTGTAGAGGAAGCAATGCTTCTAAGCTGTTATATACATATTTTTGTTTCCATATAGAATACAGAATACGTATGGAAATGTAAGAGACGATGCAGCTCACTGATGGCTGCAAATATCTCGGCTCGAAGTAAAGTGGTGCACGGAATTCTCTCTGGACTGCAGGGCGGCAACTCCAACATGAAAAACAAACTTGATATTTCTCGTGCTCACCTGAAAGTGAGGAAAAAATGTTTATAAAATGTCAAACTTTAATGACATCCTATTAAAAAAAGCGACGTGACAAAATCTCCCATCTGACGCGTTTCGGACCACTATAGGCTCCTTAGTCGTAGAATGAAAAAAGGACGCACTGAAAGTATCCGAAAGCACCTCGACCAATTCGATTCACTAACATCACTTAACATATCAAGGTAATTAGTGTCAGCTGTGAGAAGGGGTACAGCAACTCCCCCAACCCTGTTTAAACATACAAGTGTAACATAGCTTTACCAAATAGCTTATGTATATATATTGCTGATTGTGTAAGTTTGCCCACTGACAGACATGAACAGTCTATAATTTTAAGGGCAGGTTAATTTTAACATTGAGAGATAGAATATCCAAAATAAAATCCAGGAAATCACATTGTATAAATTATATAAATGTATTTGCATTTTGCAGTGAGAAATAAGTATTTTTTCCCCTTAAACAAGACTTAATACTTGGTGGCAAAACCCTTGTTGGCAACCCACAGCATCAGACTTTTTTGTAGTTGATGATGAGGTTTGCGCACGTCAGGAGGAATTTTGGTCCACTCCTCTTTGCAGATCCTCTCTAAATCATTAAGATTTTAAAGGCCGTCGTTTGGCAATTGGGGGTTCAAAGCCCTCCATAAGTTTTCTATGGGATTAAGGTCCGGCGACTGGCTTGGCCACTCCATGACCTTAATGTGCTTCTTTTTGAACCACTCCTTTGTTGCCTTGGCTGTATGTTTTGGGTCACTGTCTTGCCGAAAGACCCAACCACGACCCATTTTTAATGTCCTGGCGGAGGGAAGGAGGTTGTCACTCAGGATTTTATGGTACATGGCTCCATCCATTCTCCCATTGATGCGGTGAAGTAGTTCTGTGCCCTTAGCAGAGAAACACCCCCAAAACATAATGTCTCAACCTCCATGCTTGACAGTGGGGACGCTGTTCTTTGGGTCATAGGCAGCATTTCTCTTCTTCCAAACACGGCGAGTTGAATTAATGCCAAAGAGCTCCATTTTTGTCTCATTTGACCACAGCACCTTCTCCCAATCACTGCCTACGATTGAGTATTTAATTAAATAAATAGTTGTCATACTGAAAAAACCCACTTTGCAGTATACACACGTCGGTCACAACCATGTTCTCAAAAATATCCACCATCCAATAGTGGTTACTAAATATGTGTGCAAGCTACGTTTCTCCAATAAACATTCCTCAATAATTGTAAAGAAACATCTGAATACGATTGCACACAGAAGGCCCCCCCCCCCCCCACTGTGAGACCTATCGGGTGACTGAGTCCTCCCATGCATGCAGAAATTGATTTAACCAAACATAAAATAGCCATGTAGCATACCTGGCGGCTAAGAGCCTGATGCCTTGAGAAAAACAAAATGTATTAAAAAAATACAGGTCGATCAAATATTCAATCAGCCCTCTAAATCAATGGCAATATTTACCAATTTAGAAAAACTACATCAAAGTTTTTGGCGGGCATTGTGCACCTAAATTCGGGATTGTGAAATGCAAAGTTTGGGAGTGCACTCTGCCCCATGCAAAGTTTTTCCGGTTTGGCACCATGCAAAGTTTGGCGCCGTGCACTCTGTGCACCATGCAAAGTTTGGCGCCGTGCACTCTGTGCACCATGCAAAGTTTGGCACGTAACATTTTCATTCATACTGTCGTATTATACACTCCTCTATATATATTTGGAACTGGTGTTAGCGCAAAGTTAAAAAAAAAAAATCGTGCTTTTCAAAATTCATAATTTTACCCTTTTAAAGTAGCACAATAACACATTTCATTTCTGAGACTTAGGCCAGAGTAAAAAAATCTATTTAGTGCTATAGATTAAAGGGGTTGTCTCACTAAAAAGGTTGTTTCTTGTGTTAAAGAACTTGCAAAAACAAGTCACTTTTTAAATGTTCCATTACCAGTGCCTACCCCCTTCCTAGAACCCCCCTCTTGTAGGGGGCGGCTCCCCCGGGTTGCTATAGCTACAGACCTGTTTGACTCTCGATAGGCTGCCACACGGTTGCTATAGCTACAACCCGTCTTCACTGCAGCCTAGAAGAAGCCGTAAACCGCCCCAAAATTTAAAAAAAAAACCAAGAAAAAAGGACTAGGTAATAATCAATTAGTGAGACAACCCCTAAAGTATTTAAAAAAACCACAGAATTTGTGGTGTATTTTTGTCCTCAGTGTTGCACTTATTGTTTAGTATAGATATTGCGTGTTTCCCCGTAAATAAGAGATTTTGTTGAATTCCCCCAAAAAGGCACCCCCACAAAAAAAACATAGCGAAATCATTTCTGCAGCCCCCAACACAGGGGTGTCCAAAGGTGGGCAAAGAAAGTGGGGGGAGGGGGGGAGCGGTTTTTTCCCAAACCCCCCTCACCCAGAAAACGGCCCTGGCATATGGTAAAGATGTTAAAGGACCGTGCAGGGGGGTCATTACGAAGGGACCACAGGTCCCAAACATCCCAGGACAGGAGACAGAAAGTATACAATAA
Organism: Phyllomedusa bahiana; assembly: GCA_025379985.1. Classification (NCBI taxonomy): domain Eukaryota; kingdom Metazoa; phylum Chordata; class Amphibia; order Anura; family Hylidae; genus Phyllomedusa; species Phyllomedusa bahiana. The sequence goes on from JAODAL010002933.1 coordinate 183,669, forward strand.
GTAGGGAGGGGGGGGGGGAGAACAACAAAGAACTGACACACATACCACATCTCACAATGGCTGATGGGGCAGCTGGGACTTTTTGTTCAACAGGTCCCGCATGTCACATTTTCCATCCTTGGAAAAAATCACTGCACTCCAAAAAGTCCTTTACATACATAAATCCATGCTTTGTAATCTAAACTTGAATATATATATAAATATATATAAACACCACTGGCCACTTTATTTGGTACACCCTCAGTAACGGGGTTGG